>OW028725.1:10605000-11003838 GCA_932294345.1 Pandemis cinnamomeana | reverse complement strand
ACCTAACCTAACCTAACCTAACCTAACCTAACCTAACCTAACCTAACCTAACCTAACCTAACCTAACCTAACCTAACCTAACCTAACCTAACCTAACCTAACCTAACCTAACCTAACCTAACCTAACCTAACCTAACCTAACCTAACCTAACCTAACCTAACCTAACCTAACCTAACCTAACCTAACCTAACCTAACCTAACCTAACCTTTTTTTTTTTTTTTTTTTTTTTTTTTTTTGCGGCGGAAAAATGCGTTACGCATACGACCGCGCCGTGGGGACAGCGCGGAAGTTATGTGGGACTCTCCTCCCCGGCCCCCCCCCCGAGCGGGGGGAAGCGGAGGAGGCCTACCCACTAAAAAACCGCCGGTTTTCCCTCTCTGCCATTGGAGGGGCGCCGTGGGAGAACTATGGTGTCACCACGCACGCCCCGCCGGCCGCCCCAGCCTAAACGCCGGGGCTCCCGCGCCAAAGAGAGGGGGGCCGGGAAAACCTGGCCCCCCCCTAGACTCGTGGGCCTCTACGCGCTAGCAGGGGATCCCCATCCCCCGCCAGCAGGCACCACTAGGGGAGGGCAGCGGCAAACTGCCGCCGCCTCCTCCCCGTTCGTCTGCGCCGGAGCGGGGGCGCGAGGGGGTCATTCTCGCGCTCCCGCTCCCTCTCCTCCTTCTGCGAGATTACGTCCTCGCAGAAGGAGGCGACGGCCTCCCAGGACCCCTCGCTCCCGACCATAGCATGCACTACGCCGGGAAGCGAGAGGTCGCCGCCGATAGTCGCCACCAGAGTGCGGCGCTGCTCCGACCAGGCGGGACACAGCTCCAGCGTATGCTGTGCCGTGTCCACCGCCGCGCCGCACTCGTGGCACGACTCCGTCTCCTCCCTACCGACTCTTTTCAGATACCGCCCGAAGCAGCCATGCCCGGACAGTATCTGCGTGAGTCGGTAGGTGAGGGACCCGTGGGCCCTCCCGCACCACTCCAGGAGCACTGGGCGGATGGCTTGGATGGTTCGGGTGCCATATTCGGCATCCCGTAGCTCATCCACCCAGCGCTCCATGACCCCCTCCATTTGGACCTCCCGCGCACGGGCTAGTTCCGCCGGGGCAAGCGATGACTCGCCCCGGGCCCTCCTTTCGGCCCTGGCTGTGTACGACCCCGCCAGGGCCTCCGCCACCAGCTCCCACGGGGGGGAGCCCGCGATCACGCCGGCCGCCTGCCAGCCTACTGTGCGGTAGGCCCGGCACATCCGCGTGGCTATAATGCGCTGCGGCCGGCGGAGCAGCGCTTTCGCCTCGCGCGAAAGGCTTCCTGCCCAGATGGGCGCCCCGTACAGCGCCATCGATCGCAGGGTGCCTGCGTAGAGGCGCCTGCACGGGGCATCCGGCCCGCCCGTGTTCGGCAGGAGGCGGCTCAGTGCCCCTGCCGCGCCCACTATCCGGGGGATCAGGTCCCGGAAGTGGGCCTCCCACCGCCATCGTCCGTCCAACGTGAGGCCCAGATACTTTATCTGGGCCTTTACTTGCACGGCCTCGCCGGCCACACGCAGCGATGCGCCCTGCGGCACCCTCCACCTCGGCCCCCTGAAAACGAGGGCCTCGGTCTTTGGTAGGGCCACCTTCAGTCCGAGGGCCCCAATCCTGCGGACTATCAGGGTGGCCCCTACCTCCGCCCTCCTCCTCGTCTCCTCCCACCTGGTGCCCCGGACGGCGATCAGCGTGTCGTCTGCGTAACAGACGACCGCCATCCGGGGCAGCACCTCCCCGCGAATGGCCCAGTCAAATCCCATATTCCAAAGCAGGGGTCCTAACACCGACCCCTGCGGGACTCCACTGGCCATTCGCCTCCTCCTCACCACTCCCCCCCCTCCCCGTGTAGAGCACTACCCGATTTGTCAGGTAGTGCCCTACAACCCTCCGGAGGTAGAGGGGCACCCCGTGATACCGGAGCGCCTCCTCTATCACTCCGAAGGGGAGGGAGCCGAAGGCGTTAGCGATGTCCAACGAGACAGCTAACGCCCCCTGCCCCCCCCTCGCCGCCTCCTCGGTGAACCCTTTTAGGGAGGATAGGGCGTCCAACGTGGATCGCCCTACCCTAAACCCAAATTGGTTCGCCGAGAGATCCGGCCCTACCTCCGCTAGGTGGCGGACGATTCGGGTAGCTACCACTCTTTCGAGGAGCTTACCCGTCTCGTCCAGCATCACCAGCGGGCGGTAGCCGGACGGAGAGTCCGGCGGACGACTCTCCTTGCGGAGAAGCACGAGCCTGCCCTCCTTCCACGGGCTCGGGAAGTGGCCTCCCTCCAGGCACGCTGTGAACAGCCCCCGGAGGCGGTCGTCGAGGTGCTCCAGGGCGAGGTGCAAGACTCGCCCGGGAACACCGTCCGGCCCTGGGGCCTTTCTCCTGCCCTTTAGGCGCGCCCTTACCGCCGCCATCTCCTCCTCGGTGACCGGAGGGACGGCGAGGGCGGCCTCATCAGGCTCCGGATCCGGAGGGGCCATGGGCGGGGGGTCGAAGGGGGGGCTATCGGGGAATAGCCCCTCGACCACCCGCTCGAGCAGCGCCGGCTCAAATTCCTCCGTGGGGGGGGCCAGCTTCATCTTCGCCCGTACCATTCGGTACGGGCGCCCCCACGGATCGGCGTCGAGCTCCGCCAGGAACTCCTTATAGGCGCGGTCCTTGGCCGCGCCTATTGCCGTAGCGAACGCCTGCTTGGCCGTGCGCAACTCGGCCAAGAGGCGTTCTTCTTCACCCGGCACTATGGTTGCCCGCCGGCGGCACCGGGTGAAGTTCCGGCGCGCTCGGTCGCTGGCGGCCCTCAGGACGGCCAAGTCCTGGGACCACCAGTAAACGCCGTCTCTGGGCGGGGCGCGGCCACTTGCCCGCGGCATCCCGGCGCTGCAGACCGCCGCCAAGTCCTCCCTAAACTTGGCGGCCCTGTGCTCGACCCCCATGGAGCTCGGGGGGTCGGCGCACCACGCCTGGACGATGGCCGCCTCCTCGGCCCGGTCCCGGTCGAGGCGGGAGAGCACCCATTTGGGGAGCCCTCCCCCTCTCCCTCCCACTCCCGCCGCGCGGGCTTGCGGCCCGGGGGGCGCTTCGGAGACCCTGCACCGGATGAACCGGTGGTCCGACAGGGTCTCCGCCTCCTCCAGGACGCGCCAGTTCGACACGCGCTGGCCGATGGCGGGGGTCGTGAACATCAGGTCCACGATCGACCCCCCCTGCCACCGGACGCACGTGTCGACGCGTCCCCTGTTTTGAAGGACCAGGCCCAGCGCAGCGGCCCAGTCCCTCAGCACCGCCCCTCTCGCGTCCGTTATGGGGGAACCCCATGCGTGGCACTTGGCATTGAAGTCCCCCATCAGGACAACTTGCGCCGGCGCTGCCCTCTGGACGACTTGCTCAAGGTCGTCCAGGAACCTCTCAAACTCTGAGAGGGGTCTGTTGGGGGAGAAATAAACTCCCACCACCACGACCTCCCCCCAGTTCGCCGCCGCAAAGCCAGGCCCCCTTGCCCTGGGGGTGAGCCCCCTGGCCCCTGACGCCGGCACCACTACGCCGACCGAACCATCGGTGTCCCCCACCCAGTTTGGTTGGGGGGGGACGAAATATGGCTCGGCGACCACTGCCAAGGCGATGCGCCACTCCGCGAGGACCTGCATAAACAGGTCCTGAGCTCTCGCGGAGTGGTTGGCGTTGCCCTGGAGGAGTTCTTGATGCAGGTGTCTGGGCATTAAGACACCTGCATTTGGGTCTCCTCCGTTGCCCTAGGGCCGTTTGCTGGGGTGCGCACCGGGGTCGCTCCGGTTTTCCCCCCTCACTTTGGGCGGGGAGCATTTTTCCCCGCCCATGACGTGGCCTGCCGGCCGGCCCGCCTCGGCGCATACGGCGCATTTGGGCCTGGCCGTACAAGCGGCCGCCCTGTGTCCCTCCTCTCCGCAGCGGAAGCATTTCGTTCCATGCTCCGCCGCGGAGGGACACGTCACCCTGGTGTGGCCCAGCGCCATGCATTTAAAACACCGCATGGGCAGGGCCACCAGGGGTGTCACCGACACTTTCGACCACCCGATCTGCAGGTGGCCGTCCATAGCGACCGTTTTGGCCGCTGTCGCTGGGCACCGTATAATCACGGTGCCCCGGCCCCACGCTCTCTCCGAGACGGCCCCCACTTTTACGAGGGCCGTCTCGCAGCCGCCCTTGGACGCGACGGCCGCCGCGATCTCCTCCGCCCCCACCGTCGTGTCGAGCCCGGTTAGCCGGAGCTCGGCAAATTTGGTGGGGCGGGTGACCTCCGCCACATCTCCTACCACCTCGCGGAGCTTGGCCGCGAGGCGGTCCGCCGTGGCGCTGGGGGTGTCCCCCCCCCACCTCTAGCATCTTGGCGTTGGTTTGGGCGGTCTTAATCTTCACCGACTCCAAACCGAAGTCGGTGAGTTTGACGCCCGCCCTCGCCCAGCCCATGAGGTGGACGTACGTCACCTCCTTCCCGCCCCTCTCAGCCCCCTCCTTCAGCGTCAACACTATTGCCGCTGTGGAGGGGACGGCCACTTTGACCGGCTTCGGTCTGGGAGCCGGCGTGGGGGGGGCGCCAGGGGTGGCGGCGCCCGCCTTCTTGCCCCTACGGGTCACCTTCGCCCAGGATAGCTCCTGGGCCTGGGGGGCGACCTCGGGGGCGGCGTCCTGCGGCTGCGGGCCGCTCGTCCGGCTTGTCCCCGCCGTGGGGGGGGGGGTTGGGCGGCGCGTGCTTAGGGCGCGCCAACGCCTTCCGGGGCCCCTGGGCCGGCGTGGGGCCAGCCTTTTTCCCCCGCCTTTTGGCCACTTTGGGCTGGCGGGGTTGGTGGGGGGGGCCTCGTGGCAGTTGCCTTCCTCACGGGGGCCGTCCTTGGCGGCTCCCTGGCTGGCCCCCCCACCAGGCCGGACTGGGCTCTGGGGCGGGGGGGCGGCGGCGCCCTTCTATCTGCGGCCAACGGCGGCCGCAGGACAGGCTCCGGGGGGAGGCGCGCCTCAATCTCCCCCAGGCGGGCATTCATCATACCCCCCAGGGAAGTGAGGAGGTCCCGCCGGAGGTCCTCGACGGCCTCCTTGATGCCCCCCCCGATGTCTACCGGTTGGGGCTCCCTCCTGGCGGCGGTTCCCCGCGCCTCTGTGTACGCCTCCTTAAAGGCGCGGAGCTCCGAGCGGACGTTCTCCAGCTCTCTGGAGAGCCTGTTGTTATCCGCTCGGAGGCGCCTCTGCTCCTCTGTGGACGAGAGCACACGGAGCTCTTCAATGGCCTCCATGGCCTCGTCCGCGGCGTTTTGGAGCAGCCCCTTTATACGTCCGTTGACGTTGCTGCACTTCGCAACGTTCCCCCTGAATGAGAGAACGTTGCGGAGTGCAGTGGCAGCTAACTCCTCCCTCGTCTTTTGTTGAGGAGACCGGTAGTCCTCCTCAACTTCAGCCCCTTTGGGGGGCGACTTTCGCCCCGTCCCCTTGCGGGAGTACTGCTTGGGGCGGTACGTGGTGTCGCCCCTCACCTCCTCCACATCGGCCGAGATGTCGCCGTCAGACCCGAGGCCCGCCATCTCCCTTCTGGCTGCCGCCAGAAATGCGTACGCCCCCATAGGGCGTTTTCCCCGTCCCCCCCCCCTGGCGCTCGTGGCCACCTTAGCAGGGACCTCGGACGCCCCGCGCGTCTGGTCCGTCGCGACCCTTTTGAGAGCTGGGGTGGCTTTTCCCGCCCCCCCCCCTCGCCCCCCCCCGCGAAGTATTTCGAGGCGACTGCCTCCCTCGTTTCGCGTTCTGTGTCCGACGTGTCGGACGCATCCTCCATCGTAACGGGCCTTCCGGATGACCCCTCCCCCCCCTCGCAGAACTCCGACACTGAGGTCGTTTCCCCCGCGAGGTCCGAAAAAAGGGGCCCAACTTCCCCCTTTTTCCCCTTCCGACCCTTCCCGGAAAAAGTCAGTCGAAATCCGGCTGACCCCGGAAGAAAATTCCCCGCGGCTGAACCGCGCGTCGGGCTGGGGTTCCGACTAGCGTCGGAGACTACCGGCGAACCGGTCTCCCCCCCCCCCCCATACTACCCCCCCCCCCCATTCCCGGCCGTTCCCGAGATATTCCCGGCCCTAACTCCCGAGTTACGATCCCCCGTAACTCCCCCCCCCCCCCGTCCGATCCATGATCGGAGCAACCCCCCCGATGCCCCTTGGGCTACCGCCCCCCACCCGCCTATAAAAACCCCCCCTTACCGAGCTGGTTTTGCCAGAAGGGCAAAACCTAACTCAAAACGGTCAAGTGCGAACCGTGGAAAATTACCAATTTATGAAAAAATTGGTAGTTTTCCCCAGATTCCCACGAGACTATGAAAGCCAGGGGGTCGTGTGGGGTGCCGTTAGGCGGCGCAAACTACCCCCTATACGACCCTGTGACTTTCGTGTCTCTGACCGTACGGACACAGACGCAACGATTTTTCCAAAGTGCCGACAAACTTATGAAAAAAGTTCGTTGCGCCTATGGGAAAAGTAATAGCAATGTCGCCGAACTTAGGTTTTCCGAATAACTTCTGGATGGTAAGTCCAAAAATTTTTCGGAAACCGGCACTCGACAGAGCTACCCTTCCCCTATATCCCCAAGCAAAAATGACTCTAAAAAGTTAAACCAGGAATTAGTTATGAAATTTTGAAAAACCACGAAAAAAGAAATAGGCAATTAGAGCGACCGCAAAACTTGAAGAGTTTTGGGCCGAAATTGCCTAAATTAATTTTGGGAGTTCTAGTGAAGCTAGAGACTCGGAAAAAACGCCAAAAAATCGACCAGCTAATGCAGAAGGCAATGAGCAAAAGAAAGCAAAAGAAAAGCGACCGCAAGTGATAATTTTTGGCGAAAAACGAAAGTGACACCTCGAATTCCGACCAAAAATTTCCCTCAACCTAACCTAACCTAACCTAACCTAACCTAACCTAACCTAACCTAACCTAACCTAACCTAACCTAACCTAACCTAACCTAACCTAACCTAACCTAACCTAACCTAACCTAACCTAACCTAACCTAACCTAACCTAACCTAACCTAACCTAACCTAACCTAACCTAACCTAACCTAACCTAACCTAACCTAACCTAACCTAACCTAACCTAACCTAACCTAACCTAACCTAACCTAACCTAACCTAACCTAACCTAACCTAACCTAACCTAACCTAACCTAACCTAACCTAACCTAACCTAACCTAACCTAACCTAACCTAACCTAACCTAACCTAACCTAACCTAACCTAACCTAACCTAACCTAACCTAACCTAACCTAACCTAACCTAACCTTTTTTTTTTTTTTTTAACGTAGTGAAAACTCATTTACGAGTACCCCCGGGCCCGGGGGGGCCCGAGCGGTTATGTGGGGCTCTCTCCCCCGTCCTCTTCCCCTGCGGGAAGGGGAGGGGGGAACATACCCACTAAAAACACTACGGCATTGTCCGCTCGCCGGGTTTAGGTAGGCGCCGTGGGTTCCCGAAGATTCGAGCCGACGACGCCCCCCGGCCAGCCCCGGCTTTGGTTAAAATCACCGGGGCCACCTCACCTAGGAGGGAGGAGCCGCAACGCTTCAGCTCCCCCCCCAGACGCGTGGGACCGTAAAGGCGGGTGGAGGACCCCCGTCCCCAACCCGCTGGTCGCACTAGGGGTTCAGGCGGGCGGCAAAGTGCCGCCGCCTTCGCCCCGTTCGTCTGCGCCGGAACGGGGGCGCATGGACACACTCCTCGCGCTCCCGTTCCTCGGCTTCCTTTTGGAGCATTATGCTCTCACAAAAGGAAGCCACCTCCTCCCAGGACTCGTCACCCCCATCCAGCATAGCCGAGACTATGCTGTGGAGTGACAAGTCCTGTCGTCCGATGGCCGCCACGAGCTGGCGCCGCTCGTAGTCCCAACAGGGACACTCCTCCACGGTGTGCTGGGCTGTGTCGTTCGCTGCACCGCAATTGTGGCACTGAGAGCTCTCCTCTCGGCCGATGCGGTGCAGGTAGTGCCCGAAGCACCCGTGCCCTGTTAGGACTTGGACCAGGTGGTAGTTCAGCGGCCCGAACTCCCGGTCCAGCCACAGGTCCATCTGTGGGAGGATTGCCGCTATGGTCCTCGTACCATATCGGCAATCCTCCAGCGCCTCCTTCCATCTGTCGCGCATGCGACGATGGGTTTGACGGCGGGCGTGGAGCACTTCCTCCGGGGCCAGCCTGTCCCCTCTCGCCAGGGCCTCTTTTTGGGACCGGTAGGTCTCCGCCATTGCTGCAGCGTCTACGTCCCAGGGCGGCGTACCTGCGATGAGGCAGGCCGCCATGTGTGCCACCGTAACATACGCCCTTATAATGCGGGTGGCACAAATCCTCTGTGGCCGTCGGAGGAGGGATCGGGTCTGCGCCGACAGCCGGTCTGCCCAAATTGGTGCGCCGTAGAGGGCCATACTGCGCACCACTCCGGCGAACAGTCGCCTGCAAGGCGCACTGGGACCGGCCACATTAGGCATCAGCCTAGCCAGGGCTGAAGCAGTGCCCATTAGGCGGGGAGCCAGCCGGGTAAAATGCTCCCGGAAGTCCCACTTCCTGTCCAGGACAAGACCAAGATATTTCATGTTGGCCTTGACCTGGACAGGCTGTCCTCCGATGGGGAGTACCGCACCCGCCGGGATGCGCCATCGGGGCGCTCCAAAGACCAAACCTAACCTAACCTAACCTAACCTAACCTAACCTAACCTAACCTAACCTAACCTAACCTAACCTAACCTAACCTAACCTAACCTAACCTAACCTAACCTAACCTAACCTAACCTAACCTAACCTAACCTAACCTAACCTAACCTAACCTAACCTAACCTAACCTAACCTAACCTAACCTAACCTAACCTAACCTAACCTAACCTAACCTAACCTAACCTAACCTAACCTAACCTAACCTAACCTAACCTTTTTTTTTTTGTTTATGGTGTGGAAAATACGCCTTATGCATCCGGCCCGGTACGGGGTTACCGAGGGTATCTGGGGCTCTCCCGAGGCGTCAGGCATACCCAGTAAAAACCACACGAGTTCCCTCACTTGGCACTATTGCAGGGGGCTGAGTGATCGCTTACGCATTTCCAGCCACAGACACCCCTGCAGGGCCCACCCCGGGATGGGGCTACCTCCTTGCGACACCTGTGCAATGCAGGGTTGGGAATTCCCGCCCTCCCCCGCAGGTGCCGCGGATTTTTTATAGAGGTTTTCTCCTCACAGTCACTGTAGTAACCCGCGGCCTCAGCGTTAGGAACGCCAAGGTTACGCGTAGCCACGACAGGCACCCGAAGGCACCTCCGTCACAAAGGGGTTGTTCTCCAGGACAGAAAATGTCCCTTCGAGCATCCCCTGAACCTAACCTAACCTAACCTAACCTAACCTAACCTAACCTAACCTAACCTAACCTAACCTAACCTAACCTAACCTAACCTAACCTAACCTAACCTAACCTAACCTAACCTAACCTAACCTAACCTAACCTAACCTAACCTAACCTAACCTAACCTAACCTAACCTAACCTAACCTAACCTAACCTAACCTAACCTAACCTAACCTAACCTAACCTAACCTAACCTAACCTAACCTAACCTAACCTAACCTAACCTAACCTAACCTAACCTAACCTAACCTAACCTAACCTAACCTAACCTAACCTAACCTAACCTAACCTAACCTAACCTAACCTAACCTAACCTAACCTAACCTAACCTAACCTAACCTAACCTAACCTAACCTAACCTAACCTAACCTAACCTAACCTAACCTAACCTAACCTAACCTAACCTAACCTAACCTAACCTAACCTAACCTAACCTAACAAATTTGAACCTAATCGATTTAAACCTAACAAATTGAAACCTAACCAACTTGAACCTAACAAATTTGAACGTAATCGATTTAAACCTAACAAATTGAAACCTAACCAACTGGAACCAGACAAATTTCATTCAGTAAGTGCAACCTAACGAACTAAAACATAACAAATTCGAACCAAATCGATTTAAAACTAACAAATTAAAACCAAACCAACTCGAACCGAACCGATTTCATTCAATAAGTGCAACCTAACAAACTTAAACCTAACAAATTTGAACCTAATCGATTTAAACCTAACAAATTGAAACCCAACCAACATGAACCGAACCAATTTCATTCAATAAGTGCAACCTAACAACCTTTTAGGTTGCGTTCCATCCGCTCACCCGAACGCCACGAAGTTACCTTGTTCCGCACTTAAAATTCAATAAAAGTTGCAATTTTAGCCGTAGCGACAAGTGCGATACACCAGTTTAATCGTCTCACCAACGCGCATGTGGGCGAAGTGAAATCCAGTGTGAAAAGTGAAAACTGTGAATTTTCCCGCAAAATAACCTCACTTTTAGAGGTTAATTCGAAAAAATCAACTTAAACTGCGTGCGGCGCGCGATTAGTCGCTGCGACCTATCAGTTGCGGCACATCGTCGTGTGCGCCTCAGCGCCCTCTATCCGCCGAGCTAACTCGCGGATTTTTCCGCTGAGGAAATCCGGCGGAAAACGAAGAAAACCAAAAAGCACGTGGCGGCGTGGTCACCCTTCCAGTGGTGCCAGAGACTTGAGACTTGGCGAAGACCTGAGCAGCGGAGAATACAGCCCGGAACCGCAAGCCCTAGATTTTTACCACTTTTTGTTTAGTTTTTATAAATATTTTAGTTTTCAAAATTGTGACTCAAATAGCGCTTAACCTATTTGAGACGCGCGGACTCTGCTGCCGCAATTATTTGCGCGCTAGATAGTAGAACGTAAACTGTCATTTAGAAAAATTTTTTGGACCCGGGGACTTAGAATTTTTTTCAAAAAACCAAATTTTTCGTTTTTAGTCTCCACTCTTTGTATTTTTTGCATATTGTTATTTTTAATTGTTGTGTCTTGTGCGCCATCTCATTCTCTATTTTACGTATATTTTTCCATATTTTTTCGACCAACCGTTCGGGAGTTATTAATTTTTTTTTCTAAATTTTGCTATAAATTCTAAATTAATTATTTTTAATCATTTCCGACCGCGGGACTGTGTTTGGAGTGGGTATATTATCCGACCTAAGCCTTCGCGCGGGTCGGAAATTATTAAAATTAAAGATTTTGAACTTTTTCGGCCATTTTGTTTTTAGGTACCAGATTTTAAACCTTAGTTATCTCCCGAACCCTTGGTCGTAGAAACTTGAGAAAAACTTATCTAGCTCTTATTTTTCGGCCACTACACGCTCCCATCAAAATTTTTGATTTCTGGCGCATACAAGGTTTTTGAGTTGGAAACGCTTTAGGGAGCAAGAGGAGGTAAAGGGAACACTCCTGGAGAAAGTCCGGTGGCTCTGCGAGGCCTGGTTCCAAAGTTATCAACTCCTAAAGTTGGAGTTTGACAGCTCGGCGGCCTGGAGCTGGCGAAAAGTAGGTATTGCTTTGCGGTTAATTACCGGCAGGCCTTTCGTTCTCTGAGGGGGGGGGTGCCTAGGGGGGGACGGGGCGTGCGGTAGCTGCCGGGGAGCTGCTCTGCATCTGCGGCCGAGTAGCCACTGGTGCCGTGGGGCGGTGCCAGGAGGTTGAAAGGTAGCGCAGCTCTGCACCAAACCTGGAGGCGCCAAACGCCTCGTACGGGGAGGGACGGGGGCGAGTCCAACCTTGTACCTGCTGTTCGCCCCGGGCGGGGAACGGAAGGGCGAGCCTCATGCTGGCGGCGGGCGAAAGCCTGCCGTCGAAGCGGTGCGTTCCGCAAGGGACGCGATCGCGGAGCGGAGTGACCTCGGTCATTTTCGGTCGGCACGTAACCTGGTCCGTAGGGCCGGGACCGTGGGCCGCCTCGTCTTTATCATGATAAGGGGGCCGCGAGGAGAAAACCTCTATAAAAATCCGGAGGAGCGACGTGACCTCGGTCATGGTCGGACGCCACGTAAACCTGGTCCGCAGGGCCGGGACCGTGGGCCGCCTCGTCTTTTTCAAGATAGGTGGGTCGGTCTCTATACAAGATTACAAAGTGCACTATACAGTGCAAGTCTTATTTCTAACTTAAGCTAAAACAATGTAAAAATGTAACAATTTTTACGCAAGCCCTTTCTGGCTCTATGTAGAGCGATAAAAACCCCACCCAAAGGATAGCTCTCCCCGAGCCCTGCACGGGGACACCAAGCACGCCCCGCTAGCCCCAAGGGATCCGGAGATACGACTGGTTTCAGTTTTCGGTACCAAAACCAAGATGGCCGCCAAAAACCGGTACTAGGCCGTATCTCAGGAACCAGTGGTCCAATCGAGACGCGGTTTTCTTCTCCGTGGAAGGCCCCTAGAGACGCTCCGTTGGAGTCTGATTTCAGGAGGATCTGACACCTGAAAATTTTTCAGGCTGAAAGTGTCCCGAATCCTCCTGAAAACCAACTCGTTGGGTAGAACTTCGACCGGGCTCCCTCTCAGAGAAAACCCCAGTACTCTGCGACTTACCGTCCCGGAGATATCGGAATTGGAAAATTTCCAAGATGGCGGCCAGAACTGTCAAAGTCAGTTTTTGACCGCCAATAACTCCGCTCCCGGTGGTCGCAGAACAGTGGGACTTTCTCTGTCCGGCTTCGCTCTGTCTCTTCTAACCGTTGGTACCGCTTCCAGGAGACGAATTTTTCAGGGCCTGAAATGGCCTGAAACCTAGAGGGGCGGGTAGACAATGAACCCTCGGGTCTACCGAAGAAAACCGCAGGTCTCCACGACTCCTAGTTCCTCAGTTATGACGGCTTAAAGAAAACCAAGATGGCCGCCGAGCTGTCAAACTCCAACTTTAGGAGTTGATAACTTTGGAACCAGGCCTCGCAGAGCCACCGGACTTTCTCCAGGAGTGTTCCCTTTACCTCCTCTTACTCCCTAAAGCGTTTCCAACTCAAAAACCTTGTATGCGCCAGAAATCAAAAATTTTAGAGCTAGATAAGTTTTTCTCAAGTTTCTACGACCAAGGGTTCGGGAGATAACTAAGGTTTAAAATCTGGTACCTAAAAACAAAATGGCCGAAAAAGTTCAAAATCTTTAATTTTAATAATTTCCGACCCGCGCGAAGGCTTAGGTCGGATAATATACCCACTCCAAACACAGTCCCGCGGTCGGAAATGATTAAAAATAATTAATTTAGAATTTATAGCAAAATTTAGAAAAAAAAATTAATAACTCCCGAACGGTTGGTCGAAAAAATATGGAAAAATATACGTAAAATAGAGAATGAGATGGCGCACAAGACACAATAATTAAAAATAACAATATGCAAAAAATACAAAGAGTGGAGACTAAAAACGAAAAATTTGGTTTTTTGAAAAAAATTCTAAGTCCCCGGGTCCAAAAAATTTTTCTAAATGACAGTTTACGTTCTACTATCTAGCGCGCAAATAATTGCGGCAGCAGAGTCCGCGCGTCTCAAATAGGTTAAGCGCTATTTGAGTCACAATTTTGAAAACTAAAATATTTATAAAAACTAAACAAAAAGTGGTAAAAATCTAGGGCTTGCGGTTCCGGGCTGTATTCTCCGCTGCTCAGGTCTTCGCCAAGTCTCAAGTCTCTGGCACCACTGGAAGGGTGACCACGCCGCCACGTGCTTTTTGTTTTTCTTCGTTTTCCGCCGGATTTCCTCAGCGGAAAAATCCGCGAGTTAGCTCGGCGGATAGAGGGCGCTGAGGCGCACACGACGATGTGCCGCAACTGATAGGTCGCAGCGACTAATCGCGCGCCGCACGCAGTTTAAGTTGATTTTTTCGAATTAACCTCTAAAAGTGAGGTTATTTTGCGGGAAAATTCACAGTTTTCACTTTTCACACTGGATTTCACTTCGCCCACATGCGCGTTGGTGAGACGATTAAACTGGTGTATCGCACTTGTCGCTACGGCTAAAATTGCAACTTTTATTGAATTTTAAGTGCGGAACAAGGTAACTTCGTGGCGTTCGGGTGAGCGGATGGAACGCAACCTAAAAGGTTGTTAGGTTGCACTTATTGAATGAAATTGGTTCGGTTCATGTTGGTTGGGTTTCAATTTGTTAGGTTTAAATCGATTAGGTTCAAATTTGTTAGGTTTAAGTTTGTTAGGTTGCACTTATTGAATGAAATCGGTTCGGTTCGAGTTGGTTTGGTTTTAATTTGTTAGTTTTAAATCGATTTGGTTCGAATTTGTTATGTTTTAGTTCGTTAGGTTGCACTTACTGAATGAAATTTGTCTGGTTCCAGTTGGTTAGGTTTCAATTTGTTAGGTTTAAATCGATTACGTTCAAATTTGTTAGGTTCAAGTTGGTTAGGTTTCAATTTGTTAGGTTTAAATCGATTAGGTTCAAATTTGTTAGGTTTTAGTTCGTTAGGTTGCACTTATTGAATGAAATTGGTTCGGTTCATGTTGGTTGGGTTTCAATTTGTTAGGTTTAAATCGATTAGGTTCAAATTTGTTAGGTTTTAGTTCATTAGGTTGCACTTATTGAATGAAATCGGTTTGGTTCGAGTTGGTTTGGTTTCAATTTGTTAGGTTTAAATCGATTTGTTTCAAGTTTGTTAGGTTTTAGTTCGTTAGGTTGCACTTATTGAATGAAAATGGTTCGGTTCATGTTGGTTGGGTTTCAATTTGTTAGGTTTAAATCGATTAGGTTCAAATTTTTAGGTTTAAGTTTGTTAGGTTGCACTTATTGAATGAAATCGGTTCGGTTCGAGTTGGTTTGGTTTGAATTTGTTAGGTTTAAATCGATTAATTTCAAATTTGTTAGGTTGCACTTATTGAATGAAATTGTTTTGGTGCATGTTGGTTAGGTTTCAATTTGTTAGGTTTAAATCGATTAGTTTCAAATTTTTAGGTTTTAGTACGTTAGGTTGCACTTATTGAATGAAATTGGTTCGATTCATGTTGGTTAGTTTTCAATTTTTTAGGTTACAATTTGTTTGCTTGAAATTTTATTTATTAAATTTACATTTCGTTAGGTTCAAATTTCATAGGTTTTAAATTGTTAGGTAAGGTCAAGGTATTTTATTTTATTTATTTAGAGTAAATTTATTACTTTAGATTGGTCAGGTTTTTATTTCGTTTTCTTTAAAATTTGAAAAAAAAAATTTTTTTTTTACACATTTTAATTTTTTGCACTGCCTTTGTCGTGTAAATTGTTTCTTGTATTCACATATTCGTATTGCTAAATTTAACGCGCATTTAATTCAATTTTTGTAATTGCGAAAATCGCGAAAAAAAATCGCCCGCCACTCCCACCCACCTATCAAACGCTTAGCTACATCACCTCGGTCGGTAGGTATTTAAACAGTTTTCTTGAAATAATGGCGAAATCTCTTGATTTTCAAGCCGCAATTTTTTCTAGAAAGTTAAAAGCGATTATTTACTATCTTTTGGCATTCGTTTTATTCGCATAAATTGATGTAATCTCAAGATATTTGACTTTTTATCCAATTTTTACTCGAAAAATGGTTAAATTTCTTTCTCGCTTGACGGTTACTTGATGGATTTCATCGATGTTTAGAGTGTAGAACGAATCGACTTTTATTTACCCTTCTAATAACTCGATTTCATCCCAAAACGTTGACTTGGCTTGTTTTTTCGACTTTTCTTTGGACGAATTTAATTCAAACGTTAGTAAAACTTTTACTATTTGGATAGCTGTAGTTGTATACTCGTCATCCCACCCTTACGAAATTTTTGTAGAGGGTGGTTCTGTAGAAGTACTACATTCTTTCAAATCTTGAAAGATTCACATCAAGCGGTTAATGAGAAATTAATTTTGGAAATTGCGCTTGCGCCTGATGGGAATCTCATTTTGTCGCCTGAAATTTTAAATTAGCAATTTCGAAATTGAATTCCATGAACTTTGAGGCTTGGCCAACAATTCTGTTTTTAGTACCGAAAGGAAGATCTTTTTAAGTTCTTTAATTCTGTTTCAATTGTAGGGGATATATTTCCCTCTTTCTTGAATTACGAACTTTGTAATTTTTAGTAAATATTCACTTTAAGGCGTTTATTCGCGTGTGAACATTGCAAGCAGATGAACTGTGGCTGGCCCCTTTTCTGATTCGGTTCTATTCGATTCACTAACTTTGTATTGTCTACGTGGATTTTCCCCAGTTTTAGACTCAGCGCTCCGTACGAAATTAATTCAAACATTAGTATAACTTTTATTATTCGAGTCGTCGTAGCATCTATTCCCGTTATCCTGTCCATACCAAACTTTGGTGGCGGGTGGAGCTGAGACAGGTATAAATTACCCGATAGTTTGGAGTTTTACTGTTGAGTGGTTTCTAGACAATAACATTTCATTACGACGCCTGAATGTTTTCAACTAACAATGTTAAAATTAACTTACAGAAATGTAATGGTTGGTTCAAAACTCAGTTTCTCGATGGAATTAAACTCGGCGCCCATGAAATCAATTAAGTAGTTATTAATTGAATTATTTATCATTTTACGTTGTTTGCTTCAACAATCATCTTTTAAGCATTTGCAATTGTAATTACTAATACATCGAAGGAGCTGCCAGCACCCCCGAGTTTGATATAGGTAAGTAATATCATTGACCAACAAAATAAACTGAACAATCGAAATCAGCGAGTGTAATGAAACTCCCGTCACATGAACCCTGTGCCCGGCTCGCGAGGCGCGCGGCGCGGCGCGGTCGGGGGCCTCGCGAGGAGTGGCGCGCCCCGCTCACACAGCACACGTCACGAGTAATGGATGTACATACCTTCGAGTTACTTTCACGGCGAACACAACTCCCACTGTCTCTCATAGATGGGGTAGTATTTCTCAGCTTATTATCCTACTAATATTATAAATGTGAAAGTTTGTGAGTTTGGATGTTTGTTACTCTTTCACGCCAGAACGGCTGGACAGATCTGGATGAAATTTGGAACATAGATAGATTATAGCCGGGAATAACACATAGGCTACTTTTTATCCCTGAAAATTGCGTAATTCCCGCGGGATAGCGATAAACGAATTATATGCAGACGAAGTTGCGGGCAACAGCTAGTTTACAATAAGACACTGGAAATAAATCCGAGAATGAAACTGCTTTTATTCATTTGTCACTGCATAAATAATTCGTATCTACTTATTACTCTTCAAAAGACTATTAATTAACAATGTCTCTTGCATCTGCTTTTGTTTCAGGTGAAATTAAACCGCTACAATTATTACCTGATTCACCCATTGTAGTCGGTAGGTAGGTACTTATACTGTCTATAGATACATATAAAAGAAAGTCGTGTTAGTTACACTATTTATAAATCGAGAACGGCTGAACCGATTTGGCTGAAAATTGGTAGGGAGGTAGCTTAGAACCAGGAGACGGACATAGAATACTTTTTATCCCGATTTTCCCACGGGATTGGAAAATTCCGAAATGTTGTACTAATAAAGCTATAGACATTAAATTTAGCATGCCTACACATTATTCCTTGATTAGTATAAAGATGCACTTACAAAGGATTTTTTTAAATTTAAGGCGGAACAAAGTTCGCCGGGTCAGCTAGTATTTATGTAAAACAAAATACGCGCGCGCCATAAAGTTCTTAGCAGGCGGGCCAAATAGTTATGCACTGAAGGTACAGTGTAAGTTTACGAAGGGAGTGATCTTTACCATCCGCGGCGTTCGTGACCAGACCTTTATAACGTTATAAAAAAAAACGATATAATAGCGGTATATATCGTTTGTGTTTAAAATTTCGTTCAAACAAATTCTATATTCCTTCATAACGTTATATCATATCGTCGGTGGAAAGGAAGAACTGCTAAAGCGCCATTTTGGTCAAAATGAGTTTTATATGCAGTTCGATTGGATTTTTTTTTCTGCGTCGATCTATGTAGGTTTCGTAGCAATCAGAGCACTTTTTTGGCGCTTAAGCATTCTGAAAATGTGGGGATTTTGATTAAAATCCGGCTTTTACGTCTACTAAAGCAACATGTTTTCGGCCTTTTTTGAGCACAAGTCGGTTTAGTAACACATTATTTACATCAACATTACTTAAGCAATTTTCCTTGGTTTCGATTTTAGTCGAATTGCTACTTTAGTAGTTTAAGCTTATCGATTTTTATGTTTCACTGGTCAGTTAGTAATTTTTGACTACTGTTGTTTGAAACTGGTTGGCGCTTTAGCAAAACGACGTCATTCAAAATATTATTACGAATGCACTTAAGCAATTTCTCGTTTACTAAATGTTTTATTACTCTAAGAGTTTAGTTAAAATAACATCTTGAAGTTTTATGTTATAATCTGTATTAGAAATTATTTCAACTAATCAACTAATCAATTAATCAACTTTAGCAATTTTATACCATGGCATACTGAAAGACTATGGTTGTTTAAGTATTAAATACGAACATGCATTTAACATTCGCGCGATTTAAGCACACTCCGGCGCACTCAGATCCAGTCGGGAGAAGTCGAGTTTCTTCGTTTAGCCGCAGAAAATATAGTAAATATTAGGATCTCATACAAATTGTTGTGATAAAAGATAATTATTTAAAGCAGGTTTCTGTTAAAGTGATATTAAAACATTTAATAAAGAGGTATTAGGTACTTTTAAGTTCCTAATAACTTAAAAAGTGTTAATGATGTAGATGTAGGATTTTAGTTTTAGGTGTCAAGCTAACTTAAATTAGTTTATTAATGGGCATCTTTATAGTTTCTTTTGTAATACTGATACTAAAGATACGTGTATACCTACTTAAGATACAAACTAAAATGAGACCTATTGATACAAGTTACAATAACTTTTGCCACCCTCGAAACATTAACTAATTTTAACTAAATACTCGTAATTTTTAATATCTTGTTAGCCAACACAACATCAATGCCATATTAACTAAACGTAGAAACATAATTTGGGTTTAGCTGACAACATAAATATCTATCAAAAATTGGTCAAAATTGGTTAACGTTTAGGGGTTTAAACAGACGAAACGAAACGAAACGAGTGTCACTGACTTTATTTCTCATTCTTTCATCCACGATCACAAAATCAATTATACTATTCGCACTTCCTTCTTCCTTTGTGTATATATGGATCTTTTTGTTTGAAAACATTGTATTTGTTACTCAAAGATTCCACTCCAAACACACCTCAAGCACACTTTTCCCGTTTTCATTCACTCGTTCATCACCAAACGCACCAAGCACTCTTTCATATCCGTTACGCTTTTTACCTACCCATCCGTTAAATCACCTAGCATGATGATCATCTCATTCTCCTTGCATTTACTCGCAATATGTCTCACACTATCTTAGAACACTTCACGTTCAGCTGTCTTTTACAGACCCACTGGATCCCACATCCGTCGGTGCATATGCGCCGAGAACGAAGATACGAGTGAGTCCAACTTTCAGCCTCACCCACAAAAGCCTGGGCCTCACACCTCAAACTCAATCACACACTCAGCCACTCTTGCGGAAAGTATGACACCAACTCCCTGACGCCTTGCCTTGATTGGCGCCAGACCAATATGCCATATAGGTTCCATGTTTGGTGGTGTCACATCCTTTCCGCTTCGTTTCATTCACACACAAAACATCAATATGCCTAACATTCATCATCTGACACACTTCATCAACATTGTCTTGCATTCCTCCTCTTACATTCAAAGTAGCGAAGCGGCTCTCCATAGCCCACTTCTCACCCCTGTGATGAGCGCGACGTGACGGGTTGCGAATCTCGTCACCGCCATCTTGATCATCATTTTGAACTAAATGAAATGGTGTCATGTCGTTCCCACGAGTAGCAAGGGATAAAGGTCGGTCCTGGCAGAGCCCCGCATACCAGGATAAGGCAATCCATTATTAGGGAATCGCCTGGTCCCCCAGGCGAATTGGCACGCTTAAGACTGGGCACGCCCTTAGTCACGCATCTCTCGGCACGGCAGACCCTAGATTGGCGGAGAGGGCTAGAAAAGGGAAGATGTAGGATAGAAAGGTGGAGAGGGGTGAAGAATTGAGGTAGGACAGGGTTTAAAAGGATACTACAGCAATGGAAGACTGATGAAGCAACTGTAGTAGCTAGGGGAGGCCGGGGTCGCATACCCGTATACTAAACTCTACATACCGGACAGGCACTTAAGATGAGTATCCCCTGACTCACTAAACTTAAACTTATTCATTGATAACGTTAACGCAATAACAGAGGCAACCTACCTGTATAAGAGCCTTGATTTTATAGTCTTAGATACCACGTTAGTGTCATTCTACGACTTTTATTTATGTCATTAGGGTAAATAAGCATTCTTTTCTAACACGGACTTAATGTCCTTTTCTATTTGTTAGTAGTTTGAACGTAAGAAAGTATCATTATTCTTAACTGTTAGTATTATTTTTTGGATTTTTTAATTCAATTTGCACGTGTAAGCAAATTTTCCTCTATGCATAGGCAGCGTTTTTGATTCCTTAGCAGTTTTACTCTATGAAGCAAGTAGCGAAAGATCATTTGTTAGCAGTTTTTCCTTTACGATACTAACACATTGAAAAGTAACTTAGCGTTTTTCGTTTACTACAAAACATGCCCTAGCCATGTATTAGCATATTTTGATGAATTGGATTGTTCAATCTGATGTAGATTAGTATTTTTACCTTACTAACATTTTCTTTCTAATCAGAGTACTTTTGCTAAAGCGACACTTATTTCCCTTTCTATAATACCTAGGTACCTACAAATGATCTGTAAATTAAGAAAAAAAAAACGCAACGTTATCTTTCTTACATTGAACTACGTAACATTAATATTAAAATAGATGATTTTTTTTTCGAAAAAAAAAACTTTGAAATTCATTTCCCACGAATGCCATTTTGGCGCTTTAGCAGTTCTTCCTTTCCACCGACGATATCATAACGAAAAGAAAACCGTAACTTTACGAAATAGCGTTATAGACCTTTAAAACGTTATGAAAAAAACGATATAATACCGGTATATGTCGTTTGTGTTTAAAGAAACCCATAACGTTATGAAATAGCGTTAGGTATAATAACGCTATGAAACTGATTATGAACTACTACTATGATATCAACTTTACGGCCTAGTCCCACGAAACAAATTTGTAAAGTATGTTTTGACAATTCACGAAAACAGTACAGATTTGTCATTGCATATGTTTGTCGCACGTTATATAGAGCGGGTGTTATAGAGTGTAAGAAAGAGATGGTCTATAACGTTATTATATCACTTGCCGAAGTATCGATATATATCGCTATTAATAACGTTATTATGAATACCGCTACAGAATAAATAATGTTTTATTAAAAAACGCTATTCGGTAATATAACGTACTGAAAAATAGCGCTACCTAAAAACGTTTTATTGAAAAATGCTATTCGGTAATCTAACGTTATGAAAAATAGCGTTACGCAAAAATAACGGTAAATAAAGGTCTGTTCGTGACGTCATCAATGAAAACATTAACCCGCCCTCACAAAGTCACTTAGTATTTTATGTTTCATAATAATGTTGGACCGCATCAATATCCCGTCAAGGAGTGTCCGGGGCACGAGTACCTGCTACAATCTTGTAACATTACATTACACGCAATCAGGGATCATAAACACGGGCGGGCGCTGAGGACGTGCTCGAGACGGCGCATTACCGGCGGGCGCGGGGGCGCATTGTGCCGCGCGGCTTTGCGCGGGAGTGGAGCCGCGCGCCGCTAAAAGGCAGCTCGCTTCACGAGAATTATCTCGATTGTAACATTTGCGTCCATTATCGGTTGCTCGAGTGAGTAAGTGGTCGATTTTCCTAAACGCGGCAGCAATCAAACCATTTATTGGGAATGGATCCAGCGCTCCGTGAAACAATAAGACGCATTAGCCTCCCCCGCCTCCCCCGCAGGCTGCGCGGGCGCGGATCAAACGGCACAATGCGCCCTTGAGCCGAGAGACCCCCCCCACTTCAGTAATTGTTTGCTAATGGCTGCGCGATTGGAAACAGGTTGAGAGGTGGCTGCTGTGTATTGGGAAAAAGGTTTAGTGCATTAACTACCAGCCGAGCGCGACTCGGATTCGCGCATTGAGGGTTCTGCTCTGTGCACATTCGAAAGTTAGCAAAAAAAGTTTGTATTTCGTAGCATTTTTAGGGTTCCGTACCCAAAGGGTAAAAACGGGACCCTATCACTAAGACTCCACTCCACTGTCAGTCTGTCTGTTTGTCACCGGCAGTATCTCTGACGCTAGACAGTTGAAGTTTTCACAGATGACGTAGGTATTTCTGTTGCCGCTTTAACAACAAATACCTACTAAAAACAGAATATATTTATCTCTGTCTGTTTATGTAAGTAACTAATGTAAAATGATCCCACACTGCCTATATTTTGCTTAGGAGGCAGGGCTCAGCTAACACTGGATTTTATTCACTTGCCGAATTTGTACGTACGTACGTAACCCCGCTGGTTGAACCTGGCCAAACGTTGCCGGTTTTATGTAAAACTAAGGTTTTTTTGTGGACCAGTGATTTACGCTCATTACTTTTTCGCGTTGTATTTGACACAATGTGCTTCGGGCCCCTGACGTCTCCGACAGCTGCTACGGGATGTAGTTTCTCAGGCAGTGTAGAGTCAAGTCACCGGTGCCGGCAGCGTGGACGACGGGAGCTAGGAGCAGCACAAGCGCGTCGCAGGGCGCCAGGTCAGGGTGGGGGAATGCTCCATCCCAGTGAGGTGGAACAACCTGACCCTCGCAGAGGCAGGCAGTGGTTTGGCTGAAACTGCTGAAAGTATCGCTTTGCTCCCACGAGGCAACCTCATTTTCTTGCAGCTATTGCGGTCCAAATGATGGCATACGTGGCAGTGACGCTACCTACAGCAGCATACCGCGAGCACCCCGGCGCTGGCGAACCAACCGTAACCTTCTCGATAAGTTAAGTTAATCGCCGCCTGAAAGTATTCTTCGACCTTCATGTGGTCCAATTTTTCGGTCGCCAATAGGTACCTACCACGTACAATACCATGCATGCCATGTAATGTGTACTATCTATCTACAAAAAATAAATATTGAATGAGAAAAAAATGGAGCATTTAATTTTGGAAATTAACGATATCTGCCTAAACGTCACTTGCAGCCAGCTGGCAGCCAATCGCATCGGTTGTCGTCGACGATCAAACCCAATCACCAGGTGCAGGCGGCTAAAGAGCCGTGTACAAAACAATTCCCAATGACACTGTTTAAGACGCTCGTAATTAGCGGCACTCAGCGCGCGGGTTCCGCGCCGCCGCCGCCGCTCAAAGCGCGTCGCTAATGGCCGCAAACAATTACTGCGCGGGGGTGGAGGGGGGGGGATGCTCCTCGACGGAGAGAGCTCTAATTTGGCGGCTTCCTTCCTTCCGGCGGGTGCGGGGGGTGCGGGGGGTGCGGGGGGAAGCGCGCTGATCTAATCGCGACTTTCCTGCTTGTTGCGAGCTCTTTCATCTGCGCCTCGGCGGTCGCGGGCGGCGCGACGCACAGCCGGCACGCGATGCCATATGCCCGTATGCTGATATCCATACAGGTGACCGACTTGGTGTGCGGCTGCGGAGTGGCTTCGCAGTGACACGGTCATTGCAGTCGCATTGGTCTTGGCACGACCACACCCGCGACGAGTCTACTTGCTAAAACTAGTCCCTCCGGTATTTTAGACGTACAGTCAAGGAATTTAATTCCTGACCCATCGAGGAACCTCATAACATACCAAACATAAATCGTCACACTGGCATCGCTTACTTAACAAAGAAAATCGTTACCTACTACGCTTACTATGGTAGGTTAGGAATTAAATTCCTTGACTGGACAGTGTACATCATCGTCGCGTTCAAGTAGCAAGAAAGGACGGAACTACATAGTTATCTCGGACTAAGTACTTCATATAATCAGGATAGAACTTCACTTCAGGTAAGTTCGTTTAATCCTGTCAATATCTAAGTATATTAGACCAACTGAACGGTCTACTGACCACACTGCAGCTGCAGCTGTCATGTCGTCACCAGGAACTCCTGCTTTTTAACATACCTACATCACGTCTCCACGGGGTAGACAGAGTCTAAGGTAACGAGACCTAAAGGCCACGTTTGGCATGATTCTTGGCGTACAGGTGGAAAGGGGAATCAAAATAGTGATGGGTTGCTAGCCGCATCGCTTATAACATGATTCCTAAGATTTCCGCCCATACCCTCGCTTGCCTGCTTTTTAAATTATAAGCGCAATCTGCGTTCTTCCGTGCTGGTCTGGGAGCAATGAAAAAACATAGAATATACCAGTTGCTTCTCTTCCCGCGCAGATGGTAAAAGCCAATGTTAGGGATGTTATGTGGCGATGTGGCTAGCCCATCACTGTTTTGATTCCCCTTTCCATCCATACGCCCACAATCATGCTAAACGTGATCTTTAGGTCTTGTTACCTTAGGCTTTGTCTACCCCGTAAGGGATAAAGACGTCATTTGTGTATGTATATACCTATGTAGGAATGTACGTATGTATGCGTTTCATATTTAAAGAAATAAATGGGCTTTGATGCTCTAATGTACCTACTACCGTAACAAAATCATAGCCATTCACACTGCATCAAGAAGCTATCTTAACGGAAAAAGGATGTACCTATTACAGTTCGAGTGTGAAGATTTGAAGAGCCGACGGCAGTTGCAGCTCATGCAGCACACTGCTTCGCGCCTCACCGGTGCAGCGTCAGGTGCTGGTCCAGCAGGATCGTTCGCCGGAGACGAGGCAGAAGGTTGGGGGTCGGGGGGACGGGGTGGAGGTGGAGAGGGGGGGGGGGGCGGGGAGCGTGTTACGCGTCGCGGGCAATGAGGCGCGCGTCGCGGAGCGCACAAACGTCACTTCATTTCCGACGATTAGCGACCGCCCTGTGAGCGGCAGCGGCAGCGGCTGGGGAGGAGATAATGGCCGCTATTATTTTATGTTCCGGCGGGAGGAGCGGCGGGGCGGCGGGGGGGAAGGTGCGGATACAATTGGCTTAATTCCCGGCGAAGAGCGACGGCGGCGCGCGATGATCGAGTTAATTGGCTGGAAGAGGCGCCGCCGGCGGAAGCCGCGCCGAGCGCAGGGCCGCGGCGGCCGATACCCCAAGCCCTCGGCCTCGAAGGACCAGGCGCAGTTCTTGGAAACGAGCAGTGATTGTTCTTTAAGAAGCTTTTGTCACTAGATAAGTAGTCTGTTAACCCTTGATACAATGGAGTGAATGAGTAACGCAACGAAGGGGTTTGTCCCGGCGCCGACCACAGCAGGGCTCGCTGGAGACGCCGTGAATGGCGAGACGCCGCCGGGCGGCAGACGGGGAGTCGCCGCCAGTCGAGCTCAGGACACCGGTAGCGCAGTGGACTATGTCCCCATAGTGATGCATCTAATCAGGGAAGGATTGGGGTACTAGGTATCAATGGCATTTGTCACCTCTTAACAACTTCAAACTTTAGTTTAATTAAAGTCATCTTAAATGCGAGCTGCGCCAATCCCCAAGTTACATACTCTTTAGTAATTATTGCATTTATTATTTACTAGCTTCTGGCCGTGACTTCGTCTGCGTAGAATATAAACCTTCTTCTTGAATCACTCTATCTATTAAAAACAACCGCATCAAAATCCGTCGCCGAGTTTTAAAGATCAAAGCATACCTTAGGTACCTAGTACCTATAATAGGGTCAGACAGCGGAAAGCGACTTTATACCTACTAGGTATGTAGTGTAGTGGTGAATATAATGTGGTTCCCAAGTCCTAATTGGTCGTTTTGTCGCATTGTCTACTGGCGTTTGCGCCAAATCCAAAGTAAACATTTTTGGTGATTGATAATTTTATCTGAATAGCTTAACGACCACCTGCACCACCTGCGCCAAACGCACCACAATTTTAAATGCACAATTAATTATCGCGTAACTTTGTAATCGTTTTTTTTCTATGAGTCGAGTTCTAAATTCTATGTAAGCTTAGTTGATTCGGACTCCCGTAGACCAGTGTTTCTTAAGCTTTTTGTGGTCACAGACTACTCTCAGGATTTCAGTAAGTCTATGAACCACTGTCTAAGCTAGGCATAGCAAAAGAAATAAAAGCCTATTGTTAAAAAGTCTCTGAGGAATATGTTAAAGGTTAACTATGTTGCCGCGGGACCCTGGCACACCCTTACGGACCCCTAAGGGATTCGCGGACCCCAATTTAAGAAACCCTGTGCTGCAGCTGTAGACCTAACAATAAGAAAATTGACTTTATTTTCACAAAGTTTCATTTCACGCAGGAGGTCAGTCTTGGACCGACATCTTTTAGAAACTCAGCTTTAAATCAGAACTACTTCGAGATCACGAAAACCTCTGACTATAACTTTGTAAGTTGTTGTCTAAAACTGTCACATCAGGGTAGTTGTGCTGCTCACAAGTTGCTCAGTGTGGTCAGCACAGAGCGTGCGGCGGCGGCGGCGGCCGGCGCGCGAGTCCTGCGGCGCCGCGGCCCCAACCCCCACCCCTGCGCGCGCCAATCAGCGGCGAGGGGCGGAGCCAAGGGTGAGACGAGGAGATCGCACGCGACGCGCGTGTGAGCGAGGCGGCGGCGGGCCCGAGCGGCCGGCGAGCGCCAGTGACACGCGGCGCCCCGGCCAGGCCACTCGGGCAGCATTCGGTGCCACCGGTTCGGCATTCGGTCACAGTGCGATCTGTCAGTTGTTGTTTAGATGGTCGAAGTGTTGTAAAGTTGGTGGAGCGTTGTGTGGTGCAGGCGGAGGCGATGTCGTCGCCGCGGCGCGCCGTGTACAGCATCGACCACATCCTGGGCCGCCGCCCGCGCGGTACGACAACACAGCATGACACTCAGCTATCCGTGTCAGGGTACTGGTAGTAGCTGCAGAGCAATCTACCAGCAGTCCGGGTCTAGCCCGACGATCTGCTTCCACCACGCCAAGAGCAGATTGCTAAGGGTCCTTGATAAAGATCCTTATTGCAGCTGATTATTCACTGAGCTCCATTAGGGTTCGTGCGGCGCGACGCGAGGCGAAGTTAGGTAGACGCAGTTAAGCTAAGAACCACTGTGGTATTGAGCAGTACAGAAAGTTATAAAAATCTACCGTAAAACGGGGTGAGTTGAGTAGGAACAAAATTGAAGTGCAAATCTCGATAAAATATATTCGAATAGGTATCTATGGCTGTGGCAAGTTGATTTTTACAGATAAAAAATGTTCCGGTGGTGGGTGTGAATTTTAGTTTGATAATGATTATCTGTAGGTAGTTTTGTTTCGTAGTTTAAACAATAAACACTCAAATAGGTACCTATCCAGCTCACCCCGTAGTGGAGTCAGAAGGGTTAGGAACAAATAAAAAAAATACGAAAGCAAATTATCAGAAAAAAGGACACCTAATAATAATATGTCTAATAAACATAACTCAACTACTTTCAGACAAACACAAAACATTCGTTCTATCTCGTCTCCCCCCGCTTTACGGCACCTAAGCTAACAGTGGTGGTGACCAGACACAATAGGCAACATACGACAACTACGGTTTGCTTAAAACATGTCGGAAACAGTTTCAATGATAACCGGCCAAGTGTGTGCCAAACTCGCGCACCGAGAGATTCATGTATCCACAAAACGTTATTTTAAACACGGTTGGCCGATTATCATCTAAGTATTTCTAAATAATGTTCATCATAATTATCTCCAACCTGCATGTCCCGCCCGCTGCGCACAGGCCTCCTCTCAGAATGAAAGGGCCTGGGCTACAGCTCCCACACGGGCTCAGTGTAGATTGGGAACTTCACACACACACCGTTTAATTGCTTCGCAGGTCGCAGGTAACATCGCAATGTTTTCCTTCACTGAGAAGTTCATAGTAAATTTTGAATGAAGTTTAGCACACACATACCTACTTAGGTACATTAAGAAATCGGGTAGTCGTTTCCCCCTACAACCGTACCTGTTCCCCTGTTTCCTCCATGAACAACCACACGATTTACAACTAAGGCCCCAGCTGCTTGGTCTGTTTTAATTGTTTTCTACTTTCATTATTTAAACAAACAAGACACTTTCAAAAATTACAAGAATTTACCAATTTCGATGCCACATTCAGACATTCATAAGATAATTTTAACGAACAATACGATCAAAGGTAAACCGTAGAAAGAAGCATTGCCAAAATATGTGTTGTATTATATCTGAAAATAAATGGAAATATAATAAATTAAAAATAAATTCACTAATAAAAAAAAGTGAAAATAGGTACGAAAATGTACCTATGCATTTATTGTGAATTATAAACGTAGAACAAATACAATTATCAAACATTGAGTTGAGATACATGCACAAAGGCGGACTTATCCCTTTAAGGGATCTCTTCCAGTCAGCATTAGGGTCGAACGAGTGAGTTAAAAAATTAAAGTGATTTATTTTGACTTAAACAATTAAACAATTGTGTAGTAGGTATTCGTGGTGCTCGGCAACGCCTATTACCCGCCTACGGCAAAGCCAAAGGGGGCTAACATTTTGACAGGCTATGAATGTTATGTTATACCTAATACCAACAAGGTGATGACTATCCCAGTTTTTAATTTTTCGAAGTTAGAATCTGAGCTTTAAATTCTGCCATGTGTAACTATTTGATATAATTTACATTGTCCTGGACATTATTGGGAATCTATTGACACCTCACTCATTAAAATTGGTTCAAGAGATTAGGCGAAATGGTGGAACATACATACCTACATAGACTGCCAAAATCATTACCCTTCCTTTTGGCTTCTCCGTAGTCGATAATTTTTTATAATAAGTTTTGATAGAGGAAACAAGAAAAGGGGACTACGAAGGGCCGTTTTCATGAATTTGCTGTTGGTGTCATCAGTCTAGGTTGCAGGTGTCTCCTTCCTGCTGTTTCCGGAGGGGACAGCAAAATCGATTATGAATGATCACGATGGGGGAGGGTGTCCAAAAACAAACCACGTTTAATTTTTTTACACAGCAGGAAAGTCAAAAAATAACGAAATTACTCAATAATGTTCTCATATCAAAATACTCCGGTTTGAGCGTGATTATTCAAATAATCTGCGAAAACCCGTGGACCGAGGAAACGACGTTAGCGCGAGCGCGACATGGCTTAAATAAAAAAAATCAAGTTAGTGCTTACAGTAGCTTGCTTATTGCTTATGGTAGCTTCATAATCACCAAATATCACCATGGTGGAGGGGGCCGAATATGATCAAATGATTTCTGGACGAGCCGTTAGGCACCTCTCGAAAGTTTCGGACTTCTTCAGGAAAACGCAGAGTTGCGAGCCCGGTTGCGGCCGCACGACCGTTTGCTTGAGGGCTTGAGAGGCCATCAAACAATGTAAACTACTTCCGCATCTACCTCAAAAGTATTGTTGTTTTTCAAGAACCTCTGTTAAGATAAGGTACACAGCAAACTCTTTCCTTGACAATGTCACGTGTAGTACGTATGTAAGTACTTGGTCGGGTTACATACATTGCACATGTATGTGTAACAAATTCTAATTGCTGTGGGGAAGACTGTGTTTGACAGACGGACACCAGTGGTCCTGTATGGAAGGGTTACATTTCCCAAGAGCTTGGTCCTTCGAGTCGGTCGCGCGTCGCAGTCGCAGGCTCTATTCGACCGCACGTTTTTTGGAGTGTCTTTATCCAGACGAGACAATGAACTAAGCTCAACTCACAAAAAGCCACTTTTTATACAAAGCCAGAAACTGGTTGCATTAAGGTTGTACTATGAGACTTAACTATGAATGACAAAAAGTTTGCCATCAATTCAAAACAGTCCGTTGAAAACAAACTAAAAAAATGTGGCTTAGGACCTACAACTTGAGAATTCCACGCACAGCGGTCCAATATCTAAAACGCCGGAAGTGAAAAAATCTGTGCACTCGTATTGTTACAAAACTACACCTCGAATTAAATGATTGACTAGTTGGCTACTTAGATTAATTACTTCCAAGCTACTCGTAATTAAAATTAACCGCAATTTGTCTCCACTTTCGAGTGGTATTTTCACATTTGTTCCCTTCCATGCTGTTCTGAGCTGAGAGCAAAAAAAAACCCATAGAATTTACTAGATGGCTTCTCTTGCCGCGCAAATGACAAAAGCAATGCGCTTGGGGAAAAGGGAATGCGAGAAAATCTTAGGAATCATAATGTTATAGGCGATGCGGCTAGCAACCCATCACTAATTTGATTCCCCTTTCCACATATACGCCCACAATCAGGCTAAACGTGGCCTTGAGGTCTTGTTACCTTAGCCTTTGTCTACCCCGTAAGAGATAAAGACGTGATTTGGGTATGTATGTATGTATGTACGTTAAGAAACAACTTTTAATTTAAATATGGCTCACACCATCTCCTTAGATATTGTATGCTTGTACACTGGTAGGTATTTTATATGTATGCAAGTGTCTAATGATATTTAGTAGTTTATTTTATGATTTGTTTATTGTGCTTAGATATGTACGCTCGGTTGTGGCTTCACTATCTGGAATTTTAAACTCACACTTTGTTGGTCCCTCGTTTAATGTTCCTCTCATCTACTCAAAGGTTAACTGGTAGAGATCCCTTATAGGGACAAGTTCGCCTTTTTTATTTTTTTGTCAATTGTATCTGTTTCTTTATATTTGTACAATAAAGCGTTTACTTACTTAGTTTTGTAAGTTCACAAAATAAAAAATCCTGCTCTATGGTAGTGGGCCAATGTTTTGCTTGAGCGATTTTAGAAGCAGAAGTTCATTCAACGACCTCATCGACTCACGAGTGATTAGTAAAAATCAGGATTGTAATAGAAGAAATAACCAAATGGAGTGTGACCCGGGATATCCCGCTCCGCTTCCGCAACACAAACAGCAACTTATCAGTAGTTCTGCATCTACACCATACTTACTTATCTACTAATACCTTTTTTCGAGATTTTTTTCCTTTATCCCCTACACGGAACAAAGCCTTCATAAAATTAAAATTAAGTGAGTTTCATACGCAACGCCTAAACATTGACCGCCCATACCGATTAGTCAAGCAAAGCAATACTTGCTCAACTCTAGTGACCTGTTGACTTTTGACCTGCCAATGAACGTGCAGCAATCGCCCCACAGGCTTCGCGATTTTTTTAACATAGTATGATAATTTCCACTGTGTTTAGTATTCTAGTATTTCTCTGCCGCGCGACCGCACCTTTAGAACCTTTTTGGTTTCGCCAGCCATTCTCGCTGTCGCCTCCGGAGCCGGCAGGGTTCGCCGACCATTGCCTGACATTTGACGATGGCGAGCCTCCTGCCTCCCTCCTGCGCGGCGCGTTGCTCGGCGCGCGCGGCAGGCGCAAGCGCCGGCGCGGCCGCGGCGCTCACGTTAACATTCTTGCTCTCTTAAGTACCTACCTACAAATTGACACACGCTTTACTGGCCTAAAATGGATCGCTAAAAAGCGGGCCAAGAGCGAGTCGGACTCGCGCACTGTGAGTCTCGCGCCTGAAAAGTTGTAATTGGACTTTTAAAATAACTTTACCACACGTAAAATAACGTTGTTTTGAATGGAAATAAATAAAAAAAAAAGGTGAATCAGTGTTTAGCAATGTTGTGACGTTGTGTGCCGTTATTTTTTCCAAATTTCATATTTTTATGTTTATTTGAGTTATATATCAGATTGCCACGGCTTGGTATGAATGAAATATTATTCTATCTTATGATTACGTGAACTTAATTTATCAAATTTTTTGGTCAGTTGTGTTTTTTCTTTGTTTTTGAATAATTTATTGAATCAGGCGCTACTTTGCGGAGATCCAATTTATAGAACAAAAACATTGACCTGTCTTGCTACCTCGCCATTTCACTTTGTTTTGTGCAATAATTAATTTAATTAGGTACCTACATACCTACTTACTTAGTCATTTCATTTTCGTAGCATTTCAAGTTTTAAGTTGTTAAATATTTTCAACTTGGTACATATACGCATTCTTGGGAGCAACGGTCTTGACTTAACCGACAGACGAACGAGGAAGTGCTACTTATGGGTTGCCATTTTCCGTTTGAGGCACACGGAACCTTCATTTTACGCAAGAGACGGCTTATCGCTCAAAAGCCATCTCGGCAAATAGCGCATCACTTGTGGGCGAGAACTTGACAGCATAATTATGTAATCGTAACCTTTAGTAATTGTTAATATAGCTAAGTTAAGTATTGAACCCAAAAAATAAGTAACAAAATACCTGCTTACTTTTGTTGACAATTTATCAGCAAGAAACGCTTCCTGTCGAGGCATTATTTCGTATTAAAGTGGAAACCAGATTATGCTTTATTTTACGGACAAAATCAATAGCTGTTTACAACCGGTATGAGGAATGAGATCAGTGTGATCGCGGAGGACGGCTCGAGTGCGTATCGAGCGCGGGTAAGCGGGTTGCAACAGCAAATCCATTATGATTGGGCAAATCCGGCGCACGGCGCGGCGTAACGAGCCGAGCCGGTCTAGGGCGGCGCGCCGCTCGCCGCTCGCGGGGCTGCGACACGGACACACAGTGCCTGTAAAGAGCTTCAACTAATAAAACTCCCCACTCGGACACTAAACTTTTGGAAATGTCAACAAACCTTTTAGCTGTAAGACGATGTCTAACTTTAAAACACTGCTTACAGAAACCTATTAATTAGTTGTCCCAACTCCGAAGCCATATTATATTAGGTAGGTCGATGTCCTACGTATGTCAAATATATGTGTCACCTTATTATTTGTGGGTTAAAGCTGTATAGATGGTTTTGCCATCTTGGTAACGCAGGTAGGTACATACCTGTTTATATTTATACCCTTGACTGTACCTACCTACACAACAAACTACGATATTTCCTCCTTAGTAGGTATAGACTTAATTCAATTTTTTTCGTAATTTTTTAACGTCACAAGCAAGTAGTTATTTTTTTTGTTGTGTTCTATTAGGTACTGTCAGGGTAAGGTTTTTACGAAACAATAGGTATTTCGAAAAAAAAAGTGGAACGGGGGCGAAGCCGCGGGCAGCAGCCCACACTATAATGATAATAATATTATTTTCGTTTTGTTTTAGTACATATACATACATACGTATATCACGTCTTTAACCCTTACGGGGTAGACAGAGCCTAAGGTAACAAAACCTTAAGGCCACGTTTAGCATGATTAGGTAAGGGCGTAAGGGTGAAAAGGGAAATCAAAGTTTTGTTTTAGGCACTTTTATATTTATCTGCGCCTTAAAATCTATCTGTATTCAGTATTTTAGTTAACAAATCATGTCAGTATTACATAAAACCCCGGCGCGGCCGTGCTGCAGCTGCAGTAGCACGAGATGCAGCTAACATCCTCAGTAACGTTTCCAATCGTTTCCATCGACGCGAGAATATTATTATTTCCGCGCGCGCCGCCGCCCAGCAGCAGCCGCCGCGAGCTGCGCTAGCTGACAACAATACGTGGAAGTTAGAAGTAATTAAATATCAAATTCGCGCGACATCAAACGCGCTCCGCCGCTCGCGACGCGCACAAAGCCCGCTACTTGTAATACCGAGTTCACAGTCCACGGGTACGATACTCTCTCTGTGTTGGAAGTTTAACCTGTTCAACTGGACTCGTCAACATTTACAACTATTCATCGTTCTATTAAAGAGCGTAAGGGACTTGGTTTGAGAGTGGGCAGCAGCGCGCTCTGTTGCCGTGCCTACTGCGAACTTCAAATAGGACCTCCATTGCTAATACTATGCTATCACTCTGCCGTCATTCGTCCGCGAACATTGGGCAAACTCTATGCCTTGTTTCGGCAATCGCTATGCTTTCCCGTCGGTCTTACGTTTCTGAGTTCCCAGACGAATAAAATTGTATCCCGTAAACTAAAAGGCTATTTGACAGCATTGAAAGTATAATTGTGGCCCAGTACTGAGGTGTGGAAAGCGGGAAAACCACCACAGCATGTTCCCACAAAAGTCGTCATGAAGGTTTCAGATCCTCGAGCGACCGCGACCTCTTTGCCAAGAGAACCGAGTTAGAAGAGAATCAGTCTGCCATACGCAGGTAGCAGGCTTGTGAATGTTAAATCTACAACCACTTACGATGTGAAATTATGTTGTGTATGGATTGCGAGAGCGGGCGACGTCGCGGGCGGTAGCGGGGCTCTTTGACCACGACTGGCTCGGGAGTATAGGTGTGTGTGTGTGTGTGTGTACGCGCGTAATTTGGCGCGCGGCGCAATGCCCTCGCGGTAATCGCTTGATATAAATTGATATTAATTATGTTCTCGTGAACCGCGCAACAATGCGCGCTCGAGCCGCGACAATCAGCGCGCACTCCAATTAATTATTCTAATTAACTTTGTTTGAAATTAGAGTGTTATCAAATACGTAGCGAGGGGGGGGGGGGGGGCAGTGCCAGGTAACCAACTGTCAAGGGGGGTGCCTCTTCAGTCGTCTGTATTATAAAGCGAAGCTAACACTTTCACAGCACTTTTACATATGCCACTATTGTTTAAGTAATACTCCGTCAAACTACTTTTACCGGTCGTAGGTACTTAGAAAGAATGGCGTTGTGTCTAAGATAATAATTAGGTATTATGTCAAATATATTTTTATTAACATTAGCCTGAACATAATCCAAATACACATGAGTCGTAATTTGTAATGGCGACATTAGTCTGCAAGAAGCTGTCTTGCCGCGCGCCGCGCGCCGTGGCCGCGCTGCGCGGCCGGGGCGCCGGCACAGCCCCGCGCGCTTTGTGCCGCTAATCTCGCAACAATCGTCCAAAGCTGCTGCAAAAATAGACTTACGATAAATAAATAGAACGCGCACATCAAGTGACGTGAAGTGATTTGTAAAAAGAGTGTTTAGTTCAGCTCCACTGCGCGGGCGCGGGGCCGCCGCGCCACTCGACTCTGGCCCTTCGCCCGTGCGCCTAGGACGCAGTTTCGGGTGTGGAGGGATGTAATTAGTCTGGTAGTGGAGTGTCCTCGGGATGTAATGCGCCCTTGCCCGCGCCGCCGCGGCCACGTCGCATGCCCACTCATACGCCTATTAAAGTGCCATTCATCGAGTCTCATTTGATTTGCAGTGGACAAGATAGATGCAGAAAGGAAGAACCGAGGAAAGAACACATTAATTTTCTTTTGAAAGACACACAAATAAATAGGGCATACACACGATTTATCAAAAATGAAATATAGAACGGATGAAAGTAGATCATCAGTGTATTTAATGAGTGGTCTAGCAGCACAGACTAAGTATTTCCCATTGCAGATCAGTCAACAGTCAGCCTTATTGTCGTATTGTCACTTGCGTGCTGATTCACAAAATATTCGTGATTTAGATTCCATACGGCAACAGCCCGCCAGCTAAAGACTTGAGGACAGCGTGACGTTTTGAGTCAGCTTCCAACCTTTTACCAGCAATTAAAAACAGAGAGATAGTTTGTGTAGGTTTTGCATACATCCTTGTTTGCTAATAAAACACGTAAAACGTGGCGGGCGCTCGGGGCGCCGCGCCGCGCAGCACCGGTGGGAACCCTCGCGCGAGCAGCTCCGTAGTGCTGTTGTTCACAACAACGGGGCTGCCGGGAGCATTAACTCGGCTTATCGCTAAGCCGAACAGATAACTGACATTTAACGTAATGCCGTTACAATTTAATTTATTTACATAGCCATTGTGCCGCCGAGCAGCGGCGTGCGACTCAACGATCCTCTTGTTGCTCTTTTTTTCTCGCAATCGTTAAACAAATAAAGAAGTTTAGATACATGATTAAATCTCAAACGGTGCTTCTACTCGCAAAACCGTTCCCATCTCAAGTTGGTAGTAAATGCTGTGAATGGTTTTTGCTATTATTAAGTTGACCTTGCGCGAAAGTTAAGACGCATATGTGAGGCATTTCGTTAAGTATGGATAGTTTTAGTCAAACCTAACACCAAACTAGTTGTATCCGTGGAACATTGAACTAACCAAACGTTACTCGTGTCAAAGACGATACTCTTGTTCTTTATTCATTCCAACTTGAAACTGCAGAACCTCACAACAGACAAAACAATCGTTACTGGGCGGAGCCGCATCATCAACTTAATGTCTTGGCGCAGATCAAGTGGAGCTCAAGAGCGAGAGCGGCGCGCACTCGCCGTCGGACTCCGAGCACGAGCACGAGCACGAGCACGAGCACGAGCACGAGCACGAGCATGAGAGGGAGCACGAGCACGAGCAGGAGCAGGAGGCGGCGCGCGAGCCGCTGGACGCGCTGGACGGGCTGGACGGGCTGGACGCCGGCCGCCCCAGGAAGGTAACTTGCTACGAACGCTGCGTTGCAATCATCTTCGCCTTTTGTTATACGACCATCTGATGGATAGCGATCAGCGCCACCCATTGGATTCAGCCACCCCAGGCAAGTCGCCGGTCCGTTGCCGGCTTTTAAGGAAACTATACTCTTTATTTACAAGCTTTTATTTAAGTTACCTGGTGTGGTTTTTGGGTCAAGTCTTGCAAGTAAAATGTAACTCAATTCGATTTTTATTAGTTTGATAAAAATGTTGTATGCATATAAGACAATCTTTCTATAACTATGAAGAATTGCAAATGAAATAAACTATTGCGTTGCTCTGAAAACAAAGTTTTATTTTAGTAAATGTTATTACACTGTTAAACTTAAATTACGCTTAAATAATATGCAATATCTTACCTGAAAACAAAGAAACGACATTTAAAGTCTATTAATACATTTGTCAATTCCTTTTTAACTAATTTTGATATAACCTAAAAATATGCTCAATAACGGTAGTTCTATACAATCCAAACATAAACTGCTTTAGCAACCGTGTAGGTAGTTTGTCAACACCGACAGCGCCATCTATGTCGTGCATAGATACAGCGTTACTGTTTTACCGACAGAAGAGCGCTGTACGAATTAAAGAAACAATAACAAGTTTCTTTACATCTCCCTCCTCAAAGAATTTTTTTTACAAAAAATTTCACAAGTTTTTATAAGTAACACTTGTTAACTAATGAAAACTAAGTCTCAATTTTCCTTATATTAAATTAAGCAAAAATATACCTATTTTATCTTATTTATTTTAACAATACAATATAATAAACAATCATAACTACATACTACAAATTAATATTGTACAGTGAATTTAAACACTATTTAGGAACTGGTATCATTTTTGTTACATGAAAGAGATTTGATTCTGACTTTTTATGACCAGTATTTATTCTATATATTGAATTTGATATCTTTTCAATAATTTCAAAGGGACCAATTTTCAGCTCATCTAATTTGTTTCTGTTTAGTTTATTCCCATTTTCTACATATACCATATCCCCTGTATTGAAATTAATTTGAGTTCTATTTTTATCAAATAATTGTTTATTGTAGCTATGTGATTTTATTGAATTTTCATATGCTACTGTTCTATCTCTAATCCATTCATCTTCTGTTTTATCTGTTTTTAATTCATTTGGCAAAAAGGAAACGTCTGTACCATCCAACAGGTATTTTGGTGCGAAACCTGTAACTGTATGTTCTGTATTATTGTATCTATCTACACAATTATGAGCAATTGTTGTCCATGCCATTTTATTACTTTTTTCATTTATTTTACATCTAATTTTGTTTATTAGTGTTTGATTAAGTCTCTCATTTAAGCCGTTAGAAAACGGGGCGTTTACTGCAGTAAAAATAATTGGTATTGATTTTTGATTTAAAAAAGTTTTGAATTCTTTTGAGTTGATTCCCGGGTATTGATCAGTGAGGATCATTCTAATTTTATCGGAATCTGCTACATTATTAATGAGTTTAACAAAATCGTTAGCATTTTGTGTTTTTGAGGTAACAATATAAGCGTAACGTGTAAAATGGTCCACTAGAAGGTGCAAATACCTTTTCGTTGATCGAGAGCCTCCAAAACCTCCAATCGTGTCTATTGAGACTATTTCAAATGGTTTTGTGGCTGGACCTAAATGTGACATTAAACCATATTTATCTTGTCCTCTTGTTTTATTTTTTATACAAATTTCACAACTTTTACAATGTTTTTTAATATTTGTTGTTAGATTTTTTGCTGTATAAAACAAACTTATTTTGTTTTGCATTTGTTTTACACCTAAATGACACATATTTTCATGTACATGTTTAATAATCTTTTTACTGAAATCTTCTGATAGAACAATTTTTTCACGTTTTCTATTTTTTTTATAGTAAACATTATGTCTTAATATAAATTTAGATTTATTTTTTTGCATGTCTTTGTTATGTTCCTGATCTGTAACAATATCATTTAATTTTATCATGTTTACAATTTTTAATTGTTCATCTGTATCCTCGCTAGCGTCTAATACGGGGTTCCTACTTAAACAATCTGCTTCTATGTTGTCTCTTCCCGGTGCGTATTTAATTTTAAAATCATATTGCGATAAGTAATAAGTTAAATCGCCTAATTCTTCGTCTGTTCTAGATTTAATGTTTAAATTTTCTAGTGGTTTATGGTCGGAATATACTGTAAACGACTTACCTATTAGCCAGTATTGCCAATATCTTATTGCCTCTTTAATAGCTAAGCATTCTAAATAGATAGCCTTTTTCCTCTTTTGTACTTGATTTAATTTTTTTGAGAAATATGCTACTGGCTTATCTTTTCCATTTAGTTGTGTTTGTTTTAAAACTGCCCCAATGCCTTCTAAAGACGCATCTGTGTAAATGTTTATTGGCAAATTCTGATCAAATATTTCTAAGATTGGCTGTGTACACAATAAGTCTTTTATGTTCTCAAACGACTTTTGGCAATCTGCAGACCAAACAAATTTCTGATTTTTCCTAAGTAGAGAATGTAGGGGTTCTAAAATTACCGCACTTTTTGGTATATATTCATGGTAGAAATTAATTTTCCCTAGAAATTGTCTAATATTTTTCTGATTTTTCGGTACAGGGAAATTTTTTATCGAAATTAAATTATCTCTTATTGGCTGCACTGTATTATTACGTATTATATGACCGAGATATTTCACTGAATCTGAAGCAAATGTACATTTTGTAAATTTTAGTCTAAATCCCTCTTTTTTTATAGCTTCAAAAAGTTGTGTTAGGTGGTCAATATGATCAGAAAAAGTTTTAGAAAATATTAGGATATCATCTATGTAATTAACTGCAAAATCATTAAGTTTGTACTTTCTTAAAATGTTACCTAGTATCCTTTGGAAAATAGCTGGCGATGTCTTCAAGCCAAATGGTAAACATGTCCATTGGTAATGACCTTCCTGTGTTACAAAGGCGGTTTTCTTCCTATCTTCAATTCTTAGCGGGATTGACCAGAAGGCTGAATTGATGTCCAGTGTTGTGAAATATGTTGAGTTTCTCGTCTTCATGACTAAGTCGTTGATCAATGGAAATGGTTGAGCTTGAGGGACCACCATTTTATTTAGATCTCTAAAATCTATACATAATCTTGACTTTCGGTTGTCTTCTTTTTTGAAAGCCAATGTTACCGGTGCAGCAAATGGGCTATAAGATTCCTCTATAAGTTTTTTATCAAGTAATTTTGCAATTTGCTCTTCTATTTCCTTTTTGTCTTCAACTGAACATCTATAGGGCCTTTTACTACAATATTTGTCCATGAGTAAATCAATACGTGCTTCATATTCTCTGACTGTTCCGATGTCATATTTGTCCTTTGCAAAAGATGATTTGTATGAGTCAATTAGTTTGTATATTTCTGATTTTTGTTTAGCATTTAGATTGCTCATACTTATTTTGAAATCTTCTTCTTTTATATGCTCATTAAAATTTATTGAACCTGTGTCCGTTTCGTTTTCCACTTCCTTAGAAGTGTTGTTTTTGTTGTTATCTTGATTTCTGGCGTTTTGTTTTTCTTCTGTATTTGTTTCTTCTCTTTTTTGAGTGATTTTTAAGTTTTCCTCTTGAACCAGTCTAAATTGTTTTATGATATCTAATCCAATAAGAAAATCATATTTGAATTGTTCTCCATCAATTATATAGACATCAACATTTTCTTCGATATCAAAAATCTTTATTTTAATAGTTGTCAAACCAATTGTCTTTTTAACACCATTAATTGTGATAAGGTTATCACTTTTTGATTCATCCTCTTCTTTTTCTTCTAGTCTTACCAATTTGGAATTAATTATAGAAACATTTGAGCCTGAATCATATATTCCAAGTGTTTCCAATTGTGAATTTAATAATAGTTTGACTTTAATTAATGGTGTTATTATTCGTTTTTTGTATCATTATATTTGAGTTCTACATCAATCACTGAATTATTTACAGCTTTACTACCATTTCTCTTATGATTATTTTCTCCAGTCTGTTTGAACCAACACTTTTCTTCAGGATGGAAGCGAATGCCTTTATTTAAAGTTTCACATGTTTTACATGGTTTTATTTGATCAGACTTTCCTTTATAATCGTAGGTATATCTTTTGTTTTTTCCCGTACTCTTTTTGTTCACTACATATTCATGTTTTCCGATTTCATTGTATAGGCTTGCAGTTGATTTCACAGTATCCTTGTCAATCCTATCCATTAAATAATCCGGTAATCCCATAACAATAATATTTATCATTGTTTCAGTGTCGATGTGCTTATTGACCTCTAATAACAGTCTTTCCTTTTTTGTGGCATATTCCAGTAACGATCCAGCTTGATATCTAAATGTAAATGCATACTTGACTTGGGACCAACCTTTATTTCCAAATGTTTCACAAAAGTTGTTTTTCCATACTGCCCATTCGGAATTCACAGTCAATTTTATTAACATACTGCTATACCAATCCAGGCACTGCTTTTCAAGGAGGTGTTTTAAAATTTCAATTTTCTCTTCATCTTGTTGAATCTCGAATCTTTCGCATTCACCCTCAAATTCTCTAATCCATTGGTCAGCATTAGAAGTTTTATTTGAAAATTTTTCTATTAAAAACCTTTCAGCAGTTTTGCCTATATTTTTCTTTTCTGGTACTTTGTTATCAGTATTATTGACTGTGGGCGTTGCCTCAACTTGAATCTCGTTTAAATATTGGTCACCGAACTGTAAATTTTCACCTTCATCGAGATATACTTTCCTCAAATCCGTAGTTAATGGAATCCATACCGCACGTGATTGATGTCTTTTTTTTAGTGAATTTTTTATTTTCGTAAACACGTCTGTTCCCAATATGGCGGTGTGCTTACTTACGTGTTTATACTCATCTGGGAGCTCATAAAAACATCCGTCTGGTGTTTCAATAGAGGTTATGCATATCATATTTGTTTTTCCGTCCGTTGACGCCAAAACCACAAATTTAAATCGTAGTTTTTCCATTTTCCAGCTTCTAACTAGAAATGTCGTTTTATAAGACAATCTTTCTATAACTATGAAGAATTGCAAATGAAATAAACTATTGCGTTGCTCTGAAAACAAAGTTTTATTTTAGTAAATGTTATTACACTGTTAAACTTAAATTACGCTTAAATAATATGCAATATCTTACCTGAAAACAAAGAAACGACATTTAAAGTCTATTAATACATTTGTCAATTCCTTTTTAACTAATTTTGATATAACCTAAAAATATGCTCAATAACGGTAGTTCTATACAATCCAAACATAAACTGCTTTAGCAACCGTGTAGGTAGTTTGTCAACACCGACAGCGCCATCTATGTCGTGCATAGATACAGCGTTACTGTTTTACCGACAGAAGAGCGCTGTACGAATTAAAGAAACAATAACAAGTTTCTTTACATGCATAATGTGGGATACACTCAACAATACCTACGTATAGCCAGAATAGCTAGCCAATTTTTGATGGAATATCCTAGCCAGGAAAATTTCTTTGTTTTAGTTAAGTATACCCGTAGAAAATCCTCCTAAATAAGTAAAACGGAGCATTATGTGTACCTATACTGTTGTTGGCGGTGTGGCGGTGTTGCGTGTGGCGTGTGGCGTGTGGCGTGTGGCGGGAAGTGTATGTGGCGCTGTGTGTTAAGCAGGTGCGCCGCAGCCGGACCACGTTCACGACGTACCAGCTGCACGAGCTGGAGCGCGCCTTCGACGCCACGCAGTACCCCGACGTGTTCACGCGCGAGGAGCTGGCGCTGCGGCTGGAGCTGAGCGAGGCGCGCGTGCAGGTACACACACACACACACACACACACACACACACACACACACACACACACACACACACACACAAACATGCCGGCTGCTTATTTTGGCAGTACATGAGGCGTCGGTGACCCGCACCAGCCGCTGCTCGTACATTTGGCTCTGCTACTAAATATACGACTTGAGAAACTTGAGCAATGAAAAGTACCTATTTTAGATTACGAAAATAATCGGCTTTACGCGGGGCCAGTTCAATATTTAATTGTATAATAGATGGCTTGCTCGCCTATGAGCAGCCTCGAAAGGGCTGAAATTTTAGGAATGATAGTAACGTCTTCGGTATCTGTGCGAGCATGTCGGGGATGAGAGAACTGTTTAGCTGAGCAGATTGCGCCGAGGCGGCGGCTAGTCGCGGGCGGCGGTAACCGCGTTAATGCCGCCTCATTACGCCCTCGCGTCGCCGCGTTCATTACGCGCCATTTCCCGGCCGAGAGCGCGGATTAACATTTAGCCGCCGCATTGTGCAGCGCTGGCCAATGGCTGCGAAGAATGGGCCGGAAGCTCCGCGACGCAGCGCCGCGGCAAGAGGCAATCATTATGTTTGAGCCGCGGGGTGGCTCAATTTTGAAAAGAACTACGATTTGCTTCCTAACTAAATATGGCTAGTTCCGCGAGCTTCATGCCGCGGAGTGACTCTCAACACAACGACTCGTAATGGCTTCAGAAAGGTTTTAATACGGTTCATTACAATGGGCTAAGTGCAATCATACCCAGCTCAGTTCTCTCCCGAGTCGCGGCTATATTGCAAGTAGGCTCGCTGAATCAGATGGTGTGGCGCGCTCGAGTGCCGCGGCCCTCGAAGCGAGGGCTCAGTGCGGCGGGGACTTACTTATAATCTGTAAATGGTTCTCCCCGCGAACGCTGATCCCGCGCGAGTGGCGCCATCTGTCGCCGCTCGTTAGCGTGTTTGTCTCATCATAATCACTCTAATCACTATGTGCTGTTACGTGACGAGGTCTCTAGATAAGTCTTTAATCGTCAGCGTCTTTGATTTCACTGCGAAACTCGGGTGGGCTGTGTTGGAGTTGTCGCTATTTACCATACTGCTCCGAGACCTGATTGCATTAGCAGCCGCAAACCGGGCCGGTTAATGGGCGGTCAGGCCGCAAGTTGCCGACACAAATTGCTCTAATCCACTCGATCGGAGCCGCCCACGCCGGCTTAGGAGCGGCCGCCGCGAATAGCGCTCTGCGGCGACGCCACAAGGTGTCGTTTACAGCGCGGGGACGGCGGAGAAGATTTAGTATTTAGAGGCTCGCGAATGGGTTTCAAGTGGCGTGGAGTGGGCGCGAGTGGAGTGAGCAGCGACGGAGCGGCGTGGCGTCGCGTGGCGTCGCGTGGCGTCGCGTGGCGCGGCCGCTAATTGCGCTCGCGTCGAGAGCGCGGTGATTGATTCTAGTTTCCGCGTCGGTGCTCCGCCGATTGAGCGATACATTTCATTTGAAGCACTTTTCAATAAAGCACGAACTGCCCCCGCTTTTGTTAGGCAATGCCATTGTTTGAAATCCGATCTACCGCTGTCGGCAAAACAAATTAAATTTTGGAGCAGAGCGGAATGTCGACACTAGAGACATAACATATAAAAGTACCGTACCTATACTGCATAGCCGAGCCGGTAACGCGCGGCTAGTGTTGTACGCGAATGGGTTTGAGCAGCCGAGCGAGGAGCGAGCAGCGCGCGGGCCGCGCCGCGCCGCGCCGCGCCGCTAATCGCCGCCATTAGCCGCGGGAATTATGAAATTACACCACTTTTTCTCACAATGTCTTTTATTAGCGCAATGCGGCTCGACTGGCTCAATTTGTTTCTATTCTCATGTCGGTGCCGAACCAAACTGCACCTTGCGCCGCGGCGACACGGTCAGTAACGAGTCGCAGGAGTGCCGGTGTGGAAACCACGTATGCGTAATTGCTTTTCATTACGGGTCCATTGTAGTCGCGGGTCTGTAGGAGGGGAGGGTAGGGGGGGAATGGGGGGAGATTGCCAATTGCCGACAGTTACACAATAAAAGAATTAAAAAAGTGAGCCGCGAGCATTGTCCGCGATGCAGATTGCGCGATTCAGGGAGTCGCGCTCGTTTTGCGCTGAATTGTTTCGCGGCGCTCGGCTGGCTTCGCGTCCAGCGCCGAGGCCTCGCGGCGGTGAGACGGTGGTAACTGCGACGATACGCACATGTCGCAGGTGGATTGCAATAATCCGCCGTACTACATTACGGTCAGCCGTATTCAAAAACAGGGTCGTTTGGAAATGCGGCGGTTCAACGATTAGCCGGATTGTACGTTTTTCAATAAGGCAGCCTACGTTTAGCCGCATCGTACTACTATTTAGATTGTAGGTCTAACCTAACCTGACATGTTCAGCAAAATGCATGATTTTTTTTTAGAAGATGAAAGATACATTTTTAGTGGATAGGTTAGGTTATTTCATTTCATTTATTTCATTTATTCATTGTAAAGTCTTAGTGTTGTCCTAGGTACTATCTAAATACTAGGGTCGTCAGAAAAGTTTCCGGCCTCACTATACGAAATAAAACTTTTTTGGCTTTGTAGTTAGACTTTTTTCAGGAGCTATATGTCAAGATTGCCGCCATTTTTGATGGCTAGTTTTTCCTTAACGGTTGATTTTGCAAACCAGTGTCTGTGTTCTTTGAAAAATGAATAAAATTGAGTGTGGAGATGTGATAAAATTCTTACATTTAAAAATCAATACGCCAACCCAAATCAAAACTGAGATGGATTCTGTTTGTGGCAAGTCTGCTCCATCATTTTCTACCGTAAAATTTTGGGTAGCCGAATTTAAACGCGGTCGTACCAGCTTGTTACCATGATGACCGCGAAGGACGGCCAAAAACTGCGACCAAAAATACACCGATTGGTGCTCATCGACCGTCGATCAAGGTTAGAGAGATTGCAGAAGCAGTAAGCATATCTGAAGAAAAAGTTTTTCATATAGGAGTTGAAGCTTTAAACGTGCGAAAGCTAGCTGCACGTTGGGTGCCGCATCTGTTAAATTCGGGCCAAAAACAAGTTCGAGTGGACATTTCCGAAGTGTTTTTGAAGCAATTTAAACAAAACACGTCGGATTTTTTGCGTCGGTTGATAACGGTCGCCGAAACGTGGATCCATCACTTCACGCCGGAGACAAAATCACAATCCAAACCGTGGACTGCGAAGAAGGAGCCTGCTCCAAAAAGGCGGAGAAGGTTTCTTCGGCCGGAAAGGTGATGGCCACCGTGTTCGGGGATAGTCGCGGAGTTATATTCGTTGACGTTGAAAAAGGAAAAACTATAATGGGCTTATTATTCATCTCTACTTAAAAAGCTGAAAGTAGAAATTTCGAAAAGCAGGCGGCATTTGTGAAAAAAAAGTGTTGTTCAACTAAGATAACGCTCCATCTCACAAGTCAAAGATAGCGATGGTAAAAATTCTGAAGCTGCGTTTCGAACTGATTGTTGAAGTCAAGCACTATAAGATATTAATTAAATCTATGAATTATTTTAGTTAAAAGAGTTGTAAAAAAAATATTACTGACAGAGATACCTACAGAGAAAATTAAAGATAATAACAATAAAAACACATGCCAAGTTATAATTACACATAAACGGATACCTAGCTCACATATAAAAAGTCGAGTGTTGCTTGACATGTTTCGGACTATTTATTTGATTTCATTTGTTTATGTGTAATTATGATTTAAGTCTCACGGTAGTTTCATGTTGAAAACATGCTGTATGGTTCGCACCTTACACCTTTAAATGTTTGTAGAATTGAAAGAGTAAATTGATAGAAATTGATTTATTTATACTGAACTGATAGTATTACTAATAATGAGTTTGATGAGGTGAGTCCGCGGCGGCTGATAATGCGCAACTGACGCGTTTTACATAGAACGTGGAAATGGTGCTAATGCTATGTCAGCGTTATGAAAATAATGTGCGGTGTTGCACCGTACATGCTCCGGGGCGCGGAGATGAAAATGAAGGGATGAAAAAGATGTGTTACAAAGATGATAAACAATATTTGCTTAATACTAGATGATTCAACAAATGATGCCCGACATTTATTCACGATTGATTCTCTTAAAACTACATCTCGTGAAAATGGGTGAGGACGCAGCGTTCACTGAAAACATGCTACCGCTTGTAGCATTATGCTTAAGGCCACTTGAACACTGCACTTCACTGTGCTCTGCTTTTACACTAACACACTGATCACTGACCTCGGACACTGCTGGCTCCACCCGCGGCGCGGGTGCCTCCCGGCCCCGCGCGGCAGCGCGACGCGTTTTTACATATGCGTACGCGGCGTATACTAGCCCTGCTGCTGCAACCACGTAGATGGCTACGTAGTGATGTACATCATGAAATGAAATGTCATTGTTGTCGTCTGTTGGCTCTGGCACTGTTTTCATTTGTTTAATCTGTTTTTGAATATTGGCAAAAGATTCGGTAAAGTTAGAAGAAGTTTCTGTCATCTGATTGATTGGTAATGATAAGTTGATGAGATAATTGACCGGTGCTATATTTACAGTGATGATATCTGGCTTGATATGAATATCGTTAGAATGCTGTTTGTGCGATGTGATCGTAGGGCGAGTCCTTGATGACGCAGTCGTTTCCTAGTGCGATCAAGCTTACTCCGTGTAATTGTTCCGTTGCAACTTGATTCTCACATATGATCCGTAGAGTGCATTGACCACAACAAGTGAGCATGAATGTGTTTTGTTTACTCAGCTCGTTCCAGACTTCTTGACACGTGCTCGAGATTGTTTTGCATTTATCTTGATATTGTTTTATTTTCTTTGATTCTAAATCAGTTGTGAAAACTGATTTTTCTTGTTTGTCTTGATTGAAAGATGATAAAGATGGGGGTCCATTCCACCAGAGCGAGTGCTGTTGTAATTGATCTACCGTCAGACCGCGACTAGCACAATCTGCGGGGTTTTCTTTTGATGGAACGTAATGCCAACATTCGGAAGGCATAGTTTCAGTGATGTTTCTCACTCTGTTGGCAACGAACGGTTTCCAACGAGTTGGCTCTCCTTGAATCCAACCCAAAGTTGCTTTGGAATCACTCCATCCATGAACTTCAATGTCATGATTTTGTAAACTTTGCTTGACCTTGATCATCAGCTTTGAGAGTAAGTGCGCTCCACAAAGCTCAAGCCTCGGTAGTGAGACTTCGGTGCGTGATTTGCTGATAGGCACCACTTTTGTTTTGGCTGCTAATAGAGTGATTGATGATTTGTTTTTGTTTGTTATGCGTGCGTAAATAACGCATGAATATGCTTTTATGGAGGCGTCGCTGTATCCATGCAGCTCAATGCGCTCCTTTTCTCCGCTTTGCACCCACCTTGATATTTTGATTTTGTTGATGTTAGCCATATCTGCACTGAGATTTCTCCAGTCTTGTTTTATGACCTCTGATACCTCATCATCCCATTTCAAATCTGTGCTCCACACACGTTGAAATAAGAGCTTGAGTCGAATTGTTAGTGGGGCCAGCCAACCGAGAGGGTCGTATACTTTGGAAATGTCTGCTAATAGGTTTCTCTTTGTAGGCTTAGATAATGGATCTTCTGTCATTTTGCACTGGAATGTGAATGTATCATCTTCGGCAATCCATGTCAAACCCAAAGCCTTTGTTGATTCTTGATGGCGAAAGTCAAAATTAGCTTGACTTTCTGAACTGTTTTTCATGCTTTCCAATAATGCTGGTTCATTCGAACACCATTTGCGGAGATTAAAGCCTCCTGACCGCAGAAGGTCAATAAGGTCAACTTGTAGTTGTTTTGCTGATTCTATGGTATGACTTCCACTCAGCAAATCATCCATATAGAACTGATTTTTTAAGACCTGTGATGCTGCTGGGAAGGTCTCAGATTCATCTTCTGCTAGCTGTTTAAGCGTCATCATAGCTAAGAAAGGGGCAGCTTTTGTTCCGTACGTGACGGTTGCTAGTTGATAATCTTGTAATTGCTGATTAGCTGATGCACGCCAAATGATTTTTTGATATATCTGGTCATCTTCATGAACCAGAATTTGCCTGAACATCTTCTCGATGTCGGCAGTGAATGCATGCTTATACTGTCTCCAATTAAGGATTAATGATAGCAAATCTTGCTGCAAATTGGGTCCTTTGTACATGAGGTCATTTAAACTGTATCCTGATGATGACGATCCTGATGCGTTGAATACCACGCGTAAAGACGTAGTCGTGGACTCCGCACGTTTCACGCAATGGTGTGGTAAGTAGTAACCCAAAGTGTTGTTGCTGTCTGCTGGATGCATGTGTCCTAGCGTGATATATTCATTTATGAACGATATGTAGCCCTCTGCCACGTCTTTCTGTGTTTGGAATTTTTTCTCCAATTGATAAAATTGTGCTATGGCCTTGTGTTTTGATTGACCCAATTTTTCATTTACGTCGGGATGCAGAGGGAGACGTACGACATATCTTCCGTCAGCCTGTCTTTTTGTTGTTGATTTATAAAATTGTAAACAATGTTGATCTTCGGCGCTTATTTCGTTGCTCTCTGATATATCTTCGATCTTCCAGAATCTTTGGAAATCGAGCTCATTGATCATGATAACGTTGCAATGATATGATTTTGCTCCATTGGCGTTCCCACAAAGGATCCAGCCAAAGCGTGTCTGCTGTGCTATTGGTAGGCAATCGTTCTCTTTAACAATACCACTCAATATAATTGTTGAATAAATGTCGGCGCCTAGTAACAAATCGACTGGCCGGCTCACGTAAAACTCGGGGTCAGCTAACTGAATATGATCTATAAAAGGCCATGATGGTTTTGCAAATGAATTATTTGGCAAGTTGTTGATTAACTGTTTCATGATGAAGACGTCTGCATTTAAGGAGTAATCATTGTAAAGTGATGATATAGTTATGGACATTACTCCTTTGCAGTTGCTCTCTTTTGCTCCTACGCCAAAAATGACTCCTTTGCAACGTTTACGTTGCAACCCTAATTGCTGGGCGGCGTTTTCGCTGATAATTGATGTTTGTGAGCCTTGATCAACAAGAGCTCGCAATGTTTGATAAGATCCATCAGCTGATTGCACGTGGACCAGTGCTGTTGCTAAAAGTACTTCGCCGGCTTCTTCTTGCAATACATTATTTTTGTGTACAGTCGGTTGTTTGCTTGCGTCATTAGCAGACGGCATGTTCTTTGTTATTTTACCGAGCGCTTCATGTAACAATGTATTATGATCCTCTTTACACAGGCGGCACTTCTTGATAGAGCGGCACTCTTTGCCATGATGATTGTAAAGACAATTTTTGCAAAGCGACAGTTTCGTAATTGTTGTTAGTTTCATGTTAGGTTGTAATTCTAGAAACGTGTCGCAATGGAAAATTCCGTGATTTTTGTTACAAACCGGGCAACTGTGTTGACTGTTATGAGCTGGTTTGAACGAACTTGATTTATTAGCCGAGTAATTTTGATTGCTTGTAAATGACTTGTAATAATGAGATTTTCTTACAGTCGAATTTGATGTTTCTTGGTTATGATATGCCTTCGCAGAGTCTGGTTTGCGCTTTGATGACTCTAATGACGTGAACTTACTCTCCAGAAATTCTAGTAGTTCCTGAAAAGATGGTAAATCCCTGGGGTTTTTTAACGATTCAATGTAGTCGTTATGCGTATCTGCGTCTAGCTTGTTAGAGATGATGTAAACAAGCATCGGGTCCCAGGAGCTTATTTCGACGCCCAAGGCCTTAATGGCATTGAGACACTCGTTGGTCACATCATGCATCTTCTTGATTGCTGCTGCTGATTGATACTGGAGTGTTGGTAAATTCATCAAAATGCTGAGGTGCGAATTGAATATTAGCTTATCGTTGTTGTAACGGTGGTTAAGAATGTCCCAACTGATTTCGTAGTTATCGGAGCTAATATGTAGGTGCTGTATTAATTTTTCGGCTTCACCTTTTAGTTTACTTTTTAAAAACTGCATTTTTTGACCGTTTGAGAGCGACCTATTGTTATGAATGGATTCTATAAATAAATCCTTAAAGGATACCCACTGATGATAGTTGCCGCCGAATGTTGGGATATCCATTTGAGGTGTAGCTTTCTCTCTATGAGTTTGAGACCACATTTTGCTATTGATGGCTTTCTTGACGTCATGATATTTTTTCTCGTGCTTGAAGAATGTTTCTTCGTATTCTAAATCTTCTACTAAGAGCTCGCTATCGATCTCCCAATGGAGAGCATCGATAACAGACCAACGCACTTGAATGGACTTTAAAATGTCTTCGAACTCCCATTTTTCAGAGACAGCGTCGAGGTTGATGATACTGATAGTTCTTTCAAATGCCTTGAAATTGCTTTTCTGTTTACGCAACATCTCTTCTAACTTGCTGCTAGTGCCCCACTCCCGCGGAGCCGGGTTTCTTTGAAATGGTGGATGAGAAGATGATGCTGTGTCTTGATGATGTGTCTGCCCTTTATCCTCTGCAGACAACTGATTCATGATATATGCTCTTGCTTCGATGTAAAACTCTGATGTTTGCTTGTAATCACTTACAAAATACTCGTCTGATTTATCGTCAAACTCGCACAACTTGATATTATTGCTTTGATATTGTTGCCAATAAGAATCTAAGGTGCTCAAGCGTCTCTTGATGTGTGCCGTTGTCTTCCGGTCGGTGCCATCTTTTTTAAAATTGGTTAGGAGTTGTTTCATAGAATCTTGGATTAACGTTTGATTTGCCAGAAGATCTTCCATTATGCCAGATTAGATGCAAGATAGTGATAAAAGATTGATGACTCACCGAAGTATCCTGGTACACTTACTTCACTGCAATTCCATGTGCAATCCACGTGGTTCACACCCGCGAAGTAGGTCCCACCTTCGGCGGTTCGAAGGACCAAAAAGATGTATGGTTCGCACCTTACACCTTTAAATGTTTGTAGAATTGAAAGAGTAAATTGATAGAAATTGATTTATTTATACTGAACTGATAGTATTACTAATAATGAGTTTGATGAGGTGAGTCCGCGGCGGCTGATAATGCGCAACTGACGCGTTTTACATAGAACGTGGAAATGGTGCTAATGCTATGTCAGCGTTATGAAAATAATGTGCGGTGTTGCACCGTACACATGCCGAGTTACCCATACACATTATATTATTATTTTATTATTTTACATTATATTATTACATTATTAGTATTTTAGGTAATAAATTAATTGAAATCAGGATGTGAAAGAGTGTTTTTATTTGGAATTAAAATTTAAATTAATTTGGCTAGCTTTGTGGGATCGTCATTTAAACAAAGTTAGAATAGCGTGAGGGCCGGGGGCCCACACTGAGCGGAAATTACGATGCGGCGAAACGCAGCGGCCATATTGAAAAAGGTATCCGGCTAATCGTTGAACCGCCGCATTGCAAAACCACAAAACGGCTAGCCGTAATGTAATACGGCGGATTATTACAATCCGTCTGTGACACACACACGCCATCTATATAGTATATACCTACAACAATGCATGGTACCATCAGCTAAATACGTGGGCTGCCTCCCTAGGGTTGAAAATCCTTTGCCAGTCATAAAAGTGAATGCCGATAACGTGGCTGCCAACTTGAAAGTTCGACTTCAGCGACATTTTCGTTTGATAGAAAGTTGGATGAAAAGTGATAGTAGACCACTTATTTGACCAACCGTCCCCACCATCCACTATCACATCGTACCTCTAAGTTGTGACACTGGAGACTACCCACCTGAGCATAGTTGCTTAAGTTATTTATCCATTATAATTTGAAACAAATTAATGCTATTATAGACCGACCGCTTAAATGAGTCCTCACCTCGATCCAAGCGGCCGGTCTAGAAATAGACTAATCACTGTGCGTTGCAATAATTGTTGAAGCTAATTTTACTGAGCTCTTTGTGTAAGGTCGTTGTAACAACAATTTGCTGCCGAAACGACCCACTAGAGTAGCTGTCTAGTTGCCCAAAGAAGTAGAAATGTCCAGTAAAAGCGCTGCGCGCGGCGCAACGTATTGTTACGCGTTGCGAGCGCGTCGCAGGTTGCTTGCTACAGCGAGTGCGTGTTGCAGGTGTGGTTCCAGAACCGGCGCGCGAAGTGGCGCAAGCGCGAGAAGGCGCTCGGCCGCGAGCACGCGCCCTTCCTGCACCACGAGCACGGTGAGCGCCGCACACTGTTACACCCACTGTTACACCCACTGTTACACCCACTGTTACTACTCAACCAACAAACGAGCCAGTTGCAATCATGTTACGAACCCTAAACATTCAGCTGACAAATAGTTTTTTAGGGTTGCCAGCACTAAATTGCACAAATGGCGGCAAATTCACATCTTGTGCCCTTTTTGGGACATCCGTTAGATTGAGTGTAGTGAGTGAGATAGATAAACTGTAACAGAGGTTTCCATCTGCTTTGTTACAGTGTAAACTTACAGAATACTCCAAGCCACTTTGTGAAAGCTCCTAGTTGTATAAAAAGTGGCCCCCTATAGTACCAAAAGTATAGTAGTTTCACATCAAAACTAGACCTAAACCTATATAGACACGCGCCAGCGTGTCCGGCCAAGTTCAAAGTAAAAGCAACTGGTGACACAGAAGCAGTGTATAATAATTTAGCAGTAATAAATACAGCATAATACTAAAATTACAATAATGCTTTCAAGTTAAAATAGTTTCTAGTAGGTAACATTCAAATTTCATCAAACCCAACACCTGCTGGTTTGTCACCCTCTGTAGCGCTGTTATTACACTCTGCCATATAATTAGAGCAACTATAAACATATTTATTCGTAACACATTCATAGTTAATTATTGTTTATGCGTTCCATTATCTCCTAAATGTTTGATTCGGTATCAGTTGTCGTGTAGTGATTGTCGCGCCGCGAGTCGTTAGCGCGTCGCGGGCGCAATTACAGCCCGCGCGCTCCCTGATCGCCGATAGCCGGTAAACGGCATTTAATGAGCGGCCGGTTGCGCCGCCATGCCCGCTGCCCGCTGCCCGCCATCATCGCTCGCACCTCATATTGTATTCAATTTGAACCAGCTTATTGCGCGTAATTATATATCGTCCCCGTGTCCAAAGAAAACGATCAATCAGGACTTTGTTTGTCGGAGTCGGCTCCAATCGAGTTTGAAGCCGCTCCTTCCAGCACACGTTACGGCAGGGATACCAGGTAGGTACCAGGATTTACCCCAAATTATCTGCTTCGAGTATATAATTGGACTTTAAAAAGAAGTCATTATTTTTAAATTTTTTTTTTTAGTAACAGTAAAAAAAACAATTAAATATGTGTTCAATTTGTTTTTTAGTTTCAAATTCAAATTCAAATATTTTATTTGTCAACACAGGTTTACAAGATGTTCCAAGTACAATTTGTTATGTATAACAATGTTTCGCCATCAGGCCAGATTAGTTTTGTAAGTATGTTCTTGTAAACAAATTTAGGCACTCATTTCAACCTCAATTCTTTTGTCAGCGAAGTCGACAATGACGCGTATTACAATATTGAACTTGGCTCCCATTCAAATTCAGGTTTTTGATGATACGAGTACATGTATCTACGATCGAGAATCACGATTTACGAGAAGCAAAGGTACGAATGAAACGTAAAATCCAAGTTACTTACTGCCTTTGATTCGGTGCCGCTTATTTGAAGCGCCCTCCAAAATTAGAACGAGCCCGATTCCTGATAGCTCCGACCCTACCACATTGTTATTGTGTCGATACGCAAATGACGATTCATTATGTTATGACAAATATTATCATTACCAAGCTTCATTACCGCGCGGTAGTTGTGGCTTGGGCGGCGTGCATTGCGCGGCGAGCCGGGGCCACGGTGGCGGGTGCGGCAGCGCGAGCGGCGGTGTACGGCGCGCGGGCGCGCGCTCGCGGCGGCGGCGGCGCGCAGCGCGCGGCACTAATGCGCGTATAATGGCGCGGTAACGAGGCGCGGCAACTGCCGTGATCGATGCCGCGGTGGACAAGCTCACTTCTACGAATAATTTAACAAACGATGCCAATACACAAGGTGACTTAAAATTATCCTGGAACATGCAGCGGGCGGCTGGGGGCTGGGTGCTTTGATTGAGCGCTCCTATCAAGATTTTTCATCGGAATTGTTGATTCAAAATTAAGTCACCCTGACGCTGTACACTTTGAACATCGACTAATTTATGGAAACATTTGGCAACTATTGTCAATAAAATCCCGAAAAATATGTGCTGGGATCAGTTTGACCGCCTGGTGCAGAATTCCGGTTAAGTTTAAGAAGCTGTGTAGGTATACTTTTTGAGAGTTTTGTGAACGTCGCGCTGCGTGACTCTAGCTGCTGATAGCACTAGTAGACTTGTTATAATTACTGTACCTAGGCTTAATTTAAGGGAGAGACTATCTGATTTAATCGAGTAAAATAATATCTACATAATAAATACATTGATCATGGTGTCGGGCGCCATCGCGAGGGCCGCGGCACGAGGACTGCAGGGTGATGAATCGGCCACTAGTTACTAGCGAATGAACATCGCAAAAGCTTAAAACATTCTATATACGTAGGTACGTCGTTAAAATTATGGCCGTGCTGCGCAAAGTAGCAAAAATAGCAAAATTTTGTGAAACTCAAAATATGGAGTTGCAGAAAACTTCAGCTCTAATCATATTGTCAAATAGGTACATAGTTGTAAAATTAATTCAAGTGGCAATTTTGAAGCATAAGTAAGATTAAATTTCTGCCGCAAATTCAGACTTTCCAATTATGACGAAAGAATTCTAAGTGACCCCCATTATATTAAACCGCAAGCGTTATTCGTATTTAGCTGAAACATACTTAAATAAAGCGTTTATTGTATATTATAAAGTATCGTTCTGAAGATAAGTGTCTCGCGTGCCGGCGTGCCCCCCCCCCCCCCCCGGCCCCCCACCGTGGGGGGTGAGCCCCGCGACTCGGCGCCGCTCAATTCGCGCGACACAACATTTGCCTCGTAAGCCTAATAAGTCGCCAGAACGCAAAGAAAATATGACAGGCTTTTTTCTTTGTTATTTTATAAGCGCCGCGGTAGTGGGTTTATGATTAGGTTTTTGATACGATTTGCGTCAGAAATTGTCGGTGCGAGGCAGCGTTCGTTTGTGTTTAACAGAATACGTTACGGTGCGTCGGAGCCGATAACGTAACCGGCTCAGAAACAAGCCCCTTGTTGTGCTCGCGTGGCGACAGGTGGCGCGCGGCGGCGCGCGAGGGCGGGGGGATTCCTGTATCGCATCGCACCTCGTCCGTCATTTATATATAATCAAGATGCGTTATCCAATCTCAATCAAACGCATCTGCAATCCCTCCGGGGTTGCGGGTGTCTATGGGCAGTGGTGATCACTTACCATCAGGTGACCCACTTGCTCGTTTGCCTTCCTATTCATATAAAAAAAAAAAAAAAAAAAAAAAACCAGTATTTACTCATCATTCGGCAGTTTCACTTGTTCTCTCATATCGCCTCCTTACATGGCGACCGTGACAGGACAAGTGAAACTGCCGAATGATGAGTAAATACTGGTTTATTGGATAACGCATCTTGATTATATAACAATATAGATAGATCTTATAACTACGTCACTACTCCACTACAGAGGTGATCGCTGCGCTCAAAAGACTATCATCACTTGGCCACTGCACTCGTAAGCAATAAGGCATTATAAGGACTGGAACGTCTCGTCGTCAGCGCTAGCCCGAATCCAGACACCTGGCGTCAGACAACGCCTGCGGGAGCACGGGGCACGGCATGATCGTTTCCAAGCGGCGCGCGACGCGCGTCAGCTGGCGGCTTATCGGCGTGGCTCGGCGCGCGCTATCGCGGCGTCGCGGGAACTTTCTCTATCGATACTTTGTGTGAACGCGCAGCTTTCAGTCCAGCTGTCTGTCCGTCAACAGTGTCTCATTCAGGAAATACACGCGCTATCTTTACCTGACGTACCATGTTTTTATTGAACCTGACACGAACTGCGAGAATTATTAAGTTATATTACCTACCTCTGTTCCGTTGATATTGAACTTTGTAAAGTCACAATTAGGTAATGCGAGTGTAAAGACATAATTTTGTTTGTTTGTAGCAGTAAGCGACTGGAGCGGCGTGGGCGTGGGCGTGGGCGGCGTGGGCGTGGGCAGCGTGGGCGTGGGCGTGGGCGGCGAGTGGTGGGCGCTGGGGCTGGGCGCGCTGGGCGTGCCGCCGCTGTGGCCGGCCGAGCCGGGCGCCTTCCGCGCGCTGCTGCACAGGTACTCCCCTGGGTAAACATCTTCCCGCCGCCAGCCGCCGACCAGCTCTGTGGCTAAACGTTCGACATTCGTGAAGCTTTTGCCATACTTACGCATGTGATTCTGATTCCGGCACCTTGCAATGTAAATCTGGAATTGAAGTTCTGGTGGCTCGGCCAGAAGCGTCTCCACGGGACGGAACTTTTCAACGGCCGGCCCGATTGACTTGAAATTTGGTACACATATGCGGAATAGATGACAACGCGAGTATCTACAGTCACCAAAAAATGCTTGTACCTACCTAGTTTTATTCTAAGGTGGTGGGACTTTTGGAACTAAAACATTTTTCTTTCTTTCTTACTTAAAATGAAACTTGAAATGATGGTTTAGACAGTGGCGTATTTGTAAGGTCTGGGGCCCATGGCAAATTCATAAGACCGGGGGTCTTCCTCATTATAAAGAAGGGCATGATTGTCCCTTCTGTGCTCCAGTCTTTAGGCCAGGCCAGTTCTGGCCCCGTGTCATTGTGCAGTCCTGCCCGCCTACAGTGAGCCCTCCCGCAGGTACGTGCTGTCCCTGCCGCCGGCGCTGCCGCGCGTGTCGCCGGCGCCGCGCTCGCCGTCGCCCCCCCGCGCGGCGCCGCCCCTCCCCCTGCCCGCGCCCGCCCCGCGCCCGCCCGCCGACCCGCGCCTGCGCCTGGAGCTGCCTGCCTCCAACAAAGTGCACACGTAACGCACCCCCCCCCCCCTTCGCTGGGTTCCACTGTGTGTCCCCAAGAGTCGCTTCGATTGATGTTATAAATTAATTTTAACCTTATAAATTGACCTCATGAGGGCGAAACCGGTATCTCAGCAAGAGCGAGTTTCGAGGAAATTGAATTTAAATAATAATAACAGTAGTCTCTTTAATTTACATAATATTGGGCCTTTACCTTCTTCATGAGATTTGGATTGGGAACCTCAGCAGGTGGTTGGATCGGTTTGTCTGAACAGCATTTTATAATTGTGGTTAACAAAAGTGTCTAGCGTCAAACAGATGATTTCATGTTGAATTCGAATTAGTACAGTTCAATCCTTAACAGCAATCAAACCAACCAAAGCACCTGCTGAAATATTCCAAGACAATTTAAGACATCTGGTGCATACAGTCAAGATGTTCTATAAAGGTAATTCGCTGTCCCAAAGATCGAGAAGATACCGCTTTTGCGCTCAGCACGGCAGTTCACCTATACCTAATGTTGTTTTTAAATGTAGTAGGATTACCTGTATAAGTTTGTTACCGTAAGGCCTTGTAATGTTGATCTCAGCGCACTGGAGAAGTGTTTCTAGTCGTGAGCGAAGAGGTCTCTGTGTGTGTACAGTAGCCGTTAGTGTGTGTGTGACAAGCCGCGTGCCTTACTGAGTGCGTCGCCGACGCCGGCGCCGCGGAGACAGCCGGTCTCCCGACAGACAAAGTCATCCACGAACAAGTAGTCTAAAACTAAGTCACGATCTGTATTATTTCAATGTTGTATTCTTTGAAAGCAAAATATGTATGTTGTTAGAAGGCACGATTATTTAAGTTAAACATGACATTCCAGGACTTGACGCCGCACATTCCTCGAGATCTCATTCTCTTACGTATAAAAATGTTAAATGTCATTAATTTATGTAAAGTATTTGTAACGAGTGAGTGGTCACGCTAATGTTCGAAGCCGTGAGGGACCCAAATGTAAATCATTTGATAAAGAGTATATTAAATCGGTTTGTTTGGATGCTAAGCAGAGATATAAGTGTATATAAATGATAGTTGTACATAGTGTAAAGCGTAGCGCGTAGAGTAAGGTAGCGTTAGCGGTAGCGGTAGCGGTAGCGGTAGCGAGTTGCAATAATGTGGTTTGTGTAGTCGGTACAATATATCACGTGAGGACTGCACGCCTTGTTTCATTACGTACCCTCATATTGCTAAAAGGACCTTAGAAACTAAGTGACTTTCTTCTTCCAGAACATTCCCGACTCCGTACGTACAGTCTGTTTCCAAGCTTTTGGCGTGGCCAAAACAGTTTAAAAAAGCATTTAGTTACCAACACAGCACATTGTTGGTAGAACAAATAAAACTATCTTTCCATATTTGGCACAGGATTATGACGATTACTGATCACTATTTCACAAATATGACAGGCGACAAGTGACTGTCAATCAGAAAATCATTAGTTATGTAGGTACCTACTGCCCTGGAAAGTTACGCGCTGAGCCGAGTTTCATTATTCACTACAAATATAGACCGCAGTGACCATGTGTCCTGTCGCCTTTACGATATGAAATAGCCTTCGGCTACTGTAGATACTAAGGTAGGTACTACTTACATTGGGTCTGTCCAATTTCCCAACTTGTAGAGATTAGATCAGCAACGGCGTTTGAACGCTTAAAAATAACATGAAACGTTAATACCAATAAAATACACACTCTATAACTATCAAGATCGAAGCCGCAGAAACCCGCGAAGAGTACCTTCCGCCGGCTGACCTACAACGTGCAGTAGCTTCAGCACTTATTTCCGTATACCTCAGACATTGAGCCATGTGTAATACTATCGTGCTCTGTGTACCGGACGCGGCTGCAAATCCAAAATCGATGGTCTTTGCCCCGCGCGGCTTACGGCGATGCGGCAACAAAAGGCCTCTGAGTGTTTGAACACAGATTAATTTGGCAAAAATTCGGGAACGCCGGCGCGTGATTTAATAACTTTCGGCGGAACCTGTTTGCGGAGCGTTCTGTAATTAAGTTTGGAACCACGAGGTTGCTGCAGCGAGGAGCTTTACCCGTGCTCGCGGCTGCGCCGGGTCCATGTGCTCCTCGCATTCCGCAACTTTGTTAACTTGTCTTCTCCTTGGTGCGCTGCTATGTGCGAGTGTGGCGCGTTCGAAGTATGTACGGTCAGCCAAATAAGTGGTAGGTATATCACTGTCCACCCAATTTACTATCAAATGAAAATATCGCTGAAGTCGGACTTTCAAGTCAAACGAAAGTAGGCACGTCTTAATAACCAAGTGCCTGCTCGCGCCGGCCGCTAAGCTCGTTGGCTAACTTATCCCGCCTTATCTATTATCCGCCGAACAAAAGCCGGCGACTCCCGGCGAGCGACCCGCGGTTTAATTTTTAAATATGAAGTCGAGCGGCCCTTGTTTGCGCGCCACTCGGCGCCGGCAAATTTGATTCCCACTGAACTGTTTGGCCACTCGACATTAATACTGCGCGGGATTCAATCGCGAAGGGAAATTGGTTTCGTAAGTATCGCATGTTGGGTGGAAGTGGAAGACTTAGAGCGTCTCGGAAAGTCCTAACCACCTGGGCTACGATCGCGTGGGTACTTTGTTTCATGATGATTAACAGTTTTGAATAGGAAATTTAATTTGTGTAGGAAATAAATTATCTGGTTACATACGTCCCACGATTGGGTTAGGTTGTACCATGTTACTATAACAATAACTTTAACCATAACCAACGATTCTTGATTATGAAATATTACGTCAAAATTGTCGGTTTAGTGGTATTTTTTAAAGTAGGTAACTTAGTTAACTAGTTATGCAGGTAATAGGCAGGCAAAACACAACCTAACTCTGGGCAAAGGGTGTGTTTTGAGCATTTGGGATGCAGGTAGGTTCGAGACGAGATGGTATTGTTTCTTCAAACAAAGAAGGGTAAACAGGGGTGAATGCGGTTGCAAGGCCGTTGACAATATAACTCCAGCTTCTAGCTAAAATGTATCAGCACTCCTTTTGGCGAAATAGACATCCTAATTTAATAGGTCGGTATCAGAGATAATCCCAGTGTCTGGCTGTGGGCCGGCAGCCATCGCGCTAAGCAGCGCGGCAAGACGCGGGGCGGGGCGCGCGCGGCCACGCCCACCCGCGCCGCGCGCTAATTGGCCGCGCAGACACCTGACACTGGCGCGTGATGACACCAACTGCGGACACTCGCCACGCGCTACCCGCTGTCTCGTGACTAACACTTCTTTCTCCATACTTAGAATGCTGTGCGATGTATAGACTGATAATTAAATTAGTGCGGATGGCCTAGTGGTTAGCTAACCTATGAAGCTAGAGGTCCCAAGTTAGTTGACACAGCGAATTTTGCGATTGTCATTTGAGACGACTTTTTTATGGCTCCTATCATGGTGTCCCACTCATCGCGGTTTATTAAGACATAAAACTTCTTCTATAAACTATACATAGAAAGTAATCTATACTAGTTAATTATTAATATAATAAAGAGGAAAAATTTGATTGTTTGTTTGTTTGCATTGAATAGGCTCCGAAACTACTGGACCGATTTCAAAAATTATTTTGCCGTTAGAAAGCTACATTATCACTGAGTGACATAGGCTACTTTTTACCGCGGGAAAATACCTTTTCCTACGGGAAAATTAATTTATCGCGGGCGAAGCTGCGGACGGAAGGCTAGTAACAAATAAAAATGGAAGACTAATAAATTAATTGACTATGAAAAAATTGTCAAGTCAGTCTGTCAGTCGGAGTGTGGTAGGGCAGCACCATCATCAAAGCATTATCAGCTTCGCTGCTGGCTTCCATTTATGACGCGGCGGGTGCCTCGGATGCACATGCGAGTCGCTCTATAAACATGGAAGTTACCTATTATACGAGCTCTCAGCCAGCCCAAGACGCAAGACAAAGATCTCACAGTATTTGGTTTTACCTAAGCCGAACATTTAACATTGTAGGTAGGCACCTTAAGGTAGTATATAATTAGTTAGTCGACTATAGGACTCAAGTAGAGTCCTGACCCTGACGGAAGCTATGGAAGCCGAGCGCACCAGACCCAGGGCAGCGCGGCGCGGCGGCAGCGCTGCACGCGACGCGCGACCACAGCTGATCGAGACGCAGACAAATCATATCTTGAAAATATATCTACAACAAGAGTTCCTACGGAAATCTATTAGACAATAGAGTCAAAATAAAAATAACAGTAAAACTCAGTAGGTATCGTTTTGGCATATATCCTACCTACTAATATTATAAACGCGAAAATTTGTACCTAAGTATGGATGGATGGATTTGTTTGTTACTCTTTCACGCCAGAACGGCTGGACAGATCTGGATGAAATTTGGAACATAGATAGATTATATTCTGGAATAACACATATGCTATTTTTTATCCCGGAAAATTGCGTAATTCCTGCGGGATAGCGATAAACGAATTCTATACAGACGAAGTTGTGGGCAAAAGCTAGTAGGTATATAAATAAGTAGGTACGAGAGGTAACTTAATAATATCCCTATACCTAAGATAAGTACCTACCACATATACCAGTAAAATCACCGGCTGTTCTACTCTTCACGCCGAAATACAGCAGCACAAGCACTGCTGCTTAGCGACAAGATTAGCAAGTAAGGTGGTGGTAGCAATCCGGACGGGCCTTGCACATCCCAGCGGCCGCAAATGGTTACAAGTATTCTTTCAAAGCTGGAAGTCGGACCCGTAGGTATACCTACCTACCTAAACCAAACGCGGGCGGAAATACTGGGAATCATGTTATAGGCGATGCGGCTAGCAAGCCATCACTATTTTGATTCCCTTTTCCGCTTATCCGCCCAAAAGCATGCTAAACGTGGCCTTTAGATCTTGTTACCTTAGGCCCTGCCTTCCCCGTATGGGATATAAACGTGATTTGTGTATGTGAATGTAATGTTCATTGGTTTTTACCGGATCGTCCGTCCATCCGTCAACATTAATGTTTTCCGATACAAAGTCGCTCTTTACCTACCAAGAAAATAAACACCAAATACAAAAAACTCTTAGTCACTAAGTCACCTGTAATTTATCCTTTTGAAAGGATAAGTTCACATGCGTAATACTGTTTGTACGGTTGTATTTTTATTTTAACCTTCTTATGAGGAATAAAGAATGTATGCGCCGTTCTTACCCTTGATTGAACCGACTGTTTTGTTCAGATCCAGACGCTGCGATAAATGGCGAACACTATGGTTATTCGATTGGCAAACATAAAGGTATTGCCTTTAGCATCCCCAATTAAAACAACATGCAATACTTTCTTAAAGCGCATCCAAGTTTCACTAACTCAAAATAAATCGCGTACATTCCCACGCCGCAGTTTTTATGCAAATCAAGTCAAGTCGTTCCCGCAGGCCGCGGCCGCTGACGCCGGGGCGCGTGAGAGCGCCGCTAGCAGCATTGTGCCGTAATTGAGTGGATGCACAAATTGAGACGCGGCGAGGGGGCAGGGGAGCGGGAGGGGGGGGGGCTAATCATCGCAGTATTGTTCCAATTATAATTTATGGCAATACAGCATTTGATTACCAGTAGGAATGCGCGAGGTGCACTGTTGCGGTAAGTTTGAGAAAAAAATGAAGATTTCTTTAAATTATTTTCAATGATTCAGCAAAGATTGAAAGGTCTCGCAAAGATTTTTCATTGTAATTTTTGATTTAAAATTAAATTACCCCTTCATCATCAAGGATCATTTCTTCAACCGCAATGCAATAAAACCGAAGCACATTTAAGGGGGTTCAGTTGAACTAACTCGCCCACCTGAGCTGGCACCTGCCGAAGTATCCCGTATCAGTTGTAGACACCATGCGTAAACCCCCGAAAATACGTAGATTACACTCAGCGGCAGAAGTATATAATTTTTTTATGGAGTCTGGACAAAATTTTATGCCGTTTGGTATACCTACCTATCCATGACTGTTGCTCGTCAGTAATTTGGAATGTTGACCGAGACAGTTCCAATATCGTGCCGATCTATACTATGCCTAATAGGCTATATCTACCATTAGATATATCCAAGCCCAAGTGACAAACGCAAACGGTTATAGGGTCACAACCACGCATTCCCCTCCTCAGCGTCCTCCTTACCCCCCCCCCCCCTCCCCCCACTGTAATCCCCGCCGCCGGCGCCGACGCCGCAATTCAAAAATTCCAATAAATGTTTTATTACGAGTTAATATAAAGGAATGACACAAGATTAAAACATCAACAAACAGCGGCGCGGCTGAGGGCGCAAATCGCTGGATAAACTTAATATCGCGCGCCCGCGGGGGCGGCGGGGGCCGGGGTCGCGGGGGCCCGGGGGTCGCGGGGTCGCGGGGGTCGCGGGGTCGCGGGGTGCACGACGTGCGTGTAGCGGCTGGAAGTAATGGCTTCACATAATGTGTCTATTGGTTAAAAAAGTAAAGAACTTTACGTGGGTGGATACTATGTTCAAAAGTTGAATTTAGTTTTGGTAGTTGCCAAGATTTTGACAAGTATTTTTATTCTCGCAAGCAAATAGTTGGCAGCCCGCGCAGCACGCCCCGTCGGTTAAGCGGACGTTCAAAGTGTTTCGAATGGATTCATTTTTGACGCCTTCACTTTTTTTGTCTTAACCAAAATAATAAAAATCGCTTAGGAATTGATAATTGAATTGAGAGCCCATTTTCCAATCCTATGATGGTTTCGGTTTCGGTTTGGATAATAGCTAAGCTAGCTTGAAAGCGCTGTCTGCCTTATTAACGGACTCTTACCAACTTTAATAATTCGTACAGAACAAAAGGGTAATACGATCGTGAGTTGTCATTCAACCCTTTATTGCTTCCGACGCCATTGATAAACAATAAACAACGGACGCGCTGCGCCGAGGCCCGGGGGCGCGCGCTAATAAATACAATATCGCTCTCACAATATTTTGCAAAAATATTACTCCCGATCTCGAACCTGTCAGGTACCTACTTCTCCTGTCCCACTGACTGGCCCCATGGGTCTGTGGGAGGTGTTAGCGTGCCGTCACTTACCTACTTAGTAACATTTTCAGTCACAGAAAAACATTATACTTACTTAGTTACATGCTTATTCTGCTTTAGTATTTTCTTAGCCATGTCTGCTGAGAAAATGGGGCTTACCTACTTAAATAAAGAAGTATGTATTATCTACAAATGGTAATTTAGTTGTGGTTTTGAATCTGAACCACATAGTTATTCCTGCGAAACTATGGCTCAACTATAATGTTCGTCTGGTCGACATGATTAATTAGAGCTGTAATTGTCTCCACTCGTATATACTTTACCTACTTACATATATTATTTGAAATCCTTGACCTGAGCGCCTGATCCTTACCGTGTCATCCGCCCATCCGTCTGTCACCCCGAATTCATCCAAACTAGCACAAAACCAAACCGATTCATTCCAATTCCAATCTTAACCAGCTTTGATGACGTGCAAAACAAATCGCGGGTTCGCCGCGGCGGCCGGCGTGCCCGGGACAGGCATTGTGGCGCCCGCGCGGGCGCAGGCCGCGGCTCTTTGTTCGCGACCGCTTGATTGCATCCTTACTCAGTTACAAGCTTTTGTTTCGTCGACTTAATTAGGGGCTTCTTTTATTGCAAGCTTGTCAGCTGCATGTTTGCTAATGGGGCCTTGTGATTGAAGAGATAATTATTACTTTCAGCGAGGTGGCTACTGACGCCAGCATGTCTCAACTGAAAGTGTATACCTACCTACTGAGCAAACACCGCGAGTTAGAGGAACTCGACGTGTTCTTCTGCTCTGGCGGCGCCTGTGCACTAAGAGCGTCCTTGTTGTACTAGACGCAACACTCGCGGCGCCGGGGCACTATCGTTCGTCGACATTTATTATTAGACACAGTTTAATAAGATTATTTGTGCACATTTGTGCAGCGACGACTCACGCGCGTTTTATTGACGGTCCAGTTTTGCGCGTGCACATCTATGACCCGGACTGCCGCGAGTCTTTGCGTTTAGTATAGTTCTATTAATAATTTTTAACTTAGCCATCTATGTAGACTGGCAAAGGATCTGCAATGTCCATGGATAGTGGTGATTGCTTTCCACCAAAGAAGCTTCTTGCTCATTTTGTCATCCTTTAAAAACCGATATTGAAACGGCACATTGTGCTGGATGAGGGTAATTGCTGTCGTATTAGTGGCACTCGAGCCATTCATCAATGTAAGTGATTACCGGCATTAGCGCTATCACGGCTGTCCGGCGCCGGTACGGTCGCCGGCAGCGCGCGAGGGCCCGGCAGGGACTCCAGATGCGGGGCATACTCGCGTTCTCCAGGGTAGGAGCTTCCTTAAATCACAGCGTCTGTCTTAACTATACTTGGGAGCAAAGAAAATGAGCCACCCGTGCAATGCCGTTAACGTTGAGGTCGTAAGAAGTGTTATCAGCATCAACGCAAAAATGGGTCGATTTCTTTGCTCCCAAGTAAAGTTTGACGGTTAATTCACTTAAAATTACCAAACAAAGGGTTTTCAAGGCAAATTTTTATGCGTCCAATATTTTGCAAAGTGGTAAGGAGTAATAAACATTATGTTCGTTGAAGGTTTGAATAAACACGCGGGTCGTCACTATAAATAGAAAGCGATTCGAATCTGAAGCCACTGAGGTGGGATGCCTGTCGGGTTATATCGCTGTTCCCTGCCCGCTGGTCATGTCAATTGTCGCCCGTGCCAGCTTCATTCCCCTTCTACCACTATATTATCCAGCTCTTTATTTAATACTAGCCGTTGCCCGCAACTTCGTTTGCATAGAATTCGTTTATCGCTATCCCGCGGGAATCACGCAATTTTCCGGGATAAAAAGTAGCCTATGTGTTATTCCAGACTATAATCTATCTATGTTCCAAATTTCATCCAGATCGGCCCAGTACTTTTTGAGCCTATTCATTACAAACATACAAAAATAGGTACAAATCTTTCCTCTTTATAATATTAGTATAGATTTTATTCAAAGAAGGCAAATAAGCTAGTGGGTCAGCTGATGGTAGGTAAGTGAACAGTAATATACGTGTACCATACCACCCGTGAACATTCGCAACACTAGAAGATTGCAGACCAGGAGACGTGTTGTCAACCGAGGGCTAAGACAGAATACATCATATTTTGCATGTTTTTTTTATTTGCTGTGCGGCATATTCCGCAGCGTGCGTGCCGCTGGCTGTACCATCAGACAAATAGGTATGAGGTCTGCCGTCAACTTGAACGTTGAACTTTACAATATAATAATTTCATAGGAAGTTGGATGAAACGTGCTAGAACACTTATTTGGGCGACCGTACCGCGATAAGCGCCCGCGCAATTGATACTCGCCTAATGATCGACTGGCGCGAGATTACGCGCATTAATGAAAGTGTTTTCGTGTCGCGATAGCGCTCGCGTCGCGTCATAATAATAATATAATGGATTACTTATTTTTTGGCACGTTTTTAATAAAGGCTGCGGTTCCCGTATCGCTGTAATATAATTTTTGTTAGCCTTTTCAATGATAGGTATTATTTTGATGTTACGATTAACTTTAGCGAGTAGAGTTTTGGAAATCTAGCCAGAGTAGAAGTCAACCAAGCAGTGACACACCATAAGAGGCAGCTGAAAACAAATTGTAAAATATTGTAAGAATGCTCTGAGAAAACATGTCTCATACATTAAGAGTTAATTTAGTCTTATTTGAAGTTAAGTTAGCTCAAAAAATAATGGACGATGAAGATCATTTATTTGAGAATCAGCGAATTAGGACCAGGGCTATCTCCCTGTTCGATATTTCAAGATATTGTAGAATCTGCTTATGTCATAATCTCTAAGCAAACTTAGGGCTTTCGCCATCATTTAGTGATTATAAATCACCTCGCTCTGCAAACAGTTTGGCTACTCGAGCGCTGGAGTGGGCCACGTGCGCGGGAACCCCACAGGTGGGCTCAGTGGGGCACCAGCACCAACGTGGCAGTGCCGGTGGCAGAAACACAAACTAACGAGTGCTCTTACCGGCACAATTATTACGAGGACGGTGGCGCCCCTTCCGACGTGCAGCTGTAAGTTGGCGTTGGCAGTCGGCGGTTGGGGTGACGCCTGAAATAATCGTCAGGTGTTAATGTTTGCTTGATAAGTGTGTAGATTGTAATTGTTACAATCGAAATATTGGAACAAAACTATGTGATAAAAATGAATTGGTTATATTATTCATATGCTTTTTATGCTAAATGATTCCTGTATGACATTTATTATCTATCCAAGAATACAGGTTATTGTTAATATTTAGTAATGAAACAGATTGTAACGCAGCTTGGCTACTTTATTGAGAGAAGAACACAATAGCAGAACACATTTTTAAGGGAGCCATATTAGTAACAAGAATAAAACAAATGACAAAACCTAAACTCGTCGCAAAATAAAAGGCCCGTTTTGACATTTGTCTTTGCGACGTAACTAATTAGTGATGTAACCATACGACTCGGTACTCGATACTCACGATAGATCGATTCAAGTTTGCATGAGTACCTACTTGATCGATTTGAATATATATTGTAAAGTGCATTGGATTAAAGTTCTGTTTAGAAAATTTAACTTACACTGATGTTGTAAATTGACATACTACCTTCATCCAATCATTTCTTCAAATACCTACCTAACAGGTCGGGGAAAAAAGTTTCTTCGCATTCGATGTGAAATCTTTACGGCTTGGAGCTAAAGATCACTACACAGCTGGTGAAATTCAGTAATTGATTGATGTTGAAATTCAGTGAAATTCAGTAATTAATTGATTGATGGACACTAGTATTTAAATAAATAAAACCGGCCAAGTGCGAGTCGGCCTTAAAAAAATCTCTTGATCGATTTATTTTTTTCTTTAACCGATTATTATTAGTCTGTGGACAATATGAAAAAATCGTTATGCACAGCACTTAGCCGAGTGGGCGGTACCCATCAATGAAAAATGTAATTACCTTCAGAACATTTCGATCGGTAAAAAATAGACAACTTCATAGGCGTGAACTGTCAAAACGGGCCTTTTATTTTGCGACGAGTTTAGACTAATTAACTAACTAACTAGAATAACGCCATAGACTTTATTGTACTCTAACAGTTATGAGTTTTAACATTTACCTTATACCGGTGAATACCGTTACAAATAGCACAGTGTCCGTATTTGCACCCCAAATCAATAACCAGCAACTCAGTTCGGTGACAGTTATGTCTTGAAGTAGACTCACAAAGTCAGATTCAAAGTGTATTTTACCTAAATTTGACCTGGCATTGAGCGCGTCCCCCGCGCGCCGAGGCCCCCGGGCGCCGGGCCCCGCCGACGCGGTGCCGCGGCACACAGCTCGTCCCCCGCGGGCCGCGGGCCCCGGGCGCCGGGCCCCGCCGACGCGGTGCCGCGGCATACAGCTCGTCCCCCGCGGGCCGCGGGCCCCGGGCGCCGGGCCCCGCCAACGCGGTGCCGCGGCACACAGCTCGTCCCCCGCGGGCCGCGGGCCCCGGGCGCCGGGCCCCGCCGACGCGGTGCCGCGGCACACAGCTCGTCCCCCGCGGGCCGCGGGCCCCGGGCGCCGGGCCCCGCCGACGCGGTGCCGCGGCACACAGCTCGTCCCCCGCGGGCCGCGGGCCCCGGGCGCCGGGCCCCGCCGACGCGGTGCCGCGGCACACAGCTCGTCCCCCGCGGGCCGCGGGCCCCGGGCGCCGGGCCCCGCCGACGCGGTGCCGCGGCACACAGCTCGTCCCCCGCGGGCCGCGGGCCCCGGGCGCCGGGCCCCGCCGACGCGGTGCCGCGGCACACAGCTCGTCCCCCGCGGGCCGCGGGCCCCGGGCGCCGGGCCCCGCCGACGCGGTGCCGCGGCACACAGCTCGTCCCCCGCGGGCCGCGGGCCCCGGGCGCCGGGCCCCGCCGACGCGGTGCCGCGGCACACAGCTCGTCCCCCGCGGGCCGCGGGCCCCGGGCGCCGGGCCCCGCCGACGCGGTGCCGCGGCACACAGCTCGTCCCCCGCGGGCCGCGGGCCCCGGGCGCCGGGCCCCGCCGACGCGGTGCCGCGGCACACAGCTCGTCCCCCGCGGGCCGCGGGCCCCGGGCGCCGGGCCCCGCCGACGCGGTGCCGCGGCACACAGCTCGTCCCCCGCGGGCCGCGGGCCGCGGGCGCCGGGCCCCGCCGACGCGGTGCCGCGGCACACAGCTCGTCCCCCGCGGGCCGCGGGCCCCGGGCGCCGGGCCCCGCCGACGCGGTGCCGCGGCACACAGCTCGTCCCCCGCGGGCCGCGGGCCCCGGGCGCCGGGCCCCGCCGACGCGGTGCCGCGGCACACAGCTCGTCCCCCGCGGGCCGCGGGCCCCGGGCGCCGGGCCCCGCCGACGCGGTGCCGCGGCACACAGCTCGTCCCCCGCGGGCCGCGGGCCGCGGGCGCCGGGCCCCGCCGACGCGGTGCCGCGGCACACAGCTCGTCCCCCGCGGGCCGCGGGCCGCGGGCGCCGGGCCCCGCCGACGCGGTGCCGCGGCACACAGCTCGTCCCCCGCGGGCCGCGGGCCCCGGGCGCCGGGCCCCGCCGACGCGGTGCCGCGGCATACAGCTCGTCCCCCGCGGGCCGCGGGCCCCGGGCGCCGGGCCCCGCCGACGCGGTGCCGCGGCATACAGCTCGTCCCCCGCGGGCCGCGGGCCCCGGGCGCCGGGCCCCGCCGACGCGGTGCCGCGGCATACAGCTCTTCCCCCGCGGGCCGCGGGCCGCGGGCGCCGGGCCCCGCCGACGCGGTGCCGCGGCACACAGCTACAGGAACAGCATTATTTTAATTAAGTGCGTTATTTGTCGATGGAGCCTAATAATGATATTATTACGGCGCGCATAAACGCGGTAATCGCTGATAGCGGCGATAAGCGATATTGGAGGCCGCGCCGCCGCGCCTGCGTCATGTACCTACACAGGCTGCCGTGCCATTAACTTACATACGTACACAAATCATACCTTAAACGGGGTAGAAAGAGACTAAGGCAACAAGACCTAAATGCCACGTTTGGCATGACTGTCGTATATAGGTGGAAAAGGGAATTGCAATAGTGATGGGTTGCTAGCCGCATCGCCTATAACTATATTCCTAAGACTTTGGCCCATTCCCTCGGTGGGTTTTTACCATCTGCGCGGGAAGACACACGTGTGGCACATTCTATGTTTTTCTCTGCTCCCAGACCAGCACGGAAGGACTAACTTACACGCGCATAAATTGCGTCATCTTTACTCTATTTCAGTCTATCTGTAAAATCCAAATGGTAGTTGCTCTAATTAGTATATGACCAAACATGAAACACAAGTTGTACGGAATGCTAACAAAGGCATCCAGTACCTAAATTTCAAAAAGACGATCCGCGAAAACTGCGTATTAATTTATAATTAGTATTGTCAGCTATCGTCACTATCACTACATAGTATAAAATAAAGTCGCTTTTTCTGTCCCCGTGTCCGTATGTATGCTTATATCTTCAAAAGCAGTCAACGGATTTTGATGCGGTTTTTTTAATAGATAGAGTGATTCAAGAGGTAGGTTTGTATGTATAATACATGCATAATATACCGTGCGAAGCCGGGGCGGGTCGCTAGTAAGTAATAAAAATCTCTACATATACCTACCTAACACCTTTAAAAAATATTAGCTAAGTTAGAGATCGGAGTTGCAATCGGGAAAGGGAAAAAAATCATTGCAGTGTACTGACGCTTGCTGTATAAACCTACACGCGCCCTACTCGATCCAAAGCGAATGCATCGCCTCGTGCAACCGCCGGCGAGCAGCACGCCGCGCTCTCCCGGCGAGCGCTGTTGCCTCGTTAGCGTGTTTACCTGCTCGCCGTGAACAACAGCCGGCTAAGCCAATCCGCGGATAATTCCGTGCATGGCGGGAAGAACTTGATAACTCCACTTACACGATTTTTTTTTTATCGTCGCAATGGCTTCCTACAGCATTGGTTTTGTAGGAAAAAAATTTACAACTCGATATCTACGATACTTTTAGAGATATTGCCTCGTGAGTATTTGAATATATCCATACGCTGCGTATTTTATTTAACGAAACGAGATATATACGCGATGAGTCACAAAAAAAAATATAATATTGTAGGTGCCAGGACCCAGGCTGCTGATAGTAGCGGGTTTCCTAGCGATGCGTTTACAATAAAACTTCGATAATATTCGACTGGTATATTAAGGTACTGGATCTTACAAACAAAAGTGCCTATTCGCTGAAGTGGTTATGAAGACAGTGGTAAAAAAGGACCGTTTAAGACGGGTATAATCCTAATATATTTGGGTACGTGCGAAGCCGTGATTGGTTACTGAAAAACTACGTCACGTAACGTTTCGTTTCTACGTTAAGGTGTGAAGTTATACAAGACTAAATAATTAATTAAAATGTAGAAATAAAAACAGTTGCGTTCGCAACATACTCCCCGGCGTTGAGTGTACTCAACAAAGAAGGCAAACAAAATTTATGAAAGAAGAGGGCAAAGATTATTGTAGGCTCTCCTAATAATTCCCTTTTTCGTGAGAACGTCGGCGACTCTGGTGACGTTGTCCGTGCCAGGATACAGCTTGACGACGCGTCCCAGAAGCCATAGAAGAGGTGGATTTCCTCGCTCCCTGATGAGGACCAGGGTTCCAGGCTCCAACCGGTGAGACGAGCTGTGCCACTTCGTTTTCTGCTGGAGGAGAGTTACATACTCATGAGCAAAACGATTCCAGAAATGTTGCTTGAGTTTTTCGACTCTTTGGAACCTTTCGAGTCTGGTGATGTTTGCTTCTGTCAGTGACGCATGTGGGACAGACAGAAGCGAGCGTCCAATAAGGAAATGAGAGGGTGAGAGATAGGTAAGATCAGAAGGATCAGATGATAGTGGTGTAAGGGGTCTAGAATTAAGAATACCTTCTATCTGAATCAAGCACGTGTTCATCTCTTCGTATGTTAAGTAGGTCAACGAAAGTACTCTTTTTAGGTGATATTTTACCGATTTAACGGCTGCCTCCCATAAACCACCGAAATGTGGTGAATATGCTGGAATAAATTTAAATTCGATACTATGTTCCGCAATACCTGATTGAAGGTCACTACTATTACTACTAAGAAAATGATTAAGTTCGTTGCAAGCCCCGACAAATGATGTGCCGTTATCGGAGTACAGGGTTTGAGGCTTCCCACGGCGAGCCATGAACCGACCAAGAGCAGCAAGGAACGCTTCTTTGGTCAAACTCGTCACAAGTTCCAAGTGTAGCGCTTTGACTGAAAGACAAACAAAAATTAAAATATATGACTTTATGGTTTTGCTACCCCGACCCTTGCGGTCAGCTATCAGCACTGGTCCGGCGTAGTCCATGCCTGTATGTAAAAAGGGATATTCTAGTTGTGTTCTGTCAGTTGGTAAGTCGCCCATGGTCATTTGGAAAGGTTTGGCCTTGAACCTAGTGCAACGTACACAAGTGTTTACAATACGTCGTGCAAGATTCCTGCCGCCAAGAGGATAAAAGGTTTGCCTTATGCTTGACAGCAATAGATGGGGAGGGGCATGCATCAATGCGAGATGCTGAGAATGAAATAACAGTTTAGTTATATGATGCTTACTACAGAGCAGAATCGGGTGTTTTACATCGTAGGTATAGTTTGAATTATTTAAACGCCCGCCGACACGAATAAGATTATTTGAATCTAAGAAGGGCGATAAAGACAATAATCTGTTTTTTGGTGGCAGGTTATTACCTGATTTAAGAATATTGTATTCATTAGGAAACATTTCCATTTGAGTAAAATGAAGTAATATAATTTTTGATGATTTGATTTCTGTGTAGCTTAAGTTTGATGTAATAGTTTTGTTATTCACGTTTTTGCAATTATTTATAAATCTGTAAATATAGGCTAGGATTCTTACTATTTTTGTGAACTTTGAATTGTTAGTAATGAGTGTATTTAAGATGTTATTGTTAAGTGTGTTGTTTTGTGTGTGTTGTTTAATGTTTGTAAATAATGATGTTTCTGTACATATTTCTGTAGGTGTGTTGGGTGTTATGGGAAACTGTATGTGTGTGTGGTGAAGGAAAAAAGGACCAGTCCACCATAAGGTGGATGCGCTGATTTCATCAGCCTTCACCCCCCGTGACACGAGATCTGCCGGGTTGTGCTTGGATGGCACGTAGCTCCACGTCTGGCCGTCAGTCGTTTCTTGTATTTCGTTTACTCTATTACGAACGAACTGCTGTAGGCGATTAGGTGAACCTGAGAGCCAGCCCAGCACAATCATGGAATCGGACCAAAAGTAGCTATGATCAAACTTCACAGTTAGTGACTTGATGACTTTAGTCCAGAGTCTTGTGCCTAACAAAGCTCCGCAAAGCTCAAGCCTGGGGATAGTGGTAGGCTTAAGTGGAGCCACCTTATTTTTTGACGCTATAAGATGAACGCACACCGAGCCGTTGCCGTCTACTGTTCTAGCGTAGATGGATGCTCCGTATGCACGTTCGGAAGCGTCTGAAAAAACGTGTAATTGAACTTCCTTAGGCGAATCACAGAGAACCCAGCGATTAATATGTAATTTGTTTAAATGTGAAAGTGATGTCACAAAGTAATTAAAACGGTTTTTTATTTCCAATGGTAGTTCTTCATCCCATTCACATTTTTCCTGCCAAAGTTTTTGCAACATAAATTTAGCTTCGACTATACAAGGGCCTACGAGACCTAGAGGATCGAATACTTGGCTTATTACTGATAACATGTTACGTTTAGTTATTTTTTTTGGAATTTTGAGGTCTATGGAAAACAATAAATGATCCAAATTTGGATCCCAATATAAACCTAACGTTTTACAAGGCGAAGTGTCATTGAGATTTAAAGTTTTATGTGTGTTATTTTTAAGGTCACAAACAGATTGCAATATTTCTGGGCTGTTAGACTGCCATTTACGTAAATGAAATTTAGCTGAATCTAAAGTGTTTGTGACACCTTTAGTAATCTCAATTAGTGAGTCAATCGAGTCACTGCCACTCAAAAAGTCATCGACATAAAAATCGTGTTTAATGGCTTCTTTTACGCGAACATCATGGCACTGATCAGCGAGTGAGACAAGACACTTCGTCGCTAGGTACGGCGCCGCCGCCGTGCCGTAAGTGACGGTGTTGAGCGTGTATGTTTTTAATTTCTCTGAGGGATCGAACCGAAATATTATTTGTTGAAGTGAACGCTGAGACGGTTTAATTAAAATAGCACGGTACATTTTTTCAACGTCACTGGATATGACATATTTATGCTGCCTAAATCGAATTAGGATAGATAACAGGTCATCTTGCACCGTGGGTCCAACCATTTGGATGTCATTGAGCGATTTACCGGAAGTCGTAGTAGCGGATGCATCAAAGACAGCTCGTAACTTCGTACTAGTACTTGACTCGCGGACAACCCCATGGTGTGGTATAAAATAAGTTTTACTGTCAGTGACTGGAAATGAAAATGTATTTTCTGACATATGTCCTAAATCAAGGTATTCTTGCATAAAATTTAAATACATGCTTTTAAAATGATGATCGCGTTCTAATTTATTTTCTAATGATAAAAAACGTCGCTTGGCCAAAAAAAATGAGTCACCCAAAACCTCCGGTGACTCTTTTAAAGGTAATGTTACAACAAAGCGGCCATTTTGATCGCGAGTAGTGTTGTTTATAAAATTGTGTTCACACGCTTGCTCTTCGGGGGTCATACAGTGCGTTGTAGACACCGAATCAAGTTCCCAAAATCGCGTAAAATTTGTTTCTTCGTTATGAGTAAGAAACGAACAGAAAGAAGATTTATTTTTATTTTTATTTTTATTATTTAATATTGCGCCAGAAATAATCCAGCCTAATTTGGATTCCTGTAATCTAGGTTTATGTTTACCTAAATCTATTGAAGAGGATCCTAAGACATTCCAAAACACCTCCGCTCCGACTAATATGTCAATACCGGAGGGCTGGTTAAACGCTGCGTCTGCCAACGCGATGCCGGCAGGAATAGGTATATGTGCAATGTTTACATAACACGACGGTAAGGTTTTACTTATTTCGGGCAAAACAAAACAACTAATTTTAGCCGTATAATCACTATGGTACGACTGAATAATGAGGTCACAAGACTCTGTACTAAGTGAAGTCTGATTATTGATACCTGTGACCGTGGAGCTCGCGTTGCGAGTCGGTAGTCCAAGCTGCCCACACAGGTCTCGTGTCACGAAGTTGGAAGTGCTGCCGTTGTCCAGTAGGAGGCGGGCCTCGCGAAGTCTCCCACTCGCGTCTTGTACTTGCACCAATGCTGTGGATAGCAATACGATGGACTGATTACCATATGAAGAAGCATTTGTTAAAAGGTTGCCGGTAAAATGCACTTCTGGAATGGGTGCACCAGCACTAGTAGATGGGTTTTCTATATTTTTATGTAAAAGTGTATTGTGTTTATCAGTACAATACTTGCAGTGAGAAAGTTTGCATTGTTTTTCGACATGGCCAGGACGTAAACAATTCTTACAAATATTGTACATGTTCGCCTGTTTAATACGTGAATCAACATCTAATTTTCTAAATGATTCGCAAACAAATAAAAAGTGATTTTGTTTACAAAATGGACACGTGATGGTTTTTGTTAAATTATTCTGTTTGTTATTTGTGTTGGTTGTGGTAGATGTGAATGTTTTAGGCTTTGTATTTTCTGTTTGTGATTGTCTGTATTTATTATTATAAGTTGTATTTGCATGAATTGTTTCTAATAAGTCTGCCCTGTTGTTTAAAAATTTAATGAATTGTTCCAAAGTGGGCGAACCAATGACATCGTTTCTGTTCTCTTCCCACTGGCGATTAGTAATGAAATCTAACTTTTTTGTCATTAAATATATAATTAAAGTGTCCCAGTGGTCAGTTGGTTCGCCTAACGTAGCAAGTGCACGCAAATTTTTGTTTGTTACGTCCACCATGTTTCGTAATAAGCGACTTGATTCGCGTTGCATCGGCTCGAAATTAAACAGTGCTTGGAGGTGATTATTAACCAATAATCTCTGGTTATCAAATCGTTCGGACAGTAATTGCCAGGCCTTGATGTAGTTGTCTGAACTAAAATCTAGACTTTGTATAACAAGGGCAGCCGTTCCTTTTAAGGCTGCTCTAAGGTAATGAAATTTATTAATGTTATTAATGCCTGAGTTATTGTGTATAAGGGAAATATACGTATCTCGGAATTCGAGCCAGTGCTGGTAGCTTCCGTCAAAATGCGGCAGGTCGATTTTCGGCAGGCGAACGAAGTCACGTCGCCCCGAACACAAGTGTTCGCAGCCTGAGCCTGACGCGGAGCCGCCGTGCCCCCGGCCCGGCTGCAGGCTTGGGCTTGATAGGTTACGAGCGATTGAAACCAACGAATAGAATTGGGTTTCAAACTGCTCCCGCTCCGCATACGCCTCGTCAGAATTTTCTGATAGCATTTCGATGTCCGTCTGCAAGGCATCAAACTCTGTATATAACGATTCGATTTTACTTAAACGACACTCCAATTCGACAACTTGCAACTCACTTAATTTATCACACGTCTTGGTCACATTAAGGTCCCTAGTAGCATTTACCGTTGGGGTGACCTTGCCAACGGTTGGCATTTTGTCGGGAGGTGGTAGTAGAACTGCCAACAAAGCCCCAACAGTAGACCAACGTTGTCGAGTTCTCGTTGATTTCCCCACGAACGTACATCATTGGGCCCACTAGATCTGCCGTCGATCAACCAACGAGGATATTTTCTCGTAGGTATATCGTTGGGTTAACCGAAATCAAATTTGCAAGATTTTATTACTCTTGCACTCACGTTTTAATTAAGAAATTCAATTTAATATTCAAATCTATACTATTAACATAAAAATTAACTTGGTGGCAACTGATTAAAAAAATGATGACCTGTTTATAGACTCAACGGGCCAACGATGTAACAATAACGTAATGTGTTCCACAAACACACGACATTGGGCCGACGACTTCAACGGTTGGCTAGCCAACAATATTTGTGTTGTAGTCACCACAAACTTATGACGTTAGGCCAACTAACTCTACGGCTGGCTTGCCAACAATATTTGTGTTGTATTCACCACAAACTTATGACGTTAGGCCAACTAACTCTACGGCTGGCTTGCCAACAATATTTGTGTTGTAGTCACCACAAACTTATGACGTTAGGCCAACTAACTCTACGGCTGGCTTGCCAACAATATTTGTGTTGTATTCACCACAAACTTATGACGTTAGGCCTACTAATTCTACGGTTGGCTAGTGTAGTGGTATAACTACAAGACTTCGAGCTAATTTGCATACGCGCGACGATGACGTCACCGGAGGCACTTTTCTACCGAAATACATACATACATACACAAATCACGTCTTTATCCCTAACGGGATAGACAGAGCCTAAGGTAACAGGTACCTACAGGCCACATTTAGCAAGATTGTGGGCGTATTGGTGGAAAATGGAATCAAAATAGTGATGGGTTGCTAGCCTCATCGCCTATAACATGATTCCTATGATTTTCGCCCATTCCCTCGATGGTCTTTTACCATCTGCGCGGGTAGAGAAGCAATTGGTACATTCTATGTTTTTCTTTGCTCCCAGACCAGCATGGAAGAAACAGGTTTATTAGGTATCATTTAATTCTAATCGAATACTAGCTTCGACTGAGATACAGGGATTATAGTAAAATATAGCCTCGAAAAGTACATGTGGAAAACATGACGCTTCGAGTTATTACGACACAGTCTACGAACCAAACTATAGGTACTGTTGGAATCAGAAAAATATGCTCTTTATTCATCTTATCATGGTATTATAGTTAGGGAGCTGGCGAGCATTTCGGTATCTGATTTGCACACGTTTCACGTCGAGGTGGAGTGCAGTTTAAATCATTACGAATCGATTTGGTTCAGTCAATTAAGGTCCTATGTCGCTGCGTTTTCGCGTTACAGCGGATTGAAGTTGCTTAAAAAAATCGGGGTATTAAATCATTTGCACATGTATGCTTCTGGAGTTCATGGTTACAATTATCTTGGAAACGAAGAAAATCGAAGAGGCAGACATTCAGGACTGCATTATCATGGGACGGAGTCATGGGCGTACGCAGGGTGGGGCAGGGGGGGGCAGCTGCCCCCCCCTGGATAATGTTGACGTCCCTACTAATTATGTATCTTATCTAGTACTTTTATTGTACATAAATATTAATAAACGCATTTTATCTATTTTAATTTAATTTTTTTTAAGCACCTAGCTTATAAAAAATCTGATTAGCCCCCCCCTGGCCCAGAACCTGGGTACGCCCATGGACGGAGTTGTAAAAATGTAAAAAAAAGCTCTCCGTGGATTCGAAAAAAAATGTGGCAGACACTTTGCTCACTGATTTTCAGCTGTATATAACTGTTTGAAATTCACGGAATCAAGGGACAGCGGGTATTGCATGTATATTGTTATTTTTTAGTTATATTCTTATAATTATATTTTAATCTTGTTTGTTGTTGTGAAAATGAAAAGCATGTAGGGTTTTAAATAATAGAAAAATCGTTTTTTTCGCAAAAATCGATTATTTATATTCATTATTTTTGAATAAAGAAAAATCTATTTTTAATAAATCGATAAATCTTTATTCAATAAATAATAATTCAATTCAATTCAGAAAAAAAAGTCGAACGGTCTGCCTTTGGAATATCAGAGGCCTGAACGTCTGCCTCATCGATTTTCTTGGCTTTCATAAGGAATTCAAACATCTGTCCAAGAGGCAGACGTGTGCGCATAATATAGCACACCTTTTTTTTTTTCATTTTTGAAACGCTGTAGATTTACAACGCAGCGCCACCATGGTGGCAGACTATTTTTCCGTGGTTCTTCTCATTGTTTTTGATCGAACAATTCAAATCCGCCAAGTGTGCACTTCATATACAATTTTTTAAATCATAAAAATAAATTAAAATATTGAATACTTCAAAAGTCAGAGCCCTGGATGTCTGCCTTTTCGATTCTTTGTGTTTCCAGGATGACTGCGATCATCAGCCCCAGAAGCAGACGTGTGCGCATAATATAGCACATCTTTTTTTTTACATTTTTGAAACGCTGTAAATTTACAACGCAGCGCCACCATGGTGGCAGACAATGTCCTTGATGTTTCTTAGGGCATAAATATCACTATTAATAACGTCTGAGTTGTGTGCTGATCATATCGAAATTTTGCTCGCCAGCTCCCTTATTTATTTATTTATTTATTTATTTTTCATGTTTTCATAATTTAAATGTCAGTGAGTTTTGTCAGTCTTCCTTCGTAAATTTTGTGACCGAGGGTTGGAAACAGTCGATAGCTAACATCAATTGAACACAAAAACATTAATTTCTAAAAAACTAAAGAAACGTAGAAATTATCCGCTTATTACAGAACTTTTTGGGTGTAAACCCTTCTATTTCCCGCCGTTCTACTCGCCGGCGCCGTCCGCCCGGCCGTTATTTAAATTAGGCGCGAACGTGTGTAACGTGAGAACCCCGAGCGCCGAGCCCCGCGCCCCACGCCCCGCGCACCGCGGTCGCTGCGTTGGCGCGTGCCGCGGTGTGGCGTGCGTGGCCGGCAGTCTGGCTGGCAGTTGAGTTGTGACCGATCGGGCTTGCTCCGCGCGCATTGTTTTTGTTTCGATTACCTATTTGTTAACTTAATAACGTGTTAACTAATTAACGAATTGTAATAACTTGTGAATGTGTGTGTGTTGTGCCAGTAAATAGTTACACAGAAAACCGCCATTTATTCCGCGCCGCGTTCACAATAAATGGCGTCTCAACTGCAGGCCCGAAAGCCTACGGTTTAGTACACTACAGTGAAGTGACTAAATGTGTAGTTTGTATCATAGTGATCAGTAGAGACCGGATTATATGCATTTGCATATTTGCATATGCATTTGCATATTTAAGGCATTCTCAGCGGTAATTGCATATTTTACCCAAAATCTAGTTATGATGCATATTATCGATACATTTACAATGTTTTTCCGAGTGCGAGCACTCACCCTGCGTTTCAAAATGCGATAAAAGTGATAATATCGCGAATTCGACCAAATTTAATTCAAATTCTGCCCAGTTACCTCAGTGGATGTGGAGCGAACTTTTTCCACATACAAAAATATTCTGAATGATCGACGACACAATCTTACCACTGAAAATTTTGAAAAATATTTGATTGTTTACGTTTATAAAAATTTTAAATAATTTTAGTGACATGTAATGTTACTGTAGGTATCTACCTATTGTCGTCTATAAAAAATAACTTACTAATTGTATGCTAATTTTAAATTAAAAAAAATAAAGCTTACTTTTCTCTTTTTTTTGGGTTCCTAAAATTTATCATTTCATTTTGCATATTTTGCATATTTTGCCAATTTTCGTGCATATTTCAAGCATTTTTCATGCATATTTGCATGCATATAACGAGCTTTTTATGTTGCATATAATCCGGTCTCTAGTGATCAGTAACGATGCCGCGTAGACGACAATCTCAATCTCATGACGACGAGTCGCCGCCGTCGGAGTCGCCGAACAACGTCGTGACAAGGCCGCAAGAATATTTTACATCTCTTATGTCGACTATTCAACAAACACAAGCAGAGATGTGCGACCGCGTGTTCGAGCGCCTCGGCCAGCTGCTGCTCATCGCGCCGAGCCCCCCTGCCCAGCGGCCGCTCACGCCGCTGAGTTCTTCAGCGGGAGAGGCGCTCGCGCCGACCGGCACTTTCGCGACGTGCACGTCGAGATTTACAGGACAGGGAGACATAGAAGCGTTTGTTGACGCCGTGGTTTTATACAAGGAAGCGGCGAACGTCCCTGATGAAAGGGCAGTCAAGGGCATGTCGATGTTGTTAGCTGGTGAAGCCCCGACCTGGTGGCAGAGTGCGTGCAGAGATATCCTCATGGGAAGAGGCGTTGACGTACCTGCGTGACGTTTACGGAGACTGGCGCTCGGAGTCGCATATTTATAGAGAGCTATTCAGCAAAGAGCAGTGTGAAGACGAGAACACGGATTTATTCATCGCACGAAGCCGAGCCCTCCTAACTAAACTCCCCCCTAAAGACTTATCGCTAAAAGTGCAACTCGATATGATATTTAGTTTAATGAACACGAGAATAACTAAATATTTACGTCGCGACGAATTTCATACGTTCAAAGATTTACTCAAGAAAGCCCACGACATCGAGGACAAAATTCGCGATGCAAAGAGCCGCCGAATCGCCGCGGAGGCGCAGAATAAGCCCGCGGCGAACTACGCGCAGCCTGTATCGACACGCAGCCCCGCGTGTGCACGCGCGCGCTCCTATACAAGTACATCTACATCGCACGCGCACGGCGTGCCGCCGCAGCCCTAGCGCACCAGTTTTGTTATCGACCTTCAAAAAGATCGATCAAATATTGACGTTTTTCTGTCTTCTTTCAGTCACGAAATGTGAACTTTGTAGCCTAAGGAGCCCCATTGGGCAGTGTTTTAGAAATGCCGCTTCGCCGGAGGCATTAATAAACTTTCCCGTCCGTCGCTTGTTTGTGCAGTGTTGTGCTTGTGCCGTGCAATGTGGACGTCATAAATCCGACATCGGTTGGTGGATGCGCCGCTGGGTTCGCCCGCGGCGCAACGCCAAGGCTCACACCGTAGGCTCCAGTTGGTCGCCCTAAAGCAAGCCGAGAGCTTGCGGCGCGGCCCCAGCCAGCCTCGACGTAGCCGTCCCCGCGACGCCGCCACGGGCTGGTCCAGGCCACAGCGTGCGACCGATCTTCGCCCTGCCGCGCCGCCAACCTGCGCGCCATCACCCGAGGTCAGCTACGCCATCCAGGTGTTTACGCTTTGCGTGCGAGCGGTACCGTAGACATTTTCTTTGCTTATTTGCCGGCCGGCCCTTTAGTTAGAGTCAGTGTAGGTTTAAATAATATAAGTATCTCTTAAGCGAAGCATGTTCCTCTAATTGTTCCTCTGCGGCCGTAACCGCCATGTCGCGTTAAGTCAATATAGTGTATGTTTAGCACTCGCATTTGTTTTCCTTCCGACGAAACCCATACCCAGTAGCAAACAAGAGGACCTTGTACTACAAAGGTTCAGGCCATCCGAGAATTATCTTGGCAAAGTAAGTATTTTATACCTGATCATTATCATTTGTGTTGTATTCACTACAAACTTATGACGTTAGGCCTACTAACTCTATGGTTGGGGCTAGCAAACAATATAATAGATACCTACCTACTTTTGTTTGCAAGTGGCAAGGATAACTCGTACCTACCTACCTGCTTTACATATATATAAGTACCTACTAATAAGCACAGTAGGTAAATGAAAAAAATACGAAATCGTAAATTTCTAGCTTTAATTGCGTAAAATTATTACTTACAAACTTAATTAATATTTACCTATCTACATTTTGCTAGTGTCAAAAAAATACTACTTAATAATTACATACATTCTTAATTAAGCAGGTATTTGTGACGCGAGCTGCAGGCGAGAATCGTAAAATATGGGATCGAGGGCTTTTTGTTTAACTGCCCGTGGTGAGTACACAATTTATGGCTATTTAGGCTATATGGCCAGGTGTGACATAAAAACATACACATAACTACACCTTCAGTAGCATTCCAATTTGGTCCTATTTGTGCCCAACAGGGTCAACCGAAAATGCTACTATGGTTGAACCACAAGTACTTACCTACCTACCTACCTAGGTATAATATATAGTATCTATTAGGTATACTCTGGCACAGTATATATAAGCGGTTGTTTCTAAATACGATTGCATTCATTTTAAATCCCCAGGACACGGGTTCCACACTATCTCGACCAATACTATAATTATAATTTCAAAATTGGTAGGTAATGCTGAGCCAGCGACCGTTTCACTTTTGCGAAGACACACACAACGCTGATGATCTATTTTCCATGTTTGTGTTTATTTTTCTTGTTTATTTTCTATAAATTAGTGTATGTCCTCTTATAGGTATTTGTGTGTCTAGCAAAAAGGAACATTTTTAAATGTCTTCTTTCTTTATAATTAATACATGTATACCTAGGTAAAAATCCGTTTACTAATAGGATGGACCTCTACAGTATGTGATGTCTTTAGTAAACGTAAACGGGTTGTAAATACATTTTCCATTGGATGACGTTTGGTATATAACACTGCGAATTAAGTTTCAGGCACTTCCCAGCTTCCCACACCGGTGTCGAAAACGTCACTGGATATTTTTTAACAACCAACAACTTTATTATGTGAAAGTTGTTGCTGTGTGTTGAATAATATCACCAACGCTTTGATACACCGGTGTAGAAGCATCTCAAGGCCGGTGCAAACCGGTTGCGTATGCAGCACGTATTTATGCGTATATATGCGTGTGCAGCGCGATTGCGTAGGATACGCCGAGATGTCTAGAGCTGACGCAAATATGCGTACGTAAGTACGTGTGTACCTACATGCGTAGTTGTGCCGTGTACACACGCGCGTGCAGTTACACGCAGCTCTGCGTCTCAGGGGTAACCTACGTTTACGCGCTGCATACGTATACGCATACGTGCTGCATACGCGACCGGTGTGCACCGCCCTTTTCAACGAAAGGCCAACGTAGATATATCTACAGTTATAAATATTCAGAAGGGCCTCGGTAAGGAAATACCTAATTGGCCCAATGTGGATAAACAAGGGAAGGGCTTACCTAGGACTGCCATCATTGGGCCACCTTGTTTTAAGATTGACAATCCAACGTAAAGCCAACGTTTGGGCCTATGTAGGCACACATGGTTGGCCCAGCATAGAAAATATCTACAGTTATTCAGAAGGGCCTCGGTAAGGAAATACCCAATTGGCCCAATGTGGATAAACAAGGGAAGGGCTTACCTAGGACTGCCATCATTGGGCCACCTTGTTTTAAGATTGACAATCCAACGTAAAGCCAACGTTTGGGCCTATGTAGGCACACATGGTTGGCCCAGCATTAAAGCCCAACGATGATCCTACCGTTGGTACTACTATTTTTAGGGATGACAAACCTCACGGTTGGCCAACCAAAAAGTGGACGGAGGCCCGACAAACAGCCAACTCAAAATGCTACTAGGGGTAATTATTAAACTGCGTCACTTTGGCCTTTATACTTGCACGCTTTTTAATTAATTCTCTTAACTTTGCTTCGGCCATCTTGTAATGCACAAGTTAACACGCGACTAGCCGGTTTGCTGCACTGCAATGATTTGCGAGCGAATAGGTCAATAAGGCAGCGGAACAAAGACCCAAGTGTGACGGGATGTGCTGATCGTGCAAAAATAGCGAAATAACAAGTTGAATGCTACCGCGGAGTGTAGGTAAACTGATACTTGATTATATTTTATATGGATAGATGATTTTTAAATTGTAGGCTTAATTAAAGTGACGATTATGAGGTATTTAAGATGATTTTTTTTATTCTGATGATTAATTTTGTGACGTAAGTAAATAGGTACCTACGAAGAGATGACTGGTAAATTCGCTTGATTCAAATAGGTATATTCTCTATTCCGGATAAGAAGAGGAAATTAAGAATAGATAGGAATGGAACGGACTCACTCTGTCGAAGTCTTATGCGAATACTTCTGACGACGATGTTATCCTTTTGGGGTAGACTGGATATCCGACGAACGTCCTCCTGATGCCGGGGAACGCTGGTAATCCTGGTTGTGATGGATGTACGTATTGTACGTCTTTGTAGAGTCTTCTCTTTGGTGAAAATCTCGAAGATGAAGATGCGATACTGTTAAGATGACCTCAAGCGCCCTTTCTGCGGCTTAGTCTCGAGGTGTCCGAAGTCCACTGTTGCGGCGAATATGAAGAGGCGAAGACTTTTCTTTGCTTTTGGAAGCTGCGAAGGACCATATGTAGGTGCCAGGACCCAGGCTGCTGATAGTAGCGGGTTTCCTAGCGATGCGTTTACAATAAAACTTCGATAATATTCGACTGGTATATTAAGGTACTGGATCTTACAAACAAAAGTGCCTATTCGCTGAAGTGGTTATGAAGACAGTGGTAAAAAAGGACCGTTTAAGACGGGTATAATCCTAATATATTTGGGTACGTGCGAAGCCGTGATTGGTTACTGAAAAACTACGTCACGTAACGTTTCGTTTCTACGTTAAGGTGTGAAGTTATACAAGACTAAATAATTAATTAAAATGTAGAAATAAAAACAGTTGCGTTCGCAACAATATCGTAATATATCCTTACATCAACTTATGCTCAAAAACCGATCTAGCGTACGTAAATTGACAAAACAAGATATCAAAGCGACGACTAACACACTATTACGTTAACAAATAAATATATCGTTTTATCTACTTATATTCAACTACTGGTAACTTGATATGTCAATTTATACTTACACTATAAAGTTAACAATTAATATATTGACGTTATATTTCGACTTATCAAGTTACTCACGCTATGCACGGAATATGATATCTCGTGTTATCTTAGTAGTTTCTCATTTATAGACCGGGTCAAATCAAAAATATGTTCTTTATTGAATAACTTGTCACATTGTGTCATGTCTCATACTGATGTCGCATACTACTTTTCCCGAGATATATGAGAACAGGGGTGCGTTCAGTTTGATCACCCGACGACGCCCGACTACGCACTGGCCCGTTCAGTAAGTCAGTGCGATCATCGGACGATCACACCGGTCACCCCATAAAATAGATGGGTAAAAAAAGCCCAGACGTCACTTTGACAGTTGAAAAGCGGCAAAATTTATAATTCGAACGCTGGGGATATAAACTTATTATTACGAATACGAAATAGCATACCATCGACATTTAAATTTAATGTGAATTTAATTTAAAATGGGAGATTCAATGAAGACGTTAATGATTCAAGATGAAAAGGGACAGAAATATAATAATGAAGCGTACGATGTGGACTGTATGAAGATTATAGGGGAAAATGAGAAGCAGTTCCTCAGCTCAAGACTTGTACTCTCTGAACAGCGAAATAATAACAACTGAAATACATGTGACAAATAGACTTCAAAAACAAAATAATTAAAAAAGATATAAAAAAGTATCAAAAGAAAGGAGTTCGCGACATCCTGCCCCTCGTGCAGCATTGCACCAACTAGATCTGCCAGCCAAGGTCAAGCAACTCCTCTAGTTGGCCAGCTTCACCAGTTTCCTGAGGGGCCGGCGCAGTGAACCCCCTCCTGTGGCAACGTCAACCACCCTAGTCACACCATCTCTGCCAGGGTACATCTTTTCAATACGGCCTCGTGGCCAGCTCCCTCGCGGCAGAGTCTCGTCGACGATGATGACGACATCTCCAATCTTGGGGTCTTGCCTGCCCTGTCCTGCGGACTGTTCTCGTGGCTGCATGGTAGGGAGGACTTCGCGCACCCAGCGGTTCCAAAAATGGTCAGCGAGTCTCAAGGCTTTCCTCCATTCGGCACGTCGGATTAAGTCGTTATCGTCCAGACCTGCGGGAACGTTTTGGGGTGATGACGTCCCGATAAGAAAGTGGAAAGGCGTCAGCGTGGTCGGATCGTCAGGATCGGTAGATACGTGTGTCAGTGGGCGTGAGTTCACGATGGCCTCCGCTTCCGACAGAAGCGTCGCTAGTGTCTCTTCTTTTGGTGAGCGTTCGTTCAGGGTGGCTTTCAGTGCCACTTTTACGGTCCGCACCAGCCGTTCCCAGCAACCTCCAAAGTTAGGGGCTGCGGCTGGAATGAAGCTCCACGTGATTCCTTTAGTGCTCGCAAACTCTTCAACTTCAGGAGCGTAAAATTCTTTAAGAATACGGTTGGCGCCAACGAAAGCCGTTCCATTATCGGAGTAAATGGTGTCGGGCGCCCCGCGTCTGGCAATAAACCTCCTTAGGCCCATAATTGCAGAGTCAGCAGAAAGACTGTGCACCAATTCGAGATGAAGAGCTCGCGACGTAAGGCAAGTGAAGAGAGCCACATATCGCTTTTCATGGCGGCGCCCAATAGTCACTGTAACTGGCCCGAAGTAGTCCACGCCAGTGTATGTGAAAGGCCGTCGGTGGTGAGCCAATCTTTGTTTAGGGAGGTCTCCAGTGGGCGGAATCATGGGAAGGGATTTTCTTATTTTGCAGAAAGAACATCGTGAAGCTATGGTTCGAACTGTATCTCTGAGCCTCAGGAGCCAAAAACGCTGTCTTATTTCATTGATCACCAACTCATGGTTTGCATGGCCAGCTTGGTGGTGGTAGAATTTCACCATTAACTGCACCACTGGGTGGCGGCCGTCGAGCAAAATTGGGAAGCGTGTGTCGGGGTCGATGCCTTCTGCGGCTTTGATTCGACCAGCTAAGCGCAGTAACTTATCGTCTCCTATGACGGGGGATAGTTTGCTGAGTCGACTCTTCCGTGAGATTGCCGTGGAGTTGAGGATGCACTGATATTCTTCCGAAAAGCTATCCAGCTGTATGCGTAACAGAATGTGCCTTTCAGCGGCTTTAATGAGGTCGGCGGTCAAAGGTATTAGAGTGGTTGACGCTGATGGCGGACGAGAATGAGAAACTTGGGCAGTTGAATTAGAATTTCGAAATGAAGCCAAAGTTTTGCCAAATAATGCTGCAGCTTGGTGCACCCGAGCTGTAGCGCGCAGTAAGCGCAACCAATCACTGAATCTGTTGGTATTCGCGGTGACTACGAGATTAACAGCTACCAATTCACGAGGCTGACTTTTACGCTCCTCGCGAGTTGGTGCGACTTTAGGCTCCTTAGGCCAGTCCTCCGGGGACTTAAAAAGAAAGGATGGGCCTTTGAACCATCTATGTGACATGTCTAGTTTGATCGTCTGCATTCTAGTTGCATCGTCAGCTACGTTCAAGTCCGTTGGTACCCATCGCCAGTCTGTGACGGATGAATTTTCCAATATTTCTCCTAGCCGATGAGCAACAAAGGGCTTGAAAGAGCGAGCGTCGCTGCGCAACCATTGAAGGACTGTCATTGAGTCGGTCCAAAGAAAGGTACGTAGTGGTTTTTTTCGATGACAGTCCTTAATAGTTCCAGCAAGTCAGGAGGCAATCAATGCGGCCTGAAGTTCTAAACGGGGAATAGAGGTTGGTTTAAGGGGGGCGACCCTAGCCTTGCTAGAAATGAGAGTGAGATTGACGCTGCCATCGGTATATACTAAACGCCAATATGCGACACATGCGTATGCAAGCTCACTCGCATCTGCCAAAACGTGCAGTTCCCTATATAGTGGCTCAGAGTCCCTAGCCTTTGAGTACCAACGCGGAATCTGCAAATTGGAAACCGTTAATAATTCCTGGAACCAATCATGCCACTTAGATGCCTCCGTTTGTGGAAGCTCTGTGTCCCAATCGATATTTAAGCTCCAAGCTTGTTGAAATAAAATTCGGCCTTTAATAACAATAAGTCCTATTAACCCCAAGGGATCATAGACGCGCATAAGGTACGATAACACTTTGCGTTTGGTGAGAGAATTTGGAATTTCATCACCCAAACCGGTCCGGAAACCTAAGTTGTCTGTTGCAGGATTCCACGCTATGCCTAACGCGCGAATGATGTTCGTCGTTCCGAGATTGATTTCCAATGACTGTGCGTCTCGTAAGTTGCCTGGGACGAGACTTAAAGCTTTAGGGTCGTTGGAAATCCAAGCTCGCATTTCGAAATGTGCGGCGGCGTGCACACTGATAATATCAGCAGCTAGCTGAGAAGCCTCGCCAACGCCATCTAGCGAGTCCAAATAGTCATCCATATAGTGGTGATTCAAGATGGCGTCAGCGGCTTTCGGATGAGAAACCCTGTGCTCTATAGCGTTTTTGTTTTTTATGTAATTCGCTATAAATGGGCTGCAACATGCACCGAAAATTACAGCTGTCATCCTGTACTCTTTAATGGGATGTGATTTGTTAGGCCTCCACAGGAAACGAAGGGCGTCCCTGTCCTGCTCCCTGATTCTGACCTGCGGGAACATCTCTTTGATGTCGGCTGTCACGGCGACACGTCCTTCTCGGAAACAAAACAAAACTTTTAGCAGGGGTTGCAGCAGATCAGGACCCGGAAGCAGGAGTGAGTTCAGGCTGACACCTTCGTTCCTAGCTGCGGCATCATGTACGACACGAATTTTGCACTTCTGAGGATGGTATACACCGAAGTGTGGTAAATAAAGGCGTAAAACTGACTCCGTACTTTCGGCGCCATTGCGGTTGACATAATACGTTTCAGGAGTGCATTCTTCCGCGTAATCTTTATTTAACATGTTTGAAATGAACGCATCGTATGCCTTAGCAAAGTCGGTGTCCCTGCACATGCGCCTCTCTAAACTAAGAAATCGCGACATTGCTTGAGGATAACTATCCGGGACACGCTGTATATCATCGCGCCACGGCATCCCTACTTCAAAACGACCCGTGGGTAAGCGCCTTGTAGTGGCCTCGAGGATGTCTATGGCGCGCTGATCTTGTTTTGAATGCACTGTTTCTTTTTTTGAAATGCCTAAAGAATCAATTTTGTATTGAGCTTTAATGAGAGTTTCTAAATTGTCATCTTCGGATGATTCTGTGAAAGTGCCGTGATTAACAAACTCTATCAACTTAGTTTTGCTTGAAGCTACACCGTATAAAGTCCAGCCTAAAACAGTTTTACAGGCTACGGGCTCGTTCCTCCTACCGGCACGGATGTCTTTGTTAATGGACAAATACCAATGCTCGGCCCCAATTAAAATGGTCGGAGTAGCGTTTTCATATACTAGAAAATCGATTAAATTGTTTAGATGCGAAAATGAATCTATTGTTTCGCGTTTAATTGTTTGTGGCCTTAACGACAACGACTCCATGGCCCTAGCATTTTTAACTAAAAATGATTCTTGTGAGTGCTTGCCCTTAATGTAGAAATCAACGTATGATACCGTAGTGTTGCGCTCAAGTCCCCCAATACCATTTATCGTGAGCTGCTGCTGCGGCCCCGAGGCGCCTATGCGCGCGGCCACGCTCGAGTCGATCAATGTCGCGGTGCTCCCGTCGTCGAGGAGCGCGAAGGTGTCGCACGTGCCCGCGGGCCCGCTGACTGTCACCGGGATAATCTTAAGGTAGGCACGAGGACGAAGACCTATGATGGTATTCGCTTGTTGAATGCCGGTTGACGTACTGGCAACAACTACCTTTTCGTTGGGCGAAGCAGAAATATTTAAATTTGTTTGTGAGTGTTCCTCAAAATCTAAACTTTTTCTATCGGCGGGACGTGTGTCGACAGTGTTGACAACAGAGGCAGGTTTATTATGAAGCAGAGGATGGTGACGTAAGTGGCAACCATCAACGCCGCATGGACTAACCTTACAAGTTTTCCATTGGTGTGAACTACGCTTAAGACAACGATAACACACTTTGGCTTCGCGTAGCCACAACCACCTGTCATCAACGTTTAAGGATTTAAACTCAGAACACGATTTTATGTTATGATCTTTTTTACAGAAATCGCATTCTTGTTTAATCGAAACAGTTTCTTTTGTTGTTTTAGAATGTGTTGTTATATTTATATTTTCACGCTTGAAGTGTCTTTCGTTTGGAAAAGATTGTACGTTTTGTGTCGAACTAGACTCGGGTGAAAGCCCGTAACGAACGTGTTGATCTAACTCGCGTCTCAAAAAATCGGACAACAACTCCAACTTAGGACGTTCTGTAGACTGTTGAACGGCGAAATCAGTCCATCGAATTTTCATTGTAGGGTTTAATTTACCTAAGACTACGTGGAATAATTCCGGTGAGTATAAATACTCTATTTGTTTCAACAGTTTAATAGTAGCAATTGAATTACGTACCCGATTAGAGATGGTTCCTAGCTCTTTAAGATCGTTACCAAGACGTGGGAGACTCCTTAACGACGTAACCTCCTTGTAAACGATGAGCTCGGGGCGTGCGAAGTTGTCTTCAAGTACACGCATGACCTCCTCCGGGTCCTCCGCCGACATCAGTAGCGCGGCCACGGCCTCACGCGCCTGCCCGCGCACCGCATTCTGAAGGCGGTTCATATTCTCTAGGGCAGAGAAATTAACTTTACTAATATCATAAGTCCTCTTGAAATGCAACCAATGCAGTGTGTTGCCAGAGAACGGAATGAGTTCTAGTTTCTTGGCGCTAGGTGCGCTAGCGAGCGCCTTTGCGGCTGCAGCAGTGTCAGCTATAGCTTGTAAGAGAGACGAATGTTGGCCATTGTCCGCGAGAATGAGCGGGGGCGCGGTGCCGACCGCCTCGGACGCTATGTTGGCATGAACATTTGTGGGCTCTCGCAAATCACGAGCATTGCTGTTGACAAAATGAGACTGAGGTCCTAGATTTTCTATCCATGTTTTCGTCCTATTTACGCTCACCCGGGTAGAGCTGTGACGGCTGGCGCAGCTAGAGGCGCGGCCGCCGCTGGCGTCGGCGTCGATGGCGGCGATGTCGGCCTGCAGTTCGCTCTCCTCGACCTGCTGCTGCAGCGCGGCTAGTGCGCGCTCGCGCTCGCGCTCGCGTGCAGCAAGCTCTTGTTCACGTTCCAGCTTTCGGCGTAAGGCCTGTGCTTCCAAAGCGGCCTTTTGAGCCTTCATAGTTGACGATGAACGCGAAGAACGGCACGTATGAGCTGTAAGCACGCTTGGAGAAGCGCGACCCTTCGGGTCACTAACGCCTGCTGGTTGCTCCTCTACTCTAACTGGTTGCGTCGACTTTACGCACCCACTAGGTGGAGGGTTGGTGGCCATGGTTCTACCTTTACTACGGGTGATCATTAGTTTTATGCTAAAAATGGTTAATGATATAAGCGCTAAGAACAATGAATATTTTAAAATGTACTTACGTAAACAATGACGAAAAAATTCACGGAATGATAGATGTCACAATTTAATGAAAATGAAAATTTAAATAGGTGCACTGAAAATGTTGGGTGAGGGACCAAAATGAAGCGTACGATGTGGACTGTATGAAGATTATAGGGGAAAATGAGAAGCAGTTCCTCAGCTCAAGACTTGTACTCTCTGAACAGCGAAATAATAACAACTGAAATACATGTGACAAATAGACTTCAAAAACAAAATAATTAAAAAAGATATAAAAAAGTATCAAAAGAAAGGAGTTCGCGACAAATAATATAATATCAAAGATATCAGAAATATAATATCAAAATAAATATAAAATGAATTTCTATTCAGGTCTCGGAGCTAATATTTATTTTATATTTATTTTAAATTGACACTTGACAGAAGGACGTCCCAACTCGTTCGGTAAGTGTGTTCATGATCGGACGATTTTCATCCGACTTTAGTTACTGAACGTAGCCCAGAAGTCGTTCTAATTTTTCTTTTTTTTTTCAAATTAGGTAGTGCAAAAAGTGCGCTTGCATTCCCAAATTATTGAAATTTTATTACGAACATTTTTATTACATTTTTTTTATTACAAACGATTAATGTGTATTATTGATACCCAATTCTATGGTGAATAAGTTGATAAGTCATCGGTGAACATGTTGATAAGTCAATTATTATGAATAATAAGATAGTAAGAAAGATAAACATAACCATATTTGAAAAACCATCTAAAATTACTCTTAAATCAATTTAGACATTTCAATTACACTGAAAAACTGATTTTTAGGAATTAAATTAAATAATGTTTTCACTGGTTTGAGCACTAATGTATGGGTAATAAGTTGATAAGTCTCTGGGTAGTATGTTGATAAGTCTAATATCTTACAAAATAAGCAGAATTTACGAGAACACGTAACATAATTTGAAAGATTACATAAAATTATCCATAAATCAAGCTATAGAGATGAGTTCGAGATAAAAACGGATTTTGGAGAAAATGACAAACTTTAAAATCGCTGCCCTGTAAAATTGCCATTTTGGAGTTATCAAGTTCTTCCCGCCATGCACGGAATTGGAACGATCAATTACCCCCGCACACTCCCCCCCCACCCCGCTGCACGGATTAGCCCGCTGCAGCGTCCGGCGCGGGACCAGATTGGTTGCTTCTAATTGGACACTAACGAGGCAGATTGGCCGCTCTCTACGGACTAATTTGGTGGCCGAAGCGGTTTATTTTGTTTTTGATTCGGTAACGATCAATTTTTACAACCTTTTTATTAACTTGCTATCGTATGTCTGTCCGGGTGGAATCTTGCGACTCAATTTTGTAGCAGATATTTTCAACTACAATACGATTATCTGGTAGCAGAGTTCTGGTGACCTGGCCAGGATCGTCTCTGCAGGGGGGAACTCTTCAACGGTTGGTCCGATTGACTTGAAATTTGATACGTATGTTAGGACGGATGACAATGCAAGTACAGTCAGGAAAAGAAGCTTGCAGTTGTTAAAACTTAAATTTTTGTCAGAAACTTATGAACTAGTTGTGCTCTGACTCAGTGAAATAGGACTTGCGCTGTATGTTACAGTTAGAAGTTACTTTTAAGAATCTAATAGAGAACAATTTTCCAGATCATGATCAGACATCAAACCATCGATAGTGTCGACATCCATAAGGATAGAGATGAATTTACAACAACCTGCCCGCACGCACATTTGTTACTTGTACATAGACACATAACGTCTTTATCCCTTACGGGGTAGACAGAGCCTAAGGTAACAAGACCTACAGGCCACGTTTAGCGAAACACTGTGGGGTATAGGTGGAAAGTGGAATCAAAATAGTGATGGGTTGCTAGCCGCATCGCCTATAACATGATTCCTATGATTTTCGCCCATTCCCTTTTTGAGCTTTTACCATCTGCGCGGGATGAGAAGCAACTGGTACATTCTATGTTTTTTCTTTGCTTCCAGACCAGAATGGAAGCGAGTTGTTACTTGTGATTTGCAAAAATACTAAATTTAATGGCGACCGATAAAGCAATTAGCGAGCCGCCTATCGCCGGCGTCGTTAGCAGCTCGTTAGGGTTATAGTTGTGGTTAGTGTAATTGGCGGGTGGCGGCTCGTCGCAGCGCCGCCGCGCATTCCGCGATGCTCCGCCTGCTGGCCGCCCTGGCGCTGCTGGCCGCTGTGGCCGCTGTGGCCGCCTACGGGGACGGTAAGCGACACCAGCAATATTGTACTACGAGTGTCATTTCCTTTTATACGACAACGATGGAAAATCGTGGCACCTGATGGTAAGTGACTTGATTGCGGAGGCGTTGCCAGCCTAGAGGGCTAAAATAGAATACCTCGTGTGCCAGTAACTTCACCAGCTGTCTGACTGCACGCCGAACCACGGCATCTGTTGCTTGGCGGCAGGATTGGGGGGTAAGAGGGTGGTAACGACCCGGATGGAACTTGTAAGAGGTCAAGCTCTTCCCACAAGCTGTCACAATAGAGAGATCTCTCATGTTATGCCTCGGGACCGAAGTCCAAAGGAATAGAGTTGGAAGTATGGATCCGCATTGAGAAACTTCGTTGGCGCAATGTAGACGTTTGACGTCATTAGCGCTAGCTATTCGCTTATGTAGTTGACGACTAGGTGGCGTTAGGGTTGCAACAAGTTCATTAGAGTTGAGAAAGGGATCATCGTTTTACAACCATCTCGTTTTTCGTAGATATCTAAACAAGGCCGATGACTCGTTTTTGTTTCTGTAAACTTTTGTCCACTGGTTATTGTGTTGCGTGGTGGTAAAACCTGTGTTTCCCAGATCCGCGCATCTCGCACCTGCGAACCTCGGGCGGGCCGATGCCGGGCACGCTGAGCAGCGTGGGCGACGCGGAGCACGTGCCGCCGCTGTACCGGCCCGGCAGCCAGGCCTACGTGGTCTCGCAGTTCGTGAAGCCCAAGCCGCCTCACCAGTACTGGGAGGAGGAGACCTCGCTCACGCTGGTGCCGGAGAATAAGAACTGCCTGCTCTGCGAGACGATGGACACGGGCGCCTGCCGCGCCATGCCGTCCTGCGTCTACTGCGAGCTCACCGTCACCGCGCTGTGCGAGCGCTCCACGCCCTGCCTGCGCTGCGCCGGTACCGTCTTCTTCGTTTCCAGCCTATACGTCCCAAAACTGAGCACAGGCGTCTCAGAATGAGCGGGCTCGAGCTAAAGTTTCCACGCGGGCCCAATGCGGAGTAACTTCACACACACCATTGAAATACTTCGCAGGTGTGAGCAGGTTCCCTCACGATGTTTTCCGTTATGGTGGATTTCAAATGTAATATCGCTCATAAATTCTGAAAGCTCAGAGGTTTGAGAAGCCAAGCCATTCGGCTACCACGGCTTTACGTAAGTATCCTTTTTGTATGGCCATAATATCGGGTCTTCTGTCAGGACTTTTACCAGAAACACGAGAAAGAAAAAAACATGGAAAACTTCTATCTACCTTATAAGTAGGTAATGTTTTACCTTTCAAACATAAAGATAAAGACTTGATTTATGTATGTATGTAGGTATGTATTTCAAACATAAAATACAATGAGTACCTACTTCAGTCTTCTTAGTGGGAGGGAGGTAGGATTTTTGATCATATTTTCCTGCAACACCTCTTGCCCCAAAAAAGCAGCGTTACTGCACCCATTTGTGTTCGTTAAGTAGTACTTATGGATCCGTTATAAATATTTTTTCTTTCTTCTATTGTCTTCCAAGCTTAGTGCTCGTGTGTTGCAGTGATCAAGAACCCGTTCTTCAAGTGCATCCCGGGCGAGAAGTACATGGACGAGTGCGACTCCTGCCGCTGCATCGACGGCCACTCGGGCTGGTGCACCAACCAGTTCTGCGAGTTCCGCGCGCTGCACCTCTACGCCGCCAAGCTCTCCGACGGGGAGTTCTACTAGCCTGGTCTACTCCAAGCAGGGCTTCATCAGCGAGACGCTGCGGAAGACGCTTCAACGTGAAGGATTTTCATCGTAATTTTGTATTCAAAATGACACCATCACACATTTGTCAACAACAATTAAAAAATCGTGTTAAAATATACAGAGATACCTACATATAGGTATTAAGACAGACTGACCCAACCACCTGATGAAGTATTTCGTATTAAGTTTTAGACACAGTGTATTTAATGAAGATTTGGAAAGTTAAGACTTTATCAATAGCCCAGAAGCATGTGATTACAATGAGTTCGTAAAAAGTATTATTGTCAAAATACAAAAAAAGTGGAATCATTAAGAATTATATAAAGCTCTCAGTCAGTTCAGGTAAGGACACAGTTCTTCAGGATGAGCGCTGTTGCTACTGCTTTGAGAAGGCCTTCGCACCAAATAAGTTTATGTTTAAGGGACTTAATAAATTCTCCATTGGTTATTTATTGTATTTTATTAAACCTTGACCGCCTTTATGTCGGTGAAAGTCTCCACAAACATATAAAAAAAGCCAGTGGATTTGAGAACTTCCGTATAATTTTCAAGTCAGTAAAAAAGTAGGAAATAAATTTCGACTTCGCTTGAAATTTTGAAATACGTGTGTGAAAAAACACAAAACAATTCTGATAACGAAAATGAAAATGAAAATTTATTTTTGCAAATTGGCCGCCAAGGGCTCTTTTACATGTCTTTTTGAAACTACCAGCGCATTCGGAAATACCATCATTGCCAAGAAGAATGCGCCGCAAGAAACTTGACAGAAAGTCTTTTTAAAAAAAAAAGATAAAAGTTGAATCCCTCAAAGTGCAGCAAATCTCATCAACCGGCTCAAAGTAGTGGGTCTTCTGAAATGTAATGATGCAACTGTAGATGGTACGAGCAATTATGAATCATAGCTCGTATCGCGGCACCGGCGCCCCTCGGGCTCAGCCGCCATTATGACAACACAAAGCCGCGCAGGCGTGAACAATGAGCTAATTCATACCCGAGGATTATTAATATTATATTTATTTTGATGAACAAAAAAGCATACACGGATTTACGGCTTCCCTCCAATAAGCTCAGTTTTGTATCAGCTAATGTAACAGTAATAAATATTTAATTTCGGGGATGCGAAGTATAAGTATTAGCTACAAAGTACTCGTGAACCATGCCGTAATTGTATGTTTGGTGACGGGCGACGTGTTGACAGACCTCCGCGTCGTGGGAACCGTTGGAAATTAAAGTTGCATACAAGAAGAAGTCATTGTCACCTTCTGTCGGGCAGTTTGCGGAAGCGCGCTCGAGCTCGACTTTACATTAACTTCCTTTTGACAAGGTATTGTTGGCGCTGCTTCAACCACGCCGCCGCGCCGGACACAGCGCTCATACATCGGGTGTACTCTCCCGTGTGTCCGCTTGCATACGCCAGTTTTAATTGCTTGCAGCAAGGTTCAGTTTGCAAAGCAGTCGGCTTAAAGATAATTTGCAACTTTTTGCGATGTTTTGGCAACTCAATCCTTTGGTGATCGAATGGGGTGTACGCGTCTTATGGCACCGCGTTTAGAGTTAGTAGTGGCGCGCAGGCTGCGGGTCTCGCGGGTCCCGCGCTGGGTGGCCGCGCCCGCAGCTCGCCAGCAGCAGCTTAGCTACCGGCGGCGACAATGCCGCATTGACCGCATTGTCCAGCTCGCAGACACCGGTAGTAATTAGTTTTTAAGTCTGTTAAATTTTACGACAACCTAAATAATATTTTAAGTCAAAAAGGTAGGATTAATTTTCTCGACAAATACACCTTTAGTTGAGCAATCTGTGATTCTGAGTAAACATTGACAAAGGAATTTAAATGGGTGTATTAAAAAGCTATAAGTCGACAAAAAAATGTCCCAGTTCTTTGAAATGGAGTTCATGTGTTAGATATTGATATTTCCGTTCGCAATAGAAATGGGTGCGGTGACAAAAACGTATCGATGTGGTGTCCATTACGCGCATAATGTGTGCGCGCACAAAGCGCGGTTTGCGCTCTTTGTGCGCGGAGGAGTGTGGCGGCGGAAATGCGCGCGCGTGAGAGTGGGACCAGCGCGAACTACATGTTTCAGGAGTAGTGAGGATGTAGGTAGCTTCTGTAAATAAGCGATAGGTAACAAAGTTAACTTTATGGTTAGGTACAAAAAAATATACGTCGGTACTCAACACTTTATTGCACAATACATAATGGTTTTAGATTATGCTGTGTAGTGTCAAAATGTATGGAAACACTCAAGCTTTAAGCCAGATTTAGTGACTAAATAGACATACATACAAATGGGCATAGAAATCGTGTTATAGGCGATGCAGCTAGCAACCCATCACTATTTTGATCCCCTATTCCTCCTATACGCCCCACAATCATGCTAAACGTAGCCTTTAGGTCTTGTTACCTTAGGCTCTGTCTACCCCGTAAGGGATAAAGCCGTGGTTTATGTGTGTTTATAGACATACATACATACACATACACACACAAATCACGTCTATATCCCTGAGGGGTAGACAGAGCCTAAGGTGACAAGAACGTTTAGCTTGATTGTGGGCGTAGACTCGTAGGTGGAAAGGAAAACCGAAATAGTGATGGGTTGCTAATCGCATCGCCTATAACATGATTCCTAAGATTTTCACCCATTCCCTGGGCGGGTTTTTACTAAATAGAGATTAATTTGTACCTGCGAAACGGCTTAAAGTGGCCTTGTGTGGACCAGGGGTAACTAGAAGTAACTCCTAATTAACTGGTAACCCAGGATTAAGAAGTGTTTAAACGTATTGGAATTATCAATCTTAATCTGGGTTCAAAAAAATACTTTTTACCCGAGACATCCAAGTACCTACCTACTCTATTGTCGAAACAATATCCTAATTCAGCATTTGCTCGCCACCGATGTGCCACTTGAGAAAAAATCGGAAACTTGAAATTGCAACTTTCTGTTTCCAGAATATATATATGTATCTCAGTGTTTGTCAATTGTATTTTGTCTTGTTTATTTTGCACAATAAAGAGTTTACATACATACATACATACATATTCCAGAGCACTCCAGATATTTTCGAGACCCTTGTAACTATTTGGAAACCATATCTGTAGGAGCGACTACCGACGTCTGAGAATCAGTAGATGCGCGGGCAACTTTGGGCATTTAATTACTTTATCCCAACAGTGTGTAGTGCCTCGTATGAGCCGCGTATGGGCTTTTTGCGGCGAGCGCGATTACGGCGCAGCGACCGCCCGCCGCGCTGTTGTTGGCGGTGCGCCCCTACATGCGCTACCACGGGACTGCGTCGTACCATACCACATTGCCACACGACTTGGATCGCACTCGAGTGAGATTCACTTCGGAGTACAGTCGAGTTCTCCAATATCTATACACATAGACCGTTATTTTCAGTTACTTAAAAAAGTTGTTTAAATATTTTTGAACATTTGGCTGCACAGATATTGAAGAACTCGACTGTACTGAATATAAGATTTTTGGATAAAGTGAAATTGAAAGTACCCCTCGACAGTTTGATAATCTATATATCTATATATATATATATAATACGCGAGGCCGATTTTTGTACAAGCCATCAGATCTACAGTTATGGTCCGATTTTGATAAATTATATGTCATTAGATTCGTCTTATGCTGGAGAGTTGCAAACTGCTCTTCGTTTTTAGATTTTTTTACGAAAAACCACTAAAAAATGGATTTTAATGAACTACTGTGCGCTACCCGACCAGCCAGTATAATGTAACCCGTGTCGTGTGTTTTGACGTGAGATGACACAATAAAAATAACATGTATTGGACTGAAACATGTTGTAAGTTGTTCAGCATGAGAAAATATCTGTTTTGAGTTGACCAGATTTTGTCCGCAACACTTACGTATTAAGATAATTATACAAAATACAAAAAAATATTTTACGATTTCTTTGTTTACAATGAATGACTTACGTCAACTTTTAATTTATTTTTAATTGGGCTCTATTGTGTCAAGATTGATTTGCCATGTTTGTTTATTTCAAAAAAGGATTTAATGCTTCAAAGTTTAAAATACAAAAATGGAGGTTCTAATATGGATCGAAAACGAAATGGAAATGACATGAGTGTTGGCAACAGCAGTTAGGTATCTTAGTCACGGATGAGAAAAAAAAGTGGAATTGACAAATGTCTCGATTTCTAGGAATTCGTTTATTTCGCAACTAACGTGTGACGTTTAACGTTTTAATTGTGTTTGTCACAGTTTGTAGAAAATAAAATTTTGAAAAAAAAAATGCAGCGGGGGCGAAGCCCCGGGCAACAGCTAGTAGATTTTACGGCTTACGACTCCTTACGACTCGAAAACGAGCACATGGCTCACCTGATGGTGAAAAGGCACTACCTACAGACGTCCGTAACTTCAGAGGATTGGATTGCATTGCCAGGCACTCCAGGCCCTCTGGCTTAAGATGAAACACCTCATGTACCAGTAATGTCATCGGCTGCCTTACTGTCCATGCCGGAACCATGCACGATGCATAAGGTGTAGCAAGTATGGTGGTAGCGATTCGAACGGACTTTTTGCAAGGTCCTACCTCCCGTGTAGGAGCGTACAGTATGCTTGCTAGCCTCTCGATAAAGCTTTCTGCAAAACTCGATGCGTTTCGTTCGAGTAGCGGGCGAGTGGCACCCGCAGTAGCGCCGCGGCGCGCGCGCAGCGGGCGCTATGAAATATCAATATTGCGGCTTTGTCGCGCACCTCATTACTGATATAATAACATGTATTATAACAACTGCTACCCCTTCACGCTCGCGCCGCAATCGCCCCGAACACAATAGTTATTTTGAGCTTGTATTGATGTTTGTTGAGACGTTTTTATTATATTTTAAAGGGCTCCTATAAAACAAATTGGATTTTGAGATTCATCTCAAAGTAACGTTCTCGAGTAACGAACAATATCCTTCGCTTTATTACGTTTTTTCTTTGAAATGTTCACAATGGTTCTCGTTTATTGGAGCGATCCTGTAGAGCTGAACTGTCGATATGAATCGAGTGGGACGAACGCCGGGGCGCGGCTCGCGGCGCGCGGCAGATGTGTCGGAGTGGGAGTCGCACGGATGGCCCACCGACCGCATTCACACGCGACGGCGACAAAGCGTCTGGAAAAGGCCGCAGCAAGAAGCCGGCCAAGCGCGAGTCGGACTCGCACGCTGAGAATTCCATAAGTAGGTTAGGTATATAAACTCACTCTCATTTGCTTTCATGACACTTAAAAAAACAACTATATATAATATACAAGATGGATTAACTAAATTAAATCTAAATAAGTGCTCCTCCACGGCATAGAAATATGGTATGTAAATAGTTTGGTAAGTGAGTGCATTAATTAGTTGAGCTACAAGGGCGTCGAAATCTAAAATTTCTAGGGCTAGTGAAATTAATCCGTAGAGTATGATTCGACGGCCATTTGAACGGATACACGGTATCTTTTGATTGTGTTAACTTAAAAGTTTCATTTTTCCCTGATCCAAGGAATAGCAGACTTGAGTATTAGATTTTAACTAACACCTTCCCGAGAAAAAGGGTCTCGAGAGACCGACCGACCACAAAGTGATCCTCATATAGTGCTGTTTTTGACGACTGCGGTACGGATCTCTAAAATACTACAACCTCCGCAAAAAATATTATAATCATAGTCGTATTGAGAGTTTGCGGCGACGGATCCACCTCCGAGCAGTTCATTGATCGCGCGCATGAATGAAGTAAGATGTATGTTAATTGTGTGGCTTCATGTGTCGCTCGTGGGACACAATGTCATAAAATTGCCTTTTTTTACGCAAAATCGTTTAGCTTTGAAGAGTTTCTTGTACAGTTGGTTAGTTCTATTTAGTGAAACATTTCTGTGGGTTTTTGATCGTCTCAATGTTTGTCATTATGTATCAGAAAAAAGGGGACAAAAGTTTAAATAGTTCGCTCTCCCTCGCGCCTCATCGCCTCGTCTAACTTTGGCAATTTTTTCTGAAACAGAAAAGGCTGCTTTTATTACCTCGTGTCTTTAAGTAGATAAAGGAATAGAGATGTCATTATCCTTAAAAATATTACAATTATCAATAGTATATACTATCATGAGCGAATTAGCAGCGCCACTAGCGGCACGAAACGTATTTGACATTTTAACGTAAGCGCGTATTTTGAGGACGATATATTTTGCGACCGAAAACTTACACTACACTGCGGGTGCCAGGACCTCGTACAAGGTCCGTTAGGATCACTACCACCATCTGATCATCATCGCTAACCCCACCGCCAAGCAGCAGTAAGGCGTGGAGAGTAAGACAACCGCTGATTTGAAATGACTAGCAGGTGAGGTATGCCATGATAGGCCTCCTAGGCTGGCTACGCATCCGCAATCCTTGACTGCCGCAAGTGCCACTCACCATCCACCTCTGGTTCTCTCCTGACTCACCATTTCATTAAAAAAAAACAAGAGCACTGAACGGACCTTGCTCAGGCGTTCGTGAAAATACGTATTTCCTTTTACGTAGCGGATTCATTGACGTAATAAAGTCGTTTATTGTATGTGTGTACTCATATTGTAGGCATATAGTGTGTATGTATGCACGTGTTTAATGATATTTAGTAGTTTATTTATGAATTGTTTGTTGTATTTTGAGATGTACGCTCTATTGTGGCTTTCACTATATGGATATTTTAAACTCACTCTTTGTCAGTTTCTCGCTTAATGCTCCTCTCATTTACTCAAAGGTTAACTGGTAGAGATCCCTTATAGGGATAAGTTCGCCTTTGTGCATATATTTAAGGTCTTTTTTTTGTGATTTGTCTCTACTTCTCTATATTTGTACAATAAAGCTTTTACTTACTTACTTACTTACTTTATTGTACCGGTTGGTCTGCACCAAGTGGCGAGTTGTCGTTCATTATGGTGTGCTGAGGGGCTTTGTTCAACAGTGGACGTCTTCTGGCTGATGATGATGATGATGATGATTGTACGTCAACGAGCGCATCTCCAAAAGAGCTGCCGCACGACACGAAGTTATCGGAGTAATGAACAAAGCTTTCTCATGACATTTTTCGTTGAATCTTGAATCCCATGCGGTTTTTAACTTTAACAACATTTTGAATAAGGGTCTTATTTTTATAACAATTTAATCTGACAACTGCAATTATATAGGTACACGACTTAAATGCCATGTTAAGTAAAGTTGAAAATCGGATAGAATTCAACGGAATGTCGAGGGAAAAGTTTATTCACTACAACTGTATACGAGTAGGTACTACAGTCAAGAGCAAAAGTAAGTCATTACCTTGTGCCTTGTCACCATGGTCTACAATAAAATGATCACTTTTGCTGTTGACTGTACACACTTACGGAGTTTAAGCTGTTGAGTCTTGTCGATAGAGCCTTGTCGCAAAATATTATTGGAATTGTTTGGAGACATGACATAACTTTACTGTGACATCGTTCCGTGTATGCTTAACGAAAGTCGTGGAATGTACGGTTCTGGCCGCCCGCGCCGGCGCGTCTGCCGCCCCTGCCGGCGCGCGCGCAGCTTCGCCTGTTGGCAACCGCAGCCGCCACCTGTCGTAGGCGCTGACAAACTATCAGCTGTAAAACATCAATACATTCTTGTGAGACCGTTGTAATGTTGAGCGCATTATTAACCTCCGTCACTTGTAAACAGAACGTCGCTGCGATATATCAAACCTATTTGTAGCACTGGTCTATACTGTTAGAGTATACTAAGAAGGCATGGTCGCAAAAAACGGTTCAAAAATAACTCAACACTGTGTTCTATTGCGCGGGTAACAAGAGCGCGTTTAAACATTTTTCAGCGCCTCGCCTCGTCGTTAGCGGAATCTGCACTAAAAAGGATGACAAGAAGCACGCACTATTTCAGGCGACCGAAGCCCACGAAGATTGATATTTATACATACATGCATACATACTGTCACGCCTCTTTCCCACAGGGGTAGGCAGAGACTACTTTGTTCCACTTGCTACGGTCCTGACATATTTCTTTCGCTTTATCCTCAGTCATCAATCTCTTCATACATGCTCGTCGGTTTCGGGTACTCCTGACCTGACCTTTTTCCAAAACGTCTCCTATTTGGTCTCGGAACGTCCGTCTAGGCCTTCCCCTCCCAACGTAACCATTCACACTCCCCACATAGATCTGTTTAGTTAGTCTACTTTCATTCATCCGCTCTACGTGACCAAACCAACTAAGCATACTTTTTTTTGTTGATACTAAAAATTGATATTTATAGGAAATTAATTACTCAATTCAAAAGTTAGTGGCGAGGTAACGAAAGAGCTATAATAAATTTTGACGCTCAGACGCAGCAGCTACTATCGCTAGCGCAACTATGAAACAGATTTTTTTTTTCCAACACTATAGGCCTCCATTTGTCGTGACAACACAAACACGATTATAACCTAATATTTGTTTATCACTTTGATTAAACATTCGCAAAAGAAACAATCCACAAGCAACTCCCGGAGGCCTCCTCAGTTCTAGTTCCAGCTTTGATTAATTTTTTTTACTGATTACGTATTTTGTGTCAAAAAGTATCCAATTTTACTTTGTGTTTGTAACAGTGCCCAAAATCCTGCCGATACTTTTACCGACACTATAATCGTAAGCTAGTGGCGAGCAAATGTTTCGCCTGCCTCGACGACACAAGAGCACCGATTTTTGAAAACACTCTTCTGAAATACATATCTTTCGAAAATTGACTGCAACTTTGCGAAATTACTGCAAATAGAAACGACTTCGTGACAATTACCCAGACTAAACGAAAATTTAACTTCAGTCTTATTTTCACCGCTTTCGAAAGGTATTTTGACAGATGTTATTTTCAAAGATGGCGTCCAGGCCGCCTGTGGCCGGCGCGGGCGGTCGGCGCGCCGCGCGCCCGCGACTGGCGCTGAAGCTGAAAGCTGCGCGCGCGCCGCGCCCGGCGGAGCCGCCGCCAGTTAACCGCCGTTTAGCGCCGGCTTAAATAATTCACTGCTAATTACATTACACATGCTTTCTACGGAGTTTACACGCGTATTTCGCGGCCTATAATCAAACCACTAGGCATTAAAGATATACGTACAAGGAGAAAGAGATTTAAAGTGTAAAAAGTCTCTTAAAGTTGTTCCGGAATATTTCGGCAGGTTGTTGGTTTGTTTTGGCTTAAGTGTACAAAATTAAAACTTTATTTTGCAAATATGCCGCCCCAAGGGCTCTTTTACACATGTATTTTTTTGAAACTACCAGCGCATTCGGAAAGACCATCATTGCCAAGAAGAATGCGCTGCAAGAAATTTGACAGGACGTATTTTTTTTTTCAAAATGAAACACCGTTGCGATAGTTAAATTCTTAATAGCCTTGTACATGTTTTTCTGGATGTTTTCATACATTTATCAATGTTCAAAGTGAACTACGTCAAAGGCGGGACTACATATTGACTCAAAAAATAAAATTAACTATCCCTGTGCGGGTCCAGTCTCACTGACTCACCCACCTGCTGAAATATTCCGGGAAAAGTCTCAGAAACCTCGTATACCTCCAGGTGCACCGCGTAAACTTGGTAGACTGAGTGAGACAGCAAGACGAACCCCAGCGGCATTCGAAGAGTTCACGGACTGTAGTTTACTCATAATTGGTCAATTTCTCTCTCACTAGTTGGCACAAGTATTCGGCCCCTTTTTACATATTACGGCAACTATGAGAAGGTATCTCGATATGGAATGCCAACGGTTTTGCTAAGCCCAGAACAAATGCCTGAACTCAATAAAGGTCACTACCCAAGTAGCAAAATTTACTCTTGTAGCTATTCTAAGATTATGTCTTATAAAACTCCTATATACCATTGTAATACCACATTTGGGCGCACTTTATAGGAGGATTTAGTCTTACAGTCTACTTATTATTATCCTATGAAGTGCGCTTTAATCTTACAATGGAATTTCAACCCGTGCTTGTAGGATTAAATGATCCTATGTAACTCCTACAAATGCATTATGTAAGCTCATTTAGTCCTACAGCGATCTGTTGTATGGTGCTGTAGGAGTATTTAGTCCTACAGCGATCTGTTGTTATGGTGCTGTAGGAGTATCTAATTTTACAGCGATGAACTTAATGCCCTACTAAGAGTAGCGTACCTTTTTTTCCGATAGTGTCCTGTGTTATAATGGTATGCTGTTTGTAGTATGAAACAATTAAAATACTATTTGCAGAATATAAGTAATTTACGAAGGTGTGTGCATTTATTAGTTACGTACACGAAATCAACTTGGTAAATTAATTGTATCGATAATGTTCTCGATTTTATACAATATACTTTCATGCCCCCTATTTTAATTGTAATTTTTATAGTAATTTATTATTTAAATAAATGATTTTTACAAAACATACTTAATCAAAACCATTATAGAAATTCAGCTCTTGGATAGTGCTTTTATAGGATAACAAAATGCAAACAAAATGGCTGTGATGGCTGCGCAACACAGGGATTCTTATAACAGAATGCATAAGACAATTCAAAGTAAAAACATACTTATAAAGTTCTTACAGCTTGCTGATATAGTGCAAGTAATCTTACAGAAGCAAGGATTAAGTCCAATCAATCCTACAACGATTCATCCTATATGTACTGTTTCTACGATATTTGTAAGACTAAAACACCTATTGGAGCATTAACCATGACACTAATAGGAGTAAACGTCTTACAAAATGCGCTTATAGGATCAAAATCACATACTCTAATAAAAGCATTATAAAATGCACTTAAAAGACTATGTGTCTGAAAAGAGTCGTACAAAGTTATCCTATAAACGTTCTGTAGTCAATGTAATAGGAGTAAAGTATCTTATAGCTTAAATCGTCTTATAAGATGCAGATATAAAACTATTACTCTTAATCAGGAGCTTTATAATACAACTATAAGAATTTTCCTACAGCAGATTTGAAAAAACTTTTATAAAACTGATATAAGAGGTATTAGTCTTACTATAGGAGTACTTTGCTACTTGGGTAGTGCTTACTCAAAAAACTACTGGAATTAAACAAAACGACACAAAAACGTGACCGTAGGTATAATAACGTAGGTATTTCCTATGAACAAAAAACATTTACCTTGCTACGACTTTACTTATAAGCATGTTAATTGAAATGGACCTCCGCAAAGTAACGGCTGATTCAATAAAACTAGCTGCTGCCCGGGGCTTCGCCCCCGCTGCATTTTTTTTTCAAAATTTTATTTTCTACAAACTGTGACAAACACAATTAAAACGTTAAACGTCAAACGTTAGTTGCGAAATAAACGGATTTCTAGAAATCGAGACATTTGTCCATTCCACTTTTTTTCTCATCCGTGACTAAGATACCTAACAGCTGTTGCCAACACTCATGTCATTTCCATTTCGTTTTCGATCCATATTAGAACCTCCATTTTTGTATATCAAACTTTGAAGCATTAAATCCTTTTTTGAAATAAACAAACATGGCAAATCAATTTTGACACAATAGAGCCCAATTAAAAATAAATTAAAAGTTGACGTAAGTCATTCATTGTAAACAAAGATATCGTAAAATATTTTTTGTATTTTGTATAATTATCTTAATACGTAAGTGTTGCGGACAAAATCTGGTCGACTCAAAATAGATATTTTCTCATGCTGAACAACTTACAACATGTTTCAGTCCAATACATGTTATTTTTATTGTGTCATCTCACGTCAAAACACATGACACGGGTCACATTATACTGGCTGGTCGGGTAGCACACAGTAGTTCATTAAAATCCATTTTTTAGTGGTTTTTCGTTAAAAAATCTAAAAACGAAGAGCAGTTTGCAACTCTCCAGCATGAGACGAATCTAATGACATATAATTTATCAAAATCGGACCATAACTGTAGATCTGATGGCTTGTACAAAAATCGGCCTCGCGTATTATATATATAGATAATGGAATATCTCTTAACCGACGTTTCCACTAATCTCCGGTTAACCTCCCGCGGCGCCACCGGCCGCTACCCACACACGCACACCAATGCCCACGCGCATTACCCAACACAGCGCGACGACACAACCACTACAACTAGACCTCTCCACCGTTCGCTTTCCAAGGCACCACGGGCCAGCTGTAATTGGCCTGTGCAGCCAGTGTACAGTGACCTCCCGCTGAAAAGGTGACGGTACGTGTGGAGAGGTCAGCGGTCGCTGGTGGTCGCCGAGCCGTAGTTAACAGCTTGCGGCGCCTTATTTAGCGTCCCATGGTTTCAGCGGCTCGCGGTCTGGTAACGCAGTGCATTGGTTAATTTAAAGTTTTTTTTTCATTAAGGCAGTGTAGGCAGGATTCGTACAGTACGATTATTTAATTTATATTAGACTAGCTTCTGCCCGCAACTCCGTCGGCGCAGAATTTGCTTATTACTATCCCGCGGGAACTATGCAAATTGCCAGGATAAAAACATTCGTAAGCCTTTTCGCGGGACTGAAACTATATCTGTATCAAATTTTAGAATCGGTTCATTGGTTTTAGGCGTGAAAGCGTAACAGACAGGCAGACAGAGTTACTTTCTCATTTATAGTATTAGGTAGTAGGTTTTACTTTGTTTTAATAAGCCATTGTAAACTAGTTTTCCTTAACTTCTGTTAATATTTGAAACATTGTTGGAGCCAGATGCTGACTACAAGAGGGCCACGTTAACCATTGAACTAGATAATATCATTCACTCACAGAACTGTGACCGAATTTTGTTCTTAGTTGCTAAAAGGCCGGCTACGGTTCATGCGGGAGCGGTTCATTGGGTATATTTTATTCACCGCTTAGTTTGTTTTTTTTTTACATACATAGATACATACTGATGGGTAGCTACGAGTAGCCGCATCGCCTATAACATGATTCCCAAGATTTTCGACCATTCCCTCGATGGGCTTTTACCATCTGCGCGGGAAAGGAAGTAACTGGCATTGACTTACAATAAACAACTAGACTCTCAGTCGCTAACAAAGGTTCCTCAAGAAACGTCCGAGTTGCTTGGTGTTGTGTGTGTCAATATATCGACTTAGACAGATAACATTAACATATTCGTTCAAATTGACACCTTATTTCGTGGCAGTAATGTTTAATATCAATGGCGTAGGATCGTGAGAAGTAATGACACGACGCCACGCGCTGGAAACCTGCCTGTCTCTTTTGTTCTCAATAGTAAGATTACGGTGCGAAAGAGACATACCTATACCTATACATTGTTATCAAAGCGCGGTCGAAACACAACTGAACCAAAACTCTGAACAATAGACGCGTCGTTCAGACTTTTGCTTCGGACAGTTTTTGAGCGTGATTGGGAGTCTAGTTGTTTATTGTACGTCAATGGTAACTGGTACATTATTTTTTTTCTCGGCTCCCGGATCAGCATGAAAGGAACTTTTTTACATGTTCATAAATAGTCTGAATCGTTTATTCAGACTGTTTTTTTAACACACGGTCACAATAATTACCAAAAACATTAACTGACCTTGCTGCTCCGTTAACAATTAACAAAAGATTGTGACATAAGCAGTGATAGCTCGACCGCCTCATGGTCGAAGTTCAAGGATTTCCTACCTGCCCTGTATCCTGGGTGCACCTTGCTACCAGCTCGCTCAACAGCGCATATCGTGCTACTGTTGATAACGACTGATATTTTCCTACTATTATTCTACGCACACAATCCATTACATAAATTCTCATTCATAAACTATCAAGTACTCTTACATAAATGAAAGCATATCAGCTCATAAGAATTCCAATAACTCTTAGGTGGCCTGCCTAATCGCTCTTTGGCAAACTTATTTGCTTCCGCTTTCCCAACTCTTTGCTTACAAAGCATTCTTTCAAAACTGTACCATTACACTTTTTTAAAATAAACCTCTATCTTTGCCTACACAATATCATTCATGTCACTTTTTTTTCTATTCTTATTCAAACTCTTCAGCATCAATGCAGTACCTACACATAATTTCGTAAAACCAAAACTAATATGAAATTTAACCTTTATGTCTGCAATCCGTATTTGCACATTGCAACGAAAATAGTGTGTACAATAATTTTAATCACAATGAAGTAAAGATATTTTGTCAAATTATTTAAAAAAGGCTATGGGATGATCAGTCCGTTAGCTTTTATTAAATTATTTTCAAATTTACCTTTTATTTTTGAATAATTATTTGTATCTAACATATTACTTAAAATAGCACGTTACTCTATCTGAAAACTAAGAATTAAAAAAAAAAAAAATTGTAATTGTATATCGGTTTACCTAAACGTCACATAAAATAATTTCATTACATGATAATTCTAAAGTTGTATAAACGTTGCATAGTGACGAACTTACCTTCGGTAATCTGAGCTGTAATAACAGACACTGCATGCCTATCCATATTTGATGATCTATCTATACGAGGTCATCTTACTTACGACTGTTACTATGAAGAATGACTGTCTATTTTTAGAGAGCAAGTATATTATATATTTTAAATGTATTTATAATAAGTTTATTCGTTTTTTTTTGTTTAAAACAAAATCAAGTACCTAGTCATTTAAATTTGCGTCGTGAATCAAAATTACTTATTATTCTCAAAATTAATATTCAAATCACAATTGTGTTCTTGTACCATTAAAATTTCATCAACATCTCAATGTACCATAACTTTTAAATTTACTTCTTCTAAAAAATAATTAAAACTATTATCTCATCAACAAGCGGCACTTAACTACATAGCTGTAAATACAAAAAAAAAATAATTCATAACAGTTTTTTAATAGGAATTAATTAATTCTAAGCCAATAAAACCTTACACTCTTTCTTGTTGTTACAATCCTGGTCCATCTTGTCCATTAGCGATACCTTCTATCTTCTGCATACCAAAACGACACCATCGACTCCCTGCTGCTCCTCTCAGGATTCCGTCACCTCTCAATACCATGTACTACCCTGCAGCCTCCTGATCTTGTCCTCTGCTCATCCTCTGGACTGCTACATCTCCCGGCAGCATCCTTTAAAGTCCTTTTTTTTTCAATTTTTTTTTTCAAGTCCTTGTTCTTCATTTTCGTGTTCTTTTATTTAAGTACATATGCATTTTATTCTTCTTGTTTCAGTGTTTTTCCAGTATTTCTTAAATCTCAGTTTCTTCCTTTTGTATATTTTCGTATTATAATATAATATTATTATAGTTCTAAATTATTCTATTATTAATTATTTTATTCTACTCAGTGTCCATTTCACTTCACTGCCCACTTCACTTGGTTATTGTTTTTTTTTTCCATAAATATTTATTGTTATTATTATTTAACTTTTACCACTGGTCGGCGCAGCGCGCCACCAGTGCAGCGCCAAGGCCGCACTGGCAGGGTCGCCATGTGAGGATGGGCGTTGGGAGACAAGTAATGTAGACGAGTTTTGAGTAAATACTGTCCTTTATTATGTATTAAGCTTACGCTTATATAGTGCATACTGGGAGAGTGTGAGTGTGGCTCAGCTCACACTACACTGCGAACCTATTTTCTTAAATTGCATTCAAACTTGCTTTCTCTGTCTCGTTGCGAGTACACTCCGATTTTATATATTACTGTAAAATCTCGAAATATGTACTACTCTTGACTAACCATTTTACTAGCTAAGTGTTTGTTTGTTTTTCTTTCGCGAAGCATTCGATGGACGTGCCTCTTTTCCCAAAGATAATTAAATGACCGGAGGGTGCAGCATACCTTAAGCTACGTTTATCCCGGAAAACGTGTCTTTCCTTTAAGAAAAATAGTGTCATCTGTCGGGGAATGCATAAACTAGACTAGTATTGCTTAGTTAGGTCAGTCTTATGCATACGTAGCTGTGGGCTAAAGCTGCTCTCATATTTTGATAATAATACCTATTATAATTTTAAGGTATTTTACTCCTTTTTCACTTTTTGCGTGTGTTCTCGTCGTTTTGTTTACACTTTGTTAAAATTATCACATTACCTACAATTACAGTCCGTTATTTGCCCTCATCCTCATCACATGTATGCTTAGCGTAAGTTTTTCTTCATAAGATACGTCTCGACTGCGTTTGTGTTAAAATGTCAAATGCTAAGAGAACTGTTTGTTGCCGTTTCGCTCCGCAAGTGGCGCTGCCAATTTTTCCATACTAATTGATACGTTTACGTGAATGCGTTAGAGAAGTTTTTTATGTGCAAACTCATATTAGAGGTTTTATTGAATCAGGCGTTACTTTGCGGAGGTCCATTTCAACGAACAAAAAATTCTTTATTTTTTCTTTTTAAAATAGTGTGTCGCTGCTTCCTTACTACACGGCGAGCCGCCGCCGACTCTCACCAAATAAGCCCTCTCGTGCGCATTTTGCAACATTCTATTAATATCGCCGCCTCCCGCCGCACCAAAACCACTCTTACCACAACACGATACGGTTCACTCCGGCTTGGTGGACGCGATGGGCACTCAGTAGTAACTGTAAACATGTAATAAACCTTATGGTATGGGAGTAAGGGTTTTATTGGGTTGTCGGATTCGTTTCAATTTCCTCGTTACCTGCGGTGTTATAATTTGTCCGCTTGTGTGCATTTTCTTATAAAAACACTACATTTTCGGAGTATTTTTCTAAGAGTCCGAATTGTTCTGAACATCCCTAGTCTCTACTAATATTTTAATGCGAAAGTAACTCTTTCTGTCTGTCTGTCGTCTTTTCACGCTTAAACTGCTGAACCGATTTATTTGAAACTTGGCTTACAGATAGTGTCAGTCCCGGAAAAGGACATAGAATATTTTTTATCCCGGAAAATACTATATTTTAACGGGATAGCGATAACTGAATTCTGCGCAGACGGAGTCGCGAGATACAACTACACGTTTATTATAAAATGTTATCCACAAATAACTAAGAAACCTTTACGTGAAATACCTATTGGTTTGAAGTATTTGGGTGACCCACAAGAGTAAATGTTTATGAGACAACCCTGAACGTGACCTACAAAATTCACACGTATAATGTCTTAATGTAATCAAACCTGTAATCTCAAAAGATTTATGGTTATTTTAATGTCTATTTTTTTAGTTTATTATCTGTGTACCCCGTAAGAGATAAATACATGATTTATGTATGTATGTATTTATCAAAAATGCTTATTTAAATTCGAAAATGAGAGCGATACTCGTGCACTTCCTATTAGTAATTGTGAGTAGGTACATAGAGCACAATTTTGGAATTAGGAACAATTAAACGTTAGAAGGCGTGTTGGATGGAGCTTTTTGAAAGTGGTTTGAGTCAAACACAACCTGGGGCCCGATTTTCGAAAGTACAGTCAAGGGCATAAATATACGCACGTTACCAAGACGTCAGAAACATCTATGCACCTTTATGCCACAAGCAATAAGGCCGGTGTATCAATATTGAAGGTCTCGACTGTACCACTCGAAAGTGGTATTAATCTTTTTTTTTTTTTATAAAAGAGGGGGCAAACGAGCAGACGGGTCACCTGATGGAAAGCAATCACCGTCGCCCAGGGACACCTGCAAGACCCAGGGGATCACAAGAAATCTGTTTATATATTCAATACTATAGCGGTAGGTAGCTCGAATAAAATGATTGACTAGTTTACAAGATTACGAGAGCCAGAGCTCGTAACGTATCGCCATGCTGCTCGTATTTCAAATTGAGCACAATATTCCACCACTTACGAGGGGTATTTTCAAGAGCTTTCAAAAATGGGGCTCCAGCTTTCCAACTAACTAATTTACATGATAACTAATGTACTTTTTTATTGAATTAATAATAAACTAAACTGACATTGTAAGTCATTTCAAAACATTTAACATGTTTTTACCAAAAAAATTGACGCTTTTAATCTGAATTAATAAGTCTCAAAACCCCCACAAACGCCGTAAGGTCGGGAGAACCCTTTCCTCTCCCCCCCCCCCTCCCCTCCCCCTGCCCCGCAATATTTAATTTGCACTCTAAACTTGCAGCGGTTGAAATGAAATTTGTTACGGCGCACTTTTACTAAATACACAAATAACTCGGCGCTAACAAAGCAAAACCAACTCTACGCCCGCGCGTTAGAGTCCCGCAGTTCCCACTCAAAGCTTCAGTCTCTTGCGTTGTTTACGTTTGAAATCTCCTGAAATGGTAGCGCGGTGCACGTGTCCCCGTCCCTGTCTGGCGCGCGGCGCGGGCGGGGGCTGGCGCAGCCGTCCCGCTCTAATTCAGCGGCCGCGTGGTCAATGGTGTATTTTGGTCGGCGTTGTGTAATGCAGCGGCGAGTGAGTCAATGACTTGGGAACCACCAAATAAGGAACCCTCCTGTTAAACTGTACACGCTTCTGGCGGCCCAGGTTATGGGAATTGGTCACAGAACGAACATGCACCGAGTTCTTGCTGCTCCTCCCGCGCAGATGGGCGGAAATCTTAGGAACAATGTTATAGGCAATGCGGCTAGCAACCCATCAGTACTTATTCGTATTTTCATTGTGACTCCCCTTTTCCCCTTCGCCCACAATCATGCTAAACGCTGAAGACAATCCGTACCTAATTACATGCTAAGAAAATCGTGGCCCGAATGACTGGGCGGCCTCAATTAAAGTAGAATAGCTACCTATATCCAAGTAACACCTGGCCGCCGCGCGTGACAGACGGACAGGCTTCTGACAGCGAGCCGTTTACCCCGTGACGCATCTCTGCCAACCGCGCATATTTACAAACGTGTAAAACTAATTTCATAACACAAATACTTACGGATGGTCTGTGTGTGGGATGTGAATATTTAAAACATAATTTTATATTGACATGAGTTTGAACCTATCAATTTGTATAATATTCCAGTCAAGTACTTTGATTAGGCAAACTTTAACAAAAGTATATTGAGTGAGTCTAAAGTTCTTAGTGAAAAAAAAGGAATGAAGTAATCAAACTAAGCAATGAACATTACTACAATCTCGGCATAGTATTGTTAGAATAATAGTAGATAGATTCCAAATTGTTGAAACTGAAAGAAATATATGCTTGGGGTTTCTCTACGGGATCGAATCAGAAATGAGGAGATATGTAGAAGAACAAAGGTCACCGACATAGACCAGCACATCAGCTCGGTGAAGTGGCAGTAGGCAGGCCATATAGCACGGAGATCAGATCGTTGGGGCCGAAAGGTGGAGTGGAGACCGGGGATCAGCAAGCGCAGCGTAGGACGTCCAACAACAAGGTGGACGGATGACCTGGTTAAAGTCGCGGGTTCAGGGTGGATGTAAGCCGCTTCCAACCGAGGCAGCTGGAGGTCTGGGGGAGGCCTGTGTCCAACAGTGAACGTCCCGTGACTGATATGATGATGGCACGATGACGAGAAAGGACTGTAATCTGAAGGAGTGCTATTAGCGGGGGTTGCGGAACGCGCTTGGATTGCTAAATTTGCAGGGGTCTGTCTGCGCGGGTGAGTTGCTACCTTTCGAAACAGGTTACAACTCCAGCTGCTTTTCGTATTCCTGTAGCTGTTTTTTGTTATGAATATAGATTTTTTTTTTTTTTTTTACTACGAACTGACCAGTGATTGACCTCTATCTCACTTGGTGGAAGGTGCAGATGAGGCCAAAGGTGTAACTCACTGGTTCAGTAATAGCCTATTCACTCTAGCCTTGAAGAGCCCTAGATTGTATCTGTCCGGAAATACAGACGATGGGAGCGAATTCCATTCCCTAGCAGTTCGCATTAGGAAGGATGAAGCAAACCGCCTCGTGCGGGCCGATGGTATGTTGACAACAAATGGGTGAAAATGCTCCCCCCGCCTGGAAGTCCGATAAATAGGCTTTAACAAGAGTTGAACGTTGAAACCAAGAAAAATACACAAACGTTTACTTTTAATGGTCCGCCCACGTTTAAGTTTACTACGGTCGATCGACCGTTGCGCCGCCTTGCCCTACGAGGGTTTATGTTTTGGACTTTAGGCTTAATAGTACGAGGTTGGTTTTGATTGATTATCACTTGTGCTCACTTTGAGAATTTTTTTTTTTTTTTTTTTTTTTTTTTTATAAAAGAGGGGGCAAACGAGCAGACGGGTCACCTGATGGAAAGCAATCACCGTCGCCCAGGGACACCTGCAAGACCCGGGGGATCACAAGTGAATGATTCCGTAGAGGGATCGAAACGCGTCAGTGTTTTGAGTGGTATGGCCCATACCGTATGGGGGATAGTTAAGTTTGTGGGATGTATTATGTGTTTTATGTGGCAGTAGACCGGGCAGTTGTGTGGAGGGAGGGATTGCATGTACTCATAAAAACATGTATATTTCGCACAAGCTTGGCTATCTCGCACGTAAGTAGCGGAGTAGCAAGGGAAATATTTTTGTTCATTTTAATAGTGTTATTTAGTTATTGTTGAAAGAATTGTAGGATTGGTTCAGCAGTTCCAGAGTACCTCTGACGAGCAAGCAGACAAACAAGCGGTATTTGTTTTACATAGACCTACTTAGTAAATATTTTTCTTTTGTCTTTCTTTCACGTATTTAAAAATGAACCCCTATTTCCTTTCTTAATTAACAGCTGGACCGATTTTGCTAATTATTTTTTCAGTTTTTATGATGGCCAGAAGGTTCTGACGAAACAGAATTTTGAAAAAGAGGAAACAAAGCGGGAACGAGGTAAAAGCCGCGGGCAACAGCTAGTTAAATAAATATCTCTCCTTTCCGGTGGAAGTCAAGACCGGAAAATCCAGCGTCAATGTCAACAGATACAATAATAATAGATACAATAGCGTGTTAAGAAAATAATAGCGTTCATCTGTCTTATGCTGACGCGCGTTATCATTGCTCTTTAACGTTGCGTTGCCAAACTATTTACTATATTTAAAATGTACGGCAGTCAGAAACATATTATGGTGAATACGATTGCGAGCGCTAGTAAGTAAGTAATCTTTATTTGCAATGCTAGTAGACAATATGGCTTCAGAACAACGCACACGGCTGACCGATAGCTTTTCCATTTTTTTTGGTCACCAGTTTGAAAACAGAGTCGACTTTTCAGGGCCTTAAGGGAGTCAAGAGAATTTCATATCTGTATTTAAATTTGCATTGCTTTTCCTGTATTGCCCCGGCAATCAAATGGGGTACCATAGAAGATTCACATGTGTTAGATAGAAGTGTTATTGTGATATTTAGAAAGAGAAACGCCCCACCATTATGCTAAACGAGGCGTTTAGGTCTTTTAACTTAGGCTCTGCCTGCCGTATGTAATGGATAAGGACATGATTTATGTACAGTCAAGGCCATAAATATCGATCCAGCCATCATGTCAAATATATGTGTCACCGACCTTATTGTTTATTACTATTACATTAAGGTGTAAAGATGGTTTTGACGTCTTGTACTTTGTGCCCTTGACTCTTTGATGGCGATAGTGATTTTATTGACAATACCTACCTATACATTCTGTCTCTGAATTTCACAGAACATGGCGTTCACTGTTCAATCGAACTAGGCCAACCTGCTCATACATGCATACATACATGAATCACGTCTTTATCCCTTGCGGGGTAGAGCCTAAGGTATGGTAAGGTGGGCGTATAGGTGGAAAAGAGAATCAAAATAACGGGACAATCAGAGAGACCGTGTCTACGAGTAGACCTATGCTTTTGTTGACCAAAAATGCTGGAGATCGGGTGAAGTAGTTGAGGCTAAGGCTGGAGCAGCTGTTCCCAGGTCCTGGGTCTATTATTTAAAGCCGGGGCCGCGGACTGCTGGAGTGTGTCAGTGGGGCGTGCGCGTGCGCGGGCGGCGGCGTGACGCGCGCCCCGATATAGCCGGTGTTCGCTTTCACAACACTGCCATCTGCGCGGCGAGCTGTTCGCCCGAAGGTGGGATTCAGCTGTTTACATTCCCTAATGTGTCATTTGTATAAATTAAAAACCTACGCATCAATTTCATGCCAAAAATGCCTTACAGCACTTTGGAAGAGCCGAGACTCTTCAAACTGCAAAACCGATTTTTACCAATAATGGCTGAGAACCACCGCAAGGAGGCTTTTGAACGAAAAAAGCCGCATATAAATCGGCTTATCCGTGTGAGAGCTACAATGCTACATACAGAGACACACACACACACAGCATCGACGTCAAACTTAGACACCCCTCTTTTGCGTCGGGGTTAACAATAAATATCCTTGGGACAATTTACACCAAATGACCTGGTCTCAGTGGCGTAACTATAGGGTGGCAGCGGTGGCAAAATGCCAGGGGCCCCTAGCTCTACGGGGCCCGAACTGACTTGGTTTAGGGCACAGAAGGGACGCTGATGCACTTCTTTATATTGAGGAAGGAGCCCCATCTGACGAATTTGCCAGCCCCAAACGTTATAGTTGCGCCACTGCCTGGTCCCAAACGATGAAAAGTACTAGGTATGGGGTACCAGACCACTAATAGTCATTTTTTATACGACAAAGGTAAACGAGCAAGTGGCTCATCTGTTGGTAAGTGAGCGCCATCATCCACGAGCAACCGCAGCAATCGAGATAGAATACCTCACGTGCCAGTAATTTTATTAGCTGTCCTTCTCTCCACGCTTGCGCTTGGCGGCAGGGTGAGAGAATAAGAAGATGGTACAGATCTGGACGGACCCCACACAAAGTGTTACTACCCGCAAACTCTTACCAGCTTGTTAAGCATCTTCTTTAGGTGTCGGTTTAAATAATCTTTATTTTATTCATAAAAGAAAATACAATACTTGTAGTTCACTTAAAATGAGCTTCCAAATGTGTACTGAAAAGTTAGGTAAAAAACTCCCGCAAATCCTCAGACTTTAGTGTACTTTTTAAGAACATGTTTTTTTAGTAAAGTTTGTACTTACGAGTACCTATATACAAGCGAATCACTTTCGTTTCAGTTCTTTGGCAGGTTGTTGTCCATCTGTGCCCCTCCAACATTAAATTTCTTCTACCATAACCGGTAGGCTTATTTTAACTCGCTCGCAATCGCCATCGTGTTCATAGTGACAGTTCATGTATGGGCTGACCAAGAAGCTTGGGGCTGACAATTGGTATCAGGATTAGCTAGCTGTCAAATTCATACAATAACTGTCATTTCAAAATTACAAATTACCCTGTTGTTCTATATTTAAATAATTTAATTTTGAGTTTTTATATAATGTTTAAAAGTAAATTTATTTTGTATGACATTTTTTTCAAACAATTTTTATTTTTATTTTAGATACGACCAAACAGACCTTCGTTCCTCAAAAAATATTCGTAACATCAATATAAATAAAAATGAATCGTCGAAATGCGACGCGCATAACTTCCAAACGACTGCACCGAATTGGATAATTCTTTTTAGTTGTGTTTGTTACTGTTTGTATAAAACAAATTTTTGAAAAAAAAAAATAGCAGCGGGGGTGAAGCCACGGGCAACAGCTAGTAAGTCATAACGACGGGCAATTACGCAGTGCCAATTTGTTTTAATGCTGACTGACTGAACGTCCGCGCCGTGCCCCGTCTCCATAATAGCCCTGCATTTATTGTATAATTAGCGCGCCCTCCGCCGGCGCCCTGCAGCAATCCGTTATTGTTCCCATGTTAGCGCCTAAATCAATCAGAACCAATAAAGGGCAGAAGAAGCGCAACACAGGAGCGCTAGGGCTGCCGAGCGCAGCAACAGCAAGCGTGAGGTACGGAGGAGGAACACTTTTGTCTGTAAGTCTTCTGATAATGCGTCCTAATTTGTAGAGGTTCGATTATGAGAACACATTTTATGGTGATCTTATCGAGTGTTAAGTTATGTGAATGTTAAGTGAGCAGTCGTTACTTTAGACACGGACTTTGGAAAACAAATTGTTGACGTTGTACTTTAAAGTTGGTACTTTACTACGTTATGCTTATAGCAACTGCTCTTAAACGCTGGACAACACACTGGCTATCGCCTTATTATTATTCTTCTTTTCAAAGTAAGTTGAAATGCAATTATACTCCTCTCCTCGTCCGAGACGACACTTGTAAATCGTCTCGGACAAGGAGAGGAGTAAGGAGCTACGTATGATAGAACTGTACTTCAGGTAAGAATTACATACTTATGATTATGATGTAATTTAAGGCTGAAGGGATCTCGTTGGACGCGAAGCTAGATTATAGTCTGGAATCTGGAATACATAGGCTACTTTATCCCGGAAAAAATAAAGTTCCTGCGGGATAGCGATAAACAAATCCTTTGCGAACGAAGTAAGCGATCAGCAGCTAGTATAATAATGTATTTACAAGATATAATGAACTGACTACACGCAGCCGTGAAGTGAGCAGCCCTGGCGGCGCTAAGCCGGTCGCGTGGCGGCGCGCGCGCAACAAGCGCCGTAACGAGCCGCCGGAAAGCGCAACCGGCGGCCGATCCCGTTACCTAATTAGTTATTAGTGCGACAACGCGTTAAATCGCCAACGATTTATTGGCGCGGCCGCCACCAGCTCTTGCCAACGTGTATGTTTGAGCTAGCTTCAACAAATTGGGAACTTAAAATGAACCCAGAAAATTACTTTTTTTTTGGGCTGTCGCGTCAGTAGTACTTTCGCTTTTCTACCTCTGACAATTTGATATCTTGAAGGGTTTTCTTGCTAGAGGTAACAGTATAAGGTGATAAGAAGTACAGGTGGAAAGAAGAATCAAAATAGCGATGGGTTTCTATGCGCATCGCCTATATTTGGGCTTTTACCATCTGCGCGGGAAGAGAATATAATTATAGATGGTACATTTTATGTTTTTCTTTGCTCCTGCTTTGAGCATGGAAGGATAAACAACTTGATGGTAGCTGGCAGGGTGGTAGCTATCAGGATGGCCGCTGGCAGGATGGTAGCTATCAGGATGGCCGCTGGCAGGATGGTAGCTGGCAGGATGGCTGCTGGTAAGATGGTTGCTGGCAGGATGGCCGCTGACAGGATGGTAGCTGGCAGGATGGTAGCTGGCAGGGTGATAGCTATCAGGATGGCCGCTGGCAGGATGGTAGCTGGCAGGATGGTAGCTGGCAGGATGGCTGCTGGTAAGATGGTTGCTGGCAGGATGGCCGCTGGCAGGATGGTAGCTGGCAGGATGGTAGCTGGCAGGGTGGCTGCTAGTTTGATGCTCTTTATTTGGTTGGTGTTACCCGCGGCTTTATCTCGCAGAAAGTATTTACAAAGATAAATAATAGCTTATTTCATTCCTCAAAGTTTACACAATATTCTTGGTGTTTTTATGAAATTTGGTCCAGCTGTAGTAGCGGAGATGCAGGAAAGGAACAGACAATTAGCCAAAAAGACGAGGTTACTTTCGCGTTTACGATTAACAGAATGAATATGGATTAGTATGGTTATTTTCTTTTGCTTGACGTTTGATTTTCCTTAAATTTTCTAAGCGTTATTCAGAGTAAAGATCAATAAATTGTCATGTTCCATTAAGTTTACTTTAGCGTGAATGATCCTGTCTGTTCTCATTTCAGGCTAATAAATCGTCATCGCTAAATCGTTCCACTGTTCCTTTAGTAAACACGAGGTTAAACAGTTATTTAATTGGCGACATAGTGGCTCCCCGGTTCCCACGGCGCGGCGGAGGGCACAGCAAACCGAGCGAGTTAATAAAATATTTTATTAGGAGGGTCGCGTGTTGACAGTTGACAGTCGCAGCAGCGCCGGCGCCGAAGGGCCGACTCGCTCGTTATTGGCGGTATTTTAACCTCCGACGCCGAGGGGAGCAGCGATTAAGCCGTGATTACTGCGGGTCCGGCGAGATCACTACCTGATATCTAATTGATGGAGTCAGGCGTTGCTGTGAGGCCTATATCAATAAACATGTAATGTATCTGATACTTCGCTAACTTTGCTATAGCTAAAGATGAACCAAAAGATGGGGTATTATCATCATCATCACTACATAGTATAAAATAAAGTCGCTTTTTCTGTCCTCATGTCCGTATGTATGCTTATATCTTCAAAACTACACAACGGATTTTGATGCGGTTTTTTTTAATAGATAGAGTGATTCAAGAGGAAGGTTTATATGTATAATACATGCATAATACACCGTGCGAAGCCGGGGCGGGTCGCTAGTTGTACTCTAATTTAATTCCATGAAACACTTAAAAGGTGAAACTAATTGTTGATTAAAGTCGACGTCTAGTCGTTATTCGGCACTTGATTTGAAATGCGATAAGATGAACATTGTACTATTTGTACTGTTCTAGAAGTTCAGGATGCTTGATTACAGCTACTCTGGGGCCTGGTTTTTGAAAGCACATCAATCGAAAGTAAGTACCCACCACAAGTGGAATAAATAACGTTTTGACTTGTCGATCAGATTAATTAGAGCTGCGGTTTTTCCCAATCTACTCGCGTGCTTCATATTCAGCTTTCGATTGGTATTTACACATATATTATAACAAAACATTCTTGAATCGGGCTCCATATTATGTGATCGTGTGAATAATTATTAGTAGTAAACAGTATCTAGGAGTGAGGGACACTATAGCGATAATCAATGATTAATTCTCAATATTTAGCGTTGTGCCAAACAGGTCGATTTACACGAACTAATAACTCGCGGGTACTGCCGTGAAAATACCAGCCAGCCGGAGGAATACGCTTTGTTAGCAGGCGGGGTTGGGTGCATGCGGCGCGCGTGGAGGGAATGTTGACAGATCAGAATGCAGTTTGCGGATTAAGCCACAGACTGAATTCACAGACAGCTCACTGAGTAACAAAACGATTCAGATATGAATAACGAGCAATAAACTAGATTATTTACCACATACATACACATACACATACACAAATCACGTAGACAGAGCCTAAGATAACAAGACCTACAGGCCACGTTTAGCAAGATTGTGGGCGCATAGGTGGAAGAAGGAATCAAAATAGTGATAGGTTGCTAGCCGCATCGCCTATAACATAATTCCTAAGAATTACGCCCATTCCCTCGATGGGCTTTTACCATCTGCGCGGGACGAGAAGCAACTGGTACATTCTATGTTTACCAAAATGTTTTTTTTTTTTTTTTTATGTGAATAGGAAGGCAGACGAGCAAGTGGGTCACCTGATGGTAAGTGATCACCACTGCCCATAGACACCCGCAACCCCGGAGGAATTGCAGATGCGTTGCCAACCTAGAGGACTAAGATAAAATGCCTCTTGTGCCCGTAATTTCCCCGGCTGTCTTACTCTCCACACCGGAACACAGCAGTGCAAGCACTGCTACTTAGCGGCAGGATTAGCAAGTAAGATGGTGGTAGCGATCCGGACGGACCTTGCACAAGGCCCTACCACCCGCGAAATGATGTATTTGCAGCGAAACATACATACACAAATCACGTCTTTATCCTTTACTGGGTAGACAGAACCCAAGGTAACAAGACCTAAAGGCCACGTTAACTTACTTAATTTTTATCTAAAATAAATAATTACATTTTCATTTTCCATTTTTTGGCATGATTGTGGGCGTACAAGTAGAAAGAAGAATTGTTAAGAACCACTTGTTACTCCGGTGACGGTTGAACCCAAGAAGCCAGAGTGTTGCGGATGCTCTCGTTGATTGCCACAGATTGGCAACGTAGTTGACGCAGGCGACCTTATCCTTCCATAGTTATCTTTACCTCTTTTTAGCCAAATGAGTCTCTATCCTGCAATAGTCATAAACATTATAAAAAATAACAAATGAAAACTATGACGGAAGAAATAATTATGCTCATAGCGGCCAGTACTCATCAGGTGTTAAGGTAAAATGACGACCGAATGCAGAAGAGTTTTTACCACAAGTTCAATAGTGTCAGAAGTTTATTCAGATGAATGTATCGAATGATATCACAAAAAACTACCCTACCAAAGTATTACTACATTCGGGTCGTTAGAGTCCAAATTAAATAAGAGCACTACTTTCTATATTTCTGTCCAAATTTCGGCGTAAAATGTTCGAACATGGCAATAATACTGCTGGAAAAAAAATTGCTTCTTTTGTAGTGTCGCAATCATTTTAGCTTGGATCCATAACACCAAATATTGACGTGTGTCGCAGCGAATCCGGTTGTTTAGAAATCCATGATCCTGTATTGACATACCGGTATCACAATAATATTAACCGTCTCATCCATGTTATTAAGGCAGCTGTATCAGTCTGCGCGGGCTCGACCAATCACAGCCGCGCGTGTCGGCGCGCCGTGACACCGGGCTTCGCAGATCTTACACTTCCAAATTCAAAATTCAATGCTGTCTCGCTCGCACTCATAGTGGGTAATATTAAATTGAGAGGATCGGTTCGAACTTCGAGTTTCGTATTTGGAATACCGTTCTAATTAATCTAGTAAAGTACCTAGTCGAAAGTTTGAATAGTTTTGTAGCGGGTGGTAGGGCCTTGTGCAAGGTCCGTCCGGATCGCTACCACCATCTTACTCGCTAATCCTGCCGCTAAGTAGCAGTGCTTGCACTGCTGTGTTCCGGTGTGGAGAGTAAGACAGCCGGGGAAATTACGGGCACAAGAGGCATTTCATCTTAGTCCTCTAGGTTGGCAACGCATCTGCAATCCCTCCGGGGTTGCGGGTGTCTATGGGCAGTGGTGATCACTTACCATCAGGTGACCCACTTGCTCGTTTGCCTTCCTATTCATGCGCGAGATAGGTTACCCCTTTTTTTTTACAGTTCGTTCAAATAACATCTCTTGCTGTCCCCTTGCTGAGCTGCCCCCTTGCTGAGCTGCCTCCTTGCTGAGCTGCCCCCTCGCTGAGCTGCCCCCTTGCTGAGCTGCCTCCTTGCTGAGCTGCCCCCTCGCTGAGCTGCCCCCTCGCTGAGCTGCCCCCTCGCTGAGCTGCCCCCTCGCTGAGCTGCCCCCTCGCTGAGCTGCCCCCTCGCTGAGCTGCCCCCTCGCTGAGCTGCCCCCTCGCTGAGCTGCCCCCTTGCTGAGCTGCCCCCTTGCTGAGCTGCCCCCTTGCTGAGCTGTCCCCTTGCTGAGCTGCCCCCTCGCTGAGCTGCCCCCTCGCTGAGCTGCCCCCTCGCTGAGCTGCCCCCTCGCTGAGCTGCCCCCTCGCTGAGCTGCCCCCTCGCTGAGCTGCCCCCTCGCTGAGCTGCCCCCTCGCTGAGCTGCCCCCTTGCTGAGCTGCCTCCTTGCTGAGCTGCCCCCTCGCTGAGCTGCCCCCTCGCTGAGCTGCCCCCTCACTGAGCTGCCCCCTCGCTGAGCTGCCCCCTCGCTGAGCTGCCCCCTCGCTGAGCTGCCCCCTCGCTGAGCTGCCCCCTTGCTGAGCTGCCCCCTTGCTGAGCTGCCCCCTTGCTGAGCTGCCCCCTTGCTGAGCTGCCCCCTTGCTGAGCTGCCCCCTCGCTGAGCTGCCCCCTCGCTGAGCTGCCCCCTTGCTGAGCTGCTCCCTTGCTGAGCTGCCCGTCTGGCGGCTCGCTTTCTCTCCGGTAAGCTGTAAAAGCCATCAGAGGCTAACAGCAGTAGTCAGTTAGAAAAAAAAGCCTCTATTTCAATATATCGACAACTAGCGACCCGCCCCGGCTTCGCACGGTATATTATGCATGTATTATACATTATAAACCTTCCTCTTGAATCACTCTATCTATTGAAAAAACCGCATCAAAATCCGTTGCGTAGTTTTAAAGATTTAAGCATACATAGGGACAAAGGGACAAAGAAAGCGACTTTATTTTATACTATGTAGTGATAGTCGGGGACAAGTGACAATTTGAAATCCAACGCGTGGTCAATATGAGGCCAACTGGAATAGATTCTCGTCGAGTTTGTAATGTAAACTAAACTGTCACTTGTCACGGTTGTCGCGTTGGTGAAATACGGGGTTGGTCGTAAACAACAGACTGGTTGTAAGACACGCATGCCCTGGAGTTGTGCTGGAGTGATTGTGTACAAACAGCGTGAGCACGGGCTCGGGTCGCGGCTTCCGAGTGCGGGCTCGGAAGTGCGGGTTCCGTGCTCGGCGGACACGCCCCGCGGGCCCCGCAGCGAGCGGACGCTCACCGCGAATTGCACCAACTTTAACGACAACAATAACCGATGGTTTGGATAACAATAAAAAATATTGGGATAGCGGACAATAATTGACCTAGTCCCAAACTAAGCGAAGCTTGTAATATGGGTACTAGACAACGAAACAAACTCTTATAAATAAATAAATATTTAAATACATAATAAACATCCAAGACTCGAGAACAAATGTTCGGATTTGTCATACAGATACCTGCCTCGACCGGGGATCGAACGCGGGATCTCAAGCTTCATAGTCAGGTTCTCTAAGCACTAGGATATCTATCCACCATATTTTAACGTACTTTGGACAGAAAATCAGAAAAAAGAGATTTTTACTATTTCTATTTGCAACACACGCTTTAATCTATTCTTTACGTCATTCTGTTCTTAAGGTTGACTGGAAGAGATCGCTCTGTGGCGAGAAAGTCGCCTATTGCTTACCTAGTAATTTTCTTTCTGTTTTCAATGTTTTTTATTATGTGGTGTTCAGTCATTGTATTGTGTTGTATTGTAAAATCTACGAAATGTAATGTCAAAATCTATGGCTTTCTGTATGGGGTAACCCACACTTGAACAGCCCCGCAGCCACTGCGGCGGGACCACTAACACGAATCTATTAATTTATTTTCTTAAAGGCTCGGCAACGCAATATTAACCCATCTATGTTATATATTATGGGCGGCGATGATTGCTTTCTATCAGGTGACCCGCAAGCCCGTTTGTCCTGTAACACATAAAAAAGCAAGGTCAAACTCACGAATGTGGACCTCCCATCCGGGAAGTAGCGCTTTATTAAATCAATTGCATTTTTTTTGGGGGATTGTACAAAAACTTTACATAAATATGAGACCGCTTAATTCAATGCTACACAATTATTCCTGCAGTTTTCAAACTTTAATTTATTCAAAACTTTTAACATAGCAGGTAGGTATGAGTGGTGTAGGGGTAAAAGCACGCATGAATTGATGAGGATCCGGGTTTCATTCCCGGCCATAGCTTTATGTTTCGGTCTTTTCCATGTGTTCTAGTTTTCAGTATTGTTTAGAAATATGACTTCTAGCGGGTAAACCGTAAAAATAAAAAACAAAAATCGGGGAATAAAATTCTTTGATAGGACTTTTATAATATAAAAAATAAAAATGACTAAATTTCAGGGTTTTCGTTTGCAGAAAAACCAGCGTTGTACATTTTTGCTAAGGAAAAAAGTGACCTTTTTTGTAATATTTATCAATTTTTCGTACAACTTGTAAGGATTATCACAAAAATGAAACACAAAAATTTTATGTAAATTTATGGAAAACTAAGCATACCTACCCACACTCGCGCGTCTCGTGGCCGCGCCCGCGCAACTATTTATAAAGGGCTCTCCGCCATCGCGTAGCACCCCACACTCACGGATCAAAACATGGATTACTTTTTGTTCGCGATTCAATGCAGCTCTGCTGTAGACAAATATGACCTTTTATATTTCAAAATGGTTTTATGTTCATTAAGTACTTGATATTTGTATCAACTATTTAATCCTCGTTTTTATTTGTTATATTTTAATCTTCGGATGAGGGGTGCCAGATGAAAGAGATTCTTCTCAGTTCCCGTAAACAGTTGTAAAGTTGTTTTATTTTATTTATAAGACACTAAGCATGTTCTGAAATATATAATGGAATTCGCTCCCATCGTCTGTATTTCCCGACAGATACAACTATTACTGAACCAGTGAGTTACACCTTTGGCCTCATCTGCACCTTCCACCAAGTGAGATAGAGGTCAATCACTGGTCAGTTTCTAGTAAAAAAAATATATATATTTTATGAATTTGAATTACAGTCATTTACTGCTGTTGTAAATATTGCTAGCTAAAAATGCCTTATTTACTCCAAATCCTTCACAGTTCGCTCTGTTAGGCCGTGGAGTCGGTTACCGACCTCCATCAGGCAGTCTGCCTCCGTGGCGTCGTTTAAGGAGGGCTTGAGGAAGATATGGCTCACACCATCTCCTTAGATATTATGTGTGTAATGATATTTAGTAGTTTATTTTATGAATTATTTGTTGCATTTAGAGATGTACGCTCTATTGTGGCTTTTACTATCTGGAATTTTAACTCACTCTTTGTCAGTCCCTCGTTTAATGCTCCTTTCATCTACTCAAACGTCATCTGGCAGAGATCCCTTATAGGGTTAAATTCGCCTTTGTGCATATATTTAATGTCTTTTTTTCTTTATGTGATTTGTGACTGTTTCTTTTTATTTGTACAATAAAGCATTTACTTACTTACATATTTATTCACTGTGTCTTATAATTAATCCGCAAGACTTCAGCACATATTCATTATCATCATCATATCAGCCATAGGACGTCCACTGTTGGACACAGGCCTTTCCCATACGCCTTCAGCCTCGGTTGGAAGCGGCTTGCATCCACCGTGAACCCGCGACTTTAACCAGGTCATCCGCCCACCTCGTTGTTGGACGTCCTACGCTGCTGCCGACCCGCGGTCTCCACTCGACAACCCTCCGGCCCCAACGACCTGTTCTCCGTGCTGCATGGCCTGCCCACTGCCACTTCAACGAGCTAATTCGTTTGGCTATGGCGCTAACTTTGTTGGATCAAGGATAGCGGGTGGTAGGGCCTTGTGCAAGGTCCGTCCGGATCGCTACCACCATCTTACTCGCTAATCCTGCCGCTAAGTAGCAGTGCTTGCACTGCTGTGTTCCGGTGTGGAGAGTAAGACAGCCGGGGAAATTACGGGCACAAGAGGCATTTCATCTTAATCCTCTAGGTTGGCAACGCATCTGCAATCCTTCCGGGGTTGCGGGTGTCTATGGGCAGTGGTGATCACTTACCATCAGGTGACCCACTTGCTCGTTTGCCTTCCTATTCATATATATAAAAAAAAAAAAATAGTTACACTTTCAATTGAAAATGTCCTGTAGATACTCGAAGTTTCGATTCACGGAGAAAAACAAGCAAAAAGCTTCACGTTGTTCTGAAACACTCAACAAATTAAATTTCATAAAGCTTTTGACGTGCCCTCAATGGTGAATGAAACACTTACTATACCTACTCGGGTGCAAAAAACCGGGTCAGTTTTTCATACAACTTTCTAAGGGAAGTGACCCGGTCAATCGCTCCCGAGTATATTCAAGACAGCTACTGTCAAATAAATTGACTGGAATAGGCAAATACAAGACACGTATTTACAATTTTACAAACACATATACATATTTACTAGCTATTCCGCGCGACTTCATCTGCAAAGAATTCGTTTATTGTTATCCCGCAGTAACTACAATTTTCCGGGATAAAAAGTAGCCTATGTGTGGATAGCATAGAATCCATGTGCCAAATTTGAACTAGATCTTTTCAGCCGTTTTGACGTGAAAGAGTAACAAAAATTCATATATCCATACTCACATTTATAATATACTAGCTGACCCGGCGAACTTTGTTCCGCCTTAAATTTGAAAAATTCCAGTGGTTTGGGCTGTGCTATCCCGCGGGAACTATGCAATTTTCCGGGATAAAAACTATCCTATGTCCTTTCCCGGGACTCAAACTATATGTATTCCAAATTTCAACTAAATCAGCCCAGCGGTTTAAGCGTGAAAAGGTAACAGACAGACAGACAGACAGAGTTACTTTCGCATTTATAATATTATTATAGTAAGGATAAAGTAAGGATTATTAATAAGACAAAATGTGCACTGTAGTAAAAGCTAGCTGAAAGAATTCCTTCACCCATTGACACAGCACAGAGCGATGCAGCGCACCTGCCGCCGCGAATAGCGCGGCCAATGCACCCCGCACCGGCTGCAACCCCCGCCCATGCCCCCCTCGAGCCCGCAACAAACACAACACACAACTTACAATACGCCTTCAACCGGGATCTACCACACAGCGGCCGAGAAAAAGCAGCAATGAACAGCGCGGCTAGCGATAACGTTCATAATGAGGAATCGATCACGGGTGTTTGTGTAGGGGTATCGGTATGTGATTGAGGGTGATCAATGAATGGTTCGCTAAATATATCATTGTCGCACTGAACTTCGCTATTGAACTCATCGTATTAATAGTTTGTAAACAATAGACAATGGATCAGTTCGGAGCAGCCGCGGAGCTTCCTGGCCGGGAAATGCAGGAAATTGCTTGCAAATATGTTTCACGCCGATTAAGCAGTTGAACGATGTTGTATACGTTACTTTTGTGATCTTCATTTTGGTGAAGCGTAATGATTGATTTATGAACAAGAGTTCACGCTCACTGCGTCTAAAAATAAACATTTTTTTCAGTATTTTACTGCATATTCGATTGATAGGACAAATTGATGGTGAAGTGATAGACTTATGGCTGGAAATTATTTTTTTTACACACACTTGGTTTTATCAATTACCAACCATAAATTATTTTGACCGGGATTCAATAGATCGGAAATAATATACAAATAATTAAGGCGAGTAAAATTTCAAAAAGCAAAAATCATGAAATATCTACTTTTGAAACGTTTGTGGTTCCTAAAAAGGGCTCGGCAGCGCCCGAGTTACGCGGGCGGGCGGCGCGAGCCGGCGGTCGCGCCAGCGCCCCAAAAGGCGCTGCTAGGGGACCCCGGGGCTGGGGTCCGTGGTGGCTGGACCCTGGACCCCGAGGGTGCCCGCTGGAGCCGGCGGCCGGGAGCCGGCGTCGCCGGCGCGGGCGGCGGGAGCGCGCGCCTTGTATGGCCGCGTCGCCGCCGCGCCCGCGCATATATAAGCCTCCGCCGCCGGCCTCCACCGCACTCGCAGTCTCGCTGCCGTAGAGTCAACATCCCGCGTCCCGACACCCAACACAACCGCCAACATGTGTGACGACGATGTTGCCGCGCTCGTAGTAGACAATGGCTCCGGCATGTGCAAGGCCGGTTTCGCCGGCGACGACGCGCCGCGCGCCGTGTTCCCGTCCATCGTGGGCCGCCCCCGTCACCAGGGCGTCATGGTGGGTATGGGTCAGAAGGACTCCTACGTAGGAGATGAGGCCCAGAGCAAGAGAGGTATCCTCACCCTGAAGTACCCCATCGAGCACGGTATCATCACCAACTGGGACGATATGGAGAAGATCTGGCACCACACCTTCTACAACGAGCTGCGCGTCGCGCCCGAGGAGCACCCCGTCCTGCTGACGGAGGCCCCCCTCAACCCCAAGGCCAACAGGGAAAAGATGACCCAGATCATGTTTGAGACCTTCAACTCCCCGGCCATGTACGTCGCCATCCAGGCCGTGCTCTCCCTGTACGCCTCCGGTCGTACCACCGGTATCGTGCTGGACTCCGGAGATGGTGTCTCCCACACCGTCCCCATCTACGAAGGTTACGCGCTGCCCCACGCCATCCTCCGTCTGGACTTGGCCGGTCGCGACTTGACCGACTACCTCATGAAGATCCTCACCGAGCGTGGTTACTCCTTCACCACCACAGCTGAGCGGGAAATCGTCCGTGACATCAAGGAGAAGCTGTGCTATGTCGCCCTGGACTTCGAGCAGGAGATGGCCACCGCCGCCGCCTCCACCTCCCTGGAGAAGTCGTACGAGCTTCCCGACGGTCAGGTCATCACCATCGGTAACGAGAGGTTCCGTTGCCCCGAAGCCCTGTTCCAGCCTTCCTTCCTGGGTATGGAATCGTGCGGCATCCACGAGACCGTGTACAACTCCATCATGAAGTGCGACGTCGACATCCGCAAGGACCTGTACGCCAACACCGTCATGTCCGGAGGCACCACCATGTACCCCGGTATCGCCGACAGGATGCAGAAGGAGATCACCGCCCTGGCTCCCTCCACCATCAAGATCAAGATCATCGCTCCCCCGGAGAGGAAGTACTCCGTATGGATCGGTGGTTCCATCCTGGCCTCCCTGTCCACCTTCCAGCAGATGTGGATCTCCAAGGAGGAGTACGACGAGTCCGGCCCCGGCATCGTCCACCGCAAGTGCTTCTAAGCGCCCTGCTGCTGCTGCTGCGACGCGGGGCGCGGCCCGCCCGCGCGCCGCGCCCCGCCCCGCCGCCGCCTGTCGTGTTGTTTGTGCTATCGGTCCCCAATGGGGATGCAAGCATCTTGTACGTTGTACGTAGTGATACCTGACAGAACTGAACATCTAAATATAACGCCATCTTATATTAATGTAATTTATTGTAAAATTTATATAAATTTAATTTCTTTTTTATTTTTATTATACTCGGGATCGTTATGGATCTCACGCCAAAATGTAATTAATAAATAAACGGTTAATTTATTTATTTTAATTACAATCATTTCTTTTTATACACTGGTCTACTTTGGTTTTCATGATTAGGGAACCCCTCCTCCCCGCCGTTGACGGCAGTCCGTCACGGTGTAGTGTTTCAAGACGGTCCGGCGCCGCGCCGGACGGGTCCGGGTCGCGGTTCAGGGGCGCCGCATATAGCGGCCCGCCGTCCGCCGGCACTACCATAAATAGTAAAGACAGCGCTCGAGCATTCTCTAATTTTACCAGAATGCCGCGGCGAGGGGAACCCGAACCGCGGCGCCGTTTCCGTAAATATCGCGGCGTAAAAAAAATACAGTTCAGCTGCTGGTCTATGTCTATAGATAGCGACTCCCGCTGGAGCGCCGCGGGGTCCGGTGGCCGTATTATTAGACGAGCACGCGCTCTTGTTTTGAAACCGAAGGTGCGGGTGACACCGCGGCGGCGCCGTAGCCGGTAGCCACGGGCCGAGGCCGCGCGGCTCGCAGCTCGGCTTCGCGTATCGCGTTCCCCGTCGTCGCCGTGTCGTTATCGCCTCGCGTTGTTACGTTACAATTCCTCGGCTCGTGTTATGACTCGCCGGCATTTTTGTTTCGGGCTTCGAGCAGATGTAACAACGGAGTGCTCTAAAAATAGCCGGGCGTTAGTTCTAAACTGGTGCGCGCGTTGGGCAGGTTCACGGATGGGGCCGCGCTATTACGGGCGGTCGGTTGCTCCCCGCTCATTGATAGAGCCATATTTATGTCTTACTACTTAACAACTAACTCCATGCCAAGAGGTTTTTGGTGCACCTGCTTTGGTTATGTTTCATGCAATGGTCGGCACGCGGTCTAATATAATAAGTTAACTTATCGTTTTATTTAAAACCTTATAAAAACTAGTCTGAAATTAATTTGATTGCAACTATCAAAATAGTTTCGTAACTGCGTCCGCTGCGTGGATCACGTGTTGTGTTAGGCTTCCTTCACCACGGTTTTTTAACACCGCTGTCCGAGCTTTTTAATTTTGACCTACTTATTCGTAGATTCGGTAACCTGTGGTGTTGATTGCCAAGTTTTTAGAAGATTCTAAAAATATTGCTTAGTAACTAAGGTTCTTCGAAGTTTTATCTCATCATCATCAGTGGGAACATTTTGAAGACAGTTCAACTTTTTCTTTATTAAATAGGTTTTGTTTTCAAGAATGCTGCTTTCTATTTTAGTCAAATGCTATTTGGGATTGTTTATGCTCTTGCCTAGCTCTGATGGCAAGATATCGGTAGCACTTGTAATATTGTGTTGTTTTTTAATTTTGATAAGGAGCTGACAATGAGCTCTACTCCCAGTTTAGTGACCACTAAACTTGCAACTCCAAGCTGGGGTTTCTTTTGCTTTTCTCCCTTCTATCGGTGTGTCTGATTTGGCAGTCAGTTACTAGGTACTTTCAATTTACCTAAAGATTTTCTAATACAATCTTGTTGAGACCTCTATCAAACAGTCATTGTCTAAAACCCAATTTGGACTTACAAGACAAATCCAGCAGGTCGCATTACATTGCGGCACTGGTTTTGGCCTGTTCGCTGTTTGCATCACGGCCTGGCAATGTAATCAAATTTGCAGTATTTTTCTTGCAAGCGTAAATTGGGATTATTAAAGCTTCGCTTCTATTTTTACGGGGCGCTGACGTGGATAGTGAACCATTCATATTACCACATTACAAGCGAAGTAGAGCCGAGTTGTGGCATTCCCCTATTTTGATTGGTCTATTCTGCAAGTGTTCTCTCAGTGCAGCCTGCAGCACCAGCGAGCCCGCTGACCGTGTGGCTTACTTTCACAAATACCCCGCTATGTCGAAATAGCTATTCGCCAACTGCCAATAATTTCGTATTGAGATTAACTGACGTCGCGTTTCCTGCATTTTGGCCCGACTTTTTTAACCGCATGCTGAGCCGTAAACAACATATTTATGAGAACAGAGCTGACTGGGAGATCGAGAAATTATCATTTATTATTTCAAACCAATTCAACGCTACATGTTGTATTAAAATTTACTTGAATGGTTTGAAATGGACAACTCGGTTATACTCACCAACGTTGCAAATCCGAGCGAACCTTGTGTAAAATATTGAAAAAAACTATGAAGTCACAAGGAAAGAGAAAGGGGAAAAGAGAGAAGAGAAAGAAAAAGACAAAGGGAAAGAGAGAATTCGTCTCGACTTTCTTTATTAGTATCGATAATCTGGCGGTCGTGGAAACCACAATACTCTAAGAAAAAGTAGAAAAACGTCATCTGGAAGTAGGCCAAAACATCTGGCGATGATAGCTATTTTACAACCATTAAAAGTTGCGTTTGCAAGTTAGTTATTAACTATTGTCATCTATGATAGGTTTAAGTGGCAATTAATGTCTAAGAGTGCGGCAGTTAGCATCAACCATAGCTGCATGGTTGGAATGCTGGCGGCACACGTGCTGTTGTCAGTCAGCCGCTGGCACACTGTCATAATAACAGTTAATGACTCTACATTGTTTAATTATAAGAATTAATTTGATGAGCTGCTGGCGAGCCAAAAGGCACAATAGGTATTCAGTTTAGAACATCAAAGACAAGATATTACTTCAGTGGGTGGTTGGTTTAGTTTGCCAGAACATATTTGCAGATATAATGTTTTTTTTTAAATTGTTGGTGAAAGTTAAAAGTGTACTGCGAGGGACAGAGGGTAGGCTTAGTTTTGAACGCAACGTTACAATGTCAAATTTTTACAAGAGCATTCGATTAACCAACCCAAGATCTACTTCAAAGTCACCTTGTATAGGTACTATAAGCGCAGAAAAGACATCCGAAATCGACCAGCAATCCCATTAAGTTTACTAAGTTGAAATGCACGTCACGATTGCTTGCCGTCCTTTGACAAGTTTTCTTCTATTTAATCAGGTTAACTATAAGAAATTCTTGAGAAGCACCTAGTTAGAGAGTAGGTACTCTGTCAATAACTTCACGCCACGGCATTTCTTTTAAAACGAATTGGTCTGTGTTCTTTTTAAAACGTTTTCGTTCAGAATCTCAACAGAAGCTCACAACTGAAAGCATTGATAACACGAACCAATGAACTATTAATCAAATATGGTAATGATTACATTAAATTACATTCCCAGCTCCCCCACAACGGAGAATCAAATGAAGAACTTCCTATTTCCCAAGCATTTGTAAATACCGAACGCAACTAAATTACGGAACTGTATTAAGCGCTTCTCGGTAACGCTGGCGCTCCACCTACGCTTGAACAGCCCAAAGCCTACAGTCTATGGAGTATTTCTCTCTTAAAGCGCAGATGTGGCCTCGGCATTACAGTTCATAATCAACCGACACAGTATCAGAGGAATCCTCGAAAAGTAATTAAGTGTCGAACAACTCCCGTCGATTCTATTTATGAATCGACGCTGAAACCCACCCTCTTATCGTGAAGGAGTAGACGTCAATTTTCTATGGCAACGAATCTCGTACAAATGGCATAATGGACGGCGGACTTACCGCGCTATTTGAACCGGCGTTTGATAGCTAGCAGACCCTTTATGATTTGGAATAGAGGCGTGAATTAAATGGTTTGCTGTTTGAAGGTGGCAAGAGGAAGGTGGTGTGTAAAAACACGCAGTAATGAAAGGTTTGGTGACTGCTCATCGGGCGGCGCTGCCGTATTTTATTGGATCGTTTTACATGATGACGTTAGAAGCGTTTATCCTGGTGATGAGTTTGGTTGAATCCACTGAGGGTTGCTAGCTGGTGCTTACGTGTGACATTTCTATCTTTCTTAAAAGGCTGATGCTTCCACTTGGCTGGAGCAAACGTAAAGTAAGGAAAATGTATTCACATACCACTCTAGAACCTAACCTTGTGTTGGAAAACCCATTATATGTACTCGGTTGATGAATATTCGCACATTTTTACTTGACATTCTAAAGGCAATAAAAAGTTTGAGTTTGAGTTTGAGTTTGAGTTTTGTATTTTTATGTAAAACTAGTTTTATTTAATTTAGATATATTCTTGCTGTTGATGATCAGTAACGTTTCTAATTTATTTCAGTATCTTTACTTTAACTAAACTAAACTAAACCCTATAACTTGAGCTTGAGTGCCGGTGGCCTGTTAATTGCGACTGGGTTCTACGGTGGTACGTGAATACAGTTCCCTCACTGTTTATTATTGACTTGACAGTAGGAATTTCTTCAATTGGCGTGTGAAAACAAATTTTTGTTGGTGAGATAAATCGAACATGAAGGGTAAATGGGCTACGGATAAAATAAAAGTAATGTTTAGGATAATTGAATCAGAAAGCCCTTCAGAAAGTAAGTAAGTAAATGCTTTGTTGTACAAATATAAAGAAACAGATACAATTCACAAAAAAATAATAAAGGCGAACTTACCTATCCCTATAAGGGATTTCTATCAGTTAACCTTTGAGTAGATGAGAGGAGCATTAAACGAGGGGAAAATAACATGTTACAATTGTTACAGCTATTCTGAAATTTACAAACTGTTCCCTACGAGTCCTTCAAAATGATTACACGCAAGTCAATAAATAATTTTATTGAATCAGGCGTTACTTTGCGGAGGTCCATTTCGATGAACAACGAATTTTTACCTTGCTACTCTGCTACTCACGTGCACGATAACCAATTCTGTGTGAAATATATATGTTTTTCATTAAGTAACTTCAAAGTTTCGAGTACAATACAACGTAATGATTGTGACGCTTACTTGACAACTACTTAACTTTATTAAATCAAATCAAATCAAATCAAATCAAAATAATTTATTGCAAATCACATTACATTAATAATTATGCCAAATATACATTAATTAATACTCCTCTCATCCACGCAAATGTTGACTGGAAGGGATCCCTTAAAGAAATAAGTCCGCCTTTGTGTACGTCTCTCATTGTTTGTCAATTATTTTCGCTCAATAAAGGGTTAACATACATAATGTATGATTTGTCAATTCCATGTCCACTGGCACTCCCCCCCCCCCCCCCCCCCAACCCGCGCCCCCGGTCGTATGCCCACTAATTAGTTTGCTAACTGCTAATGGATTTGCTCGCATCCCATCACTGGGTTCACAACTATTTGGGCAAGTACAGTTAGCCGCACTCTATCATACCTCGGCCAGTATTTCTAGTATTTCTTAGGTAAAAGTCACTTTATTAACTACTTGGAGAATAATGACGCAAAAGTGGGGCAAAGTATGTCGGGTGCTATTTGGTAAAAAAAACGTATCTGGGGGCACGGTAGTGCCTCCGCCAAGACGAAAAATACGGCGGAGCACTACCTTTTCACGAACCGTTTCGCCGCAATTTCAAACCCTCATAACTTCTTCCCAGTTGACACCAGAGAGCCCAAATTCAGTAGTCAGTAATTATGATCCCTGAGCATGAGTTGGCAAGAGCTGGTGGTCTGAGAATATGCAGAGAGCCCTTTGCCCCTAATGGTTCTTCTTCTTATGGTGCCTCTCCAACTATTGAAGGTTGGCAGTCAGCTCGGCATGATTGCAGGGTGAAATATATAACATTCCATGCTGGTCTGGGAACAAAGAAAAAACATAGAATATACCAGTTGCTTCTCTTCCCGCGCAGATGGTAAAAGCCCATCGAGGAAATAGGCGAAAATCATAAGAATCATGTTATAGGCAATGCGGCTAGCAACCCATCACTATTTTGATTCCATTTTCTATCTACACAATCTTGCTAAACGTGGCCCGTGGGTCTTGTCACCTTAGGCTCTGTCTAGCCCGTAAGGGATAAAGACGTGATTTGTGTATGTGTGTGTGTGTGTGAAATATAAAAATGGTGATTTGTAAACACGCCGTGTACAGTCGAGGGCATAATTATTATCGATACAGACATCATCCTACTAATATTATAAATGTGAAAGTTTGTGAGTATGTTTGGATGTTTGTTACTCTTTCACGCCAAAACGGCTGGACAGATCTGGATGAAATTTGGAACATAGATAGACTATAGTCTGGAATAACACATAGGCTACTTTTTATCCCGGAAAATTGCGGAATTCCTGCGGGATAGCGATAAACAATTCTATGCAGACGAAGTTGCGGGCAACAGCTAGTAAGGCATAAAGGTGTCTAGATGTTTTTGATGTCTTGGTAACGCATATGCCTTTGGCTGTACGCGCTACGACAGGCAGCGGGCGACCGTACCAACTAATCCGAAGCATCCCGTCTCTTGGCACCAATTAGCGGCAACTTGTTGCTCCCCCCCGCACGCCGCCGCCGCCGCCGCCGACGCCGCCGCCGCCGACTCGGCCCGTTAGTTTACCTACGCCTGCCCAGCACACACCCGATCCATTCTATACGCGTTTCGTAAACAAACAAGTCGCACCAAGTTATAAAATTGAAAAATAATAATCATAGTACAGTTATTTTAAAACGTCTTGCGACATCAAGCATGATCCTTCAACATTCCGGGATGTGATTCTAATTGCATACAATGCGGTTGTGTGGGAATTTAGATGAAACTGGTTTGTTTACAAACGCGGATGAAATGGATCGAAACACACTACGCTACGAGAACAGCGATACTTCAATAAACGCCACACCACACCACATAAACAGTTTGAAATGATTCGCGGCGAATTATATAGTAACGAATTGTAGTTATACTATAGTTATTATAGAGACCTCATGATTCATCCAGATGTATCGAAAAATCGGGAGCCCCCAAAGTTATTTTAAGTCAGCCCTTGTTGATGTTGATGTTGTTGTGGGGACGCCTGGCTGGAGCAGGCGGGCTGTCGATCCGCTGCGGCGATCATTCAGCCCAGTTCCCCTTGGCTGGAGCTGGTTACTGTCCCAGCAGCGCCCACACAGCAACTCTCCCCGAATCTTCAGCCCTTAGATAATATATATTTTCTGAAGCATCTTACCACCAAGCAGCCCAGCATGGAGCCTTCTCGTTTGAGTTATTTAAAAAACTAAACCTTTGACTCACCAAAAATGTCAAGCAAGTTCGGTTTCCATAAGAATTTATCACGGTCCGCATTGTCTGCTAACTTTATCAGAATGTTAACTTTGATAGTTAGAAAATATAGGTACGCAGAGAAATTGAAGGAGAAATTATAACAACAGCAAAACTTCCACCAGATGCCCACCTTACGACTTAGGGACTACGCCGTTACTACAGTTGTACAACAAACTAATTACCAAATGCCTGTAGCCGCGACTGGCGCTGGCAACATTGTCGCTTCCCCGTGACATAAGTTGATCATTTAACAGCATTAATTAAGATGATTCCGCGGCGCCGTCGCCCGAACTCAAAGCGCTGATCGGATCAGGTGCCATTCAGAGTATTCCAGTTGTTAAGGGGTGGAATTAATAAAAAGTGGGGGTTAGGGGTCCCCCCCATTGTCGTCGAGTCAATTATCCCCCGCGCGGCAGGTCGCGGCGACAATGGCGCCCCCGCCCGGGGCCGTTTGAAGTCGCAACTATTGTTGCCTACTCGAGCAAAAATAGACTAATAACACTTCATATATAAGGGAATTACGTTATTAAATTTTAACTTATTTGCGCGAATGATATTGAATTTAGTTGCCTTTTGTTGGCATTGTAGCTGTTACTAAAAGACGAGTTAGCTAGTTGTTAAATTCTGAGATTAGATACATTTGAATTGACTTTTGTTAAGTGGTTAAGAAGATTAGAGTTAAGCAGTACGTTTGTTGTGAATAGGCGAGCTTGTACTCGAGATGTTTAGCCAGTATGGAAACATTCGGCATCCAAATTAAAAGATCCTGAAAAACATTTGCAGGCTAATTCAGTTAAACTGACCAACAGCTGCTGCTGTATTACGGATACATATTAAGACACAGTCAGTATTCTTAAGATCCACAAAGAGACGGAACTAACTAACGAAAAGTATTGGTTCTTCTTGAAGTAAAATGCTGGGAGCAGGAATAAAATAATAGTTTAACAAATTCCAATGGTACAATCATATCGTGGCAAATATTGTACAGTAAAACGTTCAATTACAAGTTAGGAAGATGGACAACTTTAGAAGTGGACAAGTTAGGAAGTGGACAACTTTGGTAGTGGACGAGTTAGGAAGTGGACTAAATAAGAAGTGGACGGTTTCGGAAATGGATGAATTAGGAAGTGATCAAAGTCGACCGGAGGAAACAGAAGGCGATACAAGAGAAGGTATTTAAGTTTTGTTACCATAGGCTCTGTCTACCCCGTAAGGGTTTGTGTAGGTTTTTTTTTTATATGAATAGGAAGGCAAACGAGCAAGTGGGTCACCTGATGGTAAGTGATCACCACTGCCCATAGACACCCGCAACCCCGGAGGGATTGCAGATGCGTTGCCAACCTAAAGGATTAAGATGAAATGCCTCTTGTGCCCGTAATTTCCCCGGCTGTCTTACTCTCCACACCGGAACACAGCAGTGCAAGCACTGCTACTTAGCGGCAGGATTAGCAAGTAAGATGGTGGTAGCGATCCGGACGGACCTTACACAAGGCCCTACCACCCGCAAATATGTATAAAGCAATAGTATCAAAAGTGGCACGAAAAATTATAAACAAGAAGGCTTAACAGTTCTCGATTATAACTTTAATTACATTTCCACGCTCAAAGATCAGAGGAAGATATTAATTAAACCGATTTAGGGATTAAGTATAAAGGTTAAAGTTTCAATATTAGTAGAAACTTGTTCGGGCCGTCCGCGTCGGCCGCAGCGGACGCCGTTGGGAGCTGGCGACTTGGATTGTGCGGGGACTGGCTGCCTAACTAACTAACCCCCTTCCAGGGTAGGCTTGGAGCAGTAACAAACAGAAGCGTCAATAAGGTTGCCATGCAAATAATGGAGATATTAGTCATTAGTAGGCTTGTTACCTAACTCGCTCGCAATCGCCATCGTGCTCATTTTGACAGTTCATGTATGGGCTGACAATTGGCATCGGAATCAACTAGTTGTCACATTCATACAAGAACTGTCAAAATGAACACGATGGCGATTGCGAGCGAGTTAGGTAATAAACCTACTGGTTTAAGGTTGGCAGCCAGACTTTGAAACCACTAATAAACAGAGCTTCACTACATAGTATAAAATAAAGTCGCTTTCTCTGTCCCTATGTATGCTTATATCATCAAACCTACACAACGGATTTTGATGCGGTTTTTTTAATAGATAGAGTGATTCAAGAGGAAGGTTTTTATGTATAATTCTATTCTACGCAGACGAAGTTGCGGGCACAAGCTAGTAAACACTAAATTGAGAATTATTTTTTTACAGCTAGTGGCCATATTTTCATAGGGCATAAATAAAGCCATCATGATATTACGTATCATCATCATATTAGACGTGTCACCGGCCTTATTGTTTGTGCCACAAAGGTGTACTGATGTTTGTGACGTCTTGGTAACCTGCATATATTTTATTCTGTTTTGGCTTCGCTTCCAGATCAGCGTGGAAGTTGATGTGATACTTTGTGTAAAGAGGGTCCGTGACGTCTCCGGTCGGTTGGGTGCTCCAGGGGTGGGGGGTAATGGTTATTAATATAGTTGAGCGGCAACTTGTGTAATATCGCCTCAGCCTGCGGTCGCGAGACGCGGGACAATTTGCTCCAATTTCCATTACATTCCAGTTATTAATTATAGTTTTATGTGTAGTTATAGTAAGATCTGCAAACAGCAGGGGATGGGGATCTGAAATTCAGGGAACAATTCTGAATAGAATGGCGAAAATCTTAGGAATCATGTTATAGGCGATGCAACCCATCACTATTTTGATTCCCCATTCCATCTATAAGCCCACAATCGTGCTAAACGTGGCCTTTAGGTCTTGTTACCTTAGGCTCTGTCTACCCCGTAAGGGATAAAGACGTGATTTGTGTAGATATTTATGTATGAAGAGATTCAAGAAATCAGATGACTTGAATTAGTTCGCTGCAGTATGGAAAACCGCGGAGAAAAAAAGAGGATGGTTGGAAGGCCACAAGGTTTCAATCGGATTCAAAAAAAATTTGCCAAGTGCGAGTCGGAATCGCGCACCGAGGGTTCTTCTGAGACGTACATACATAATAACATACATAAATCACGTCTTTATCCCTTAAGGGTAGACAGAGCCTAAAAATGCAAAATGCCGAGAGGTCATCAGACCTTTATAACGTTATAAAAAAAAACGATATAATAGCGGTATATATCGTTTGTGTTTAAAATTTCGTTCAAACAAATTCTATATTCCTTCATAACGTTATATCATATCATAACGAAACGAAAACCGTAACTTTACGAAATAGCGTTATAGACCTTTAAAACGTTATGAAAAAAACGATATAATACCGGTATATGTCGTTTGTGTTTAAAGAAAACCATAACGTTATGAAATAGCGTTAGGTATAATAACGCTATGAAACTGATTATGAACTACTACTATGATATCAACTTTACGGCCTAGTCCCACGAAACAAATTTGTAAAGTATGTTTTGACAATTCACGAAAACAGTACAGATTTGTCATTGCATATGTTTGTCGCACGTTATATAGAGCGGGTGTTATAGAGTGTAAGAAAGAGATGGTCTATAACGTTATTATATCACTTGCCGAAGTATCGATATATATTGCTATTAATAACGTTATAATGAATACCGCTACAGAATAAATAATGTTTTATTAAAAAACGCTATTCGGTAATATAACGTACTGAAAAATAGCGCTACCTAAAAACGTTTTATTGAAAAATGCTATTCGATAATCTAACGTTATGAAAAATAGCGTTACGCAAAAATAACGGTAATTAAAGGTCTGGAGGTCATTAATGATAAGATTATCGCTTGGATGTGTCCATTCCGCAAATTCTCAAATTAGGACCGAATAATGCGGAGCATCGCGGTCGGGGGCGGGTTCCAGTAATCCCCGACAGCTGGCGCTAGTGGAGCACTCACACGCACACGATGGATGTCGTCGGCGATGGCGCAAACACCCTGTAATTGATTCTGCGCAGGTATCCGCGAGCGCCCGCCGCGTCGCGGCCAGCGTCGTTGGGGCACAGATGTTTGGTTACTTCGTATTTATGTATGTAAACTCTTTATTGCACATAAAAAATATAAAAATACAGTAATACAGAGAAAATAGTACAAAGGCGAACTTATCCCTAAGAAGGGATCTCTTCCAGCTAACCTGCCACAGAAAGGAAAAGTTACAACAAAAAGGCAAGCAGTCATTATACTTCGTTTGTCTCGTTAGACTACAGCGCCACCTATTGGGTTAAAAACTACCTGGAACTAAACTTACACATTCATAAAATTTCAATGTCATCTGTTCTGTGGTTTCGGAGATACTTGAAGGACATAGTGAAATGTAAGTTTGGTTAGTTACGGCACTTTTTGATTAATGAATGACACAGCATTGCAAAGTTTTTAGAAATATGAGAGGTCACTGTTCGAAGGGCTTCAAGTGTATATTTAGAAACACTATAGTTGAGTAGCGAGGAGTCAACCATTGCGATGATGAAAAGGAAAGAAAAACATAAAGCAAATTGTGAAAATAATGGAACTTAGATCACGAATTGGACAAAGATGTTCTACATTCCACATTTATTTTTGCTTTCTCTGTAATATATAAACTAACATCTACAAACGGAGTGAGCCACATAGCAGCGGGCTCTCGCACTAGTGGCGGAGATTTAATATAGCGCGGGTTAAGGCGACGGCAAATACCGCGCGATGAGCGCCCGCAAGGGGAAGCTCTTCCTCGCTGGATCTTATTTACACGTTATAGCCATTTTGTTGCTGATTTCTCACTAATTTCTAGGCCACTGTGCTGTAAAGAGTGACTCTTTCTACATAATCGCTTGTTAAGCTTACGAGAATCTATTCGTTTTTCTTAATCAGTCGCTATGACATTTGCCTTTGCCAGACGCAGGTTTGGAACTTTGTACAAATGAGAGGTTATGGCTTGTTATTATATTCTTGCCAGCTACACCGGTGTAGCAAGCAGGATTAAACAGATAGAAAGCAGCTAGTGTTAACCATGCTCCGTCTGTTCTGCTGCGAACTTTTTCTATTTTTGATACAATATTATTTATAGTTTTTATACTCTTTAACTATTGTGTATATTGTGACTTTTACTTCATTGTTCTGATTGCATGTGTCAGGTCATAATCTTATTGTTATACTTAATTATTATTATTCATAACTAGCTGTTGTCCGCGCAGAATCGGATATAATCCTATGTTCATCAGGGATAATGTAGTATTCTAATGGTGAAAGATTTTTTCTAACCGGTCCAGTAGTTTCGGAGCCTATTCTATACAAACATACAAACAGTCAAATCTTTTCTCTTAATAAGATTAGCGTAGAAAACTATTAGCCTCATTTACACAGTATTTCATTTGCTCCCATTCTCTTCACCATCCAAGACACTTACCATCGACTTGTTCAAATGAACAACGTTCTCCATAAATTGTAATGTATATTCACTTAGCCTAGACAGCATCGCCTCGCCTTAAGCATGTGTCTGCGGATATTTTTACAAACGTTATTAGCGTGGTCGGGCGAGGGGGAGGGGGGAGGGGCGCTCGCGGCGGGGGGAGGGGGCTCAGCTTTCCTTATTAAACGGCGCTCAGGGCCGCGAGCCGCGGCGACGCGGCGGCCAGCGCGGCGGGCTCTCGGATTAGTTGAGCCGCATTTACATCGGGGCATTCTGAACTTGCAGTCATTTGGATATCAATTAATGATGATGATGAATTCAAGTCATGTAGAGTTTATTTTAAGCACCTAAAGTAGTAAACCAGGAAAAAAGTTATAGTAGTTAAAGTACGCATATCATAATATTTATCTAGGTAAAAGTACGCAGATGCAATAAACAAAAAAGGACATACAGTTTTTCATAAGCTGGTTTTTTAGCCTTATTCTCAGCATTTTAATTACTTTAAAAATGTGAACCTTATTTGGAAACTGGCACTCAAAATAATTTTAATTATTAACTATTTTTAATTTTTGACGACAACCCTTTAACATTATATACATTACTAGCCGTTGCCCGCAACTTCGTTTGCATAGAATTCGTTTATCGCTATCCCGCGGGAATCACGCAATTTTCCGGGATAAAAAGTAGCCTATGTGTTATTCCAGACTATAATCTATCTATGTCCAAATTTCATCCAGATCGGCCCAGTACTTTTTGAGCCTATTCATTACAAACATACAAAAATAGGTACAAATCTTTCCTCTTTATAATATTAGTATAGATTTGTAACATGCAGATCAAATAAGACTTGTTCCGTCGGTCAAAGCTGACGATTTTGTAATTCAAACGAACCAAAACTCAATCAAAATACATAATAAAACCCCATGAAACCACCTGTCGTCCGACAGCGTCCAAAACAGTCTCGGAATCGTTTGAATAATAAATTGAGGCTAATAGTAATAATTCATAGTAAGTATACTATGTTTTTTAATTTGCGTAATATTCGCGGGGCGGCCGCCAGCCCTGCGCCCGGATTTTTGCCAATAAGATGTGATTTGTCCTCCCCCCCCCCCCCTCGCCGCGCAAACATCATTTACATCTCGAGAAGCACAGATAGAGCGTAATTGAAAATATTGTGTACCTACCCGCAGGTGTCTGCGACTATTGAGTAGACGATTGGGAATTGACTTTTATTTTTGTTTGGAGCTGTGTTTGATTGAGTTTTTCAGATGTGTGGGAAAGTGTAGCGTTGCTACTAGCTTTGTTTGATTAGGAAAAACTAAGGAAATGTGAATGGGGAATTGTTAAGCTGTTTAGTTAAAAAACCTTGCAAAAATTACGTAATTGTAAAAGCTTAAGTTGAACTAAGTGCCGATTTTTTTAATCACACTCATAAAAATAACCGTCGTAAACGGCAAAAATTTTTACTTTGTGATGAAAATTTATAACATTTATAATTTTCTACTAGGTACTTACTCTATTCGTCTTCAAAAATTTCACTCTTTTTTATTGGTTATTTTGACAGCTACGGATTTGGCAATTTGGCATGGTTTTCCAAAATCTACCCGCGATTCCGCTTTAATTATTTAAACTCAATTATAGTATAGCAATTAAGTAGTTAATAGATGTCATCAACAGATGTCATCAACCGCCCACAAACTATGGCTTTCACTTAAGAAAATTGCCTAGGAAAATTATTAATATCAATCAAAATTTATCCAAAAACCAACAGTTGACACAAACCGCCGCAGAATCCTCAAGACCATCATTTATTGGCGACGCAAGCAAACACTTCCGCCCTCACAAAAACCGAAGCCAACCCCGCAGCAAGCGGGGCCGCGGTGTTGCCAGCGGCCGCAGACACAAGTCGCTAAGTCCAGTGTCAAAATTCACTAAGGGGTGCGAGTCGGGTGGAGGACGTGTGATCAAGAGCTGCGGTTCCTTTTTGGATCCGTCCGGGGGAAGAGCAGTGCTTGATCCGGTGCACCCTGGGCTTCGGCTAATGATTTCCCGGCAGTTTCTGAGGGATATCATTGACCGTTGGCTAAGAGCCCGACAGGGGGGGAGGGGGGTCTTTGACCATTACCGTACAACGTTGCCGACATTATGTCACAAGATTTTAATCATATTTTTGTTACTTTGACATTGGCGAAGTTGTCGTCGCTATAACGACTTGAAACGCCACAAATAAGAAGAAGAAGAAGAAAATTCACTAAATAGGCATCTCCAGAAAAGTGCCATGGCGAGAAACGGGGGAGATAAACGGCAACAATATTGTTGAGATGATTCACGCCAGTTGGTGGGAAATTATGCCATAGTTTCTAGTTCATTCCATTAAAGATTGGTAAATTAGTTAGTGTACGGTCCTTACATGCTGGTCTAGGAGCACAGAAAAAACATAGAATGTACCTTAGGAATCATGTTATAGGCGATGCGGCTAGCAACCTATACACTATTTTAAATCCCCTTTCCACCTATACACCCCCTAAACGTGGCCTTTAGGTCTTGTTTCCTTAGACTCTGTCTTATAGGAGTGATTTGTGTATGTGTGTGTGTTTACGTTCAGTTTAGGAACTACAAGGACTCTAAAGTCGACTAAACTTAACTCAGGACCCTAAGGTACAGTCGGGTAAATGGTCTACCGTTATTCATTCAAATTCCTATCAATTGAATATGTAGCTAAAGTCGAACTTTCAAGTGGACAGCCGCGTCATATCGATATTGTACCTACCTATTTTATGACGTCCATAGAATAGCAGACCACACATCTTGTAGATTGCACTTCACTTTTTCATGTTTCTTTTTACAAACTATCGAACCTTAAAAACACAACTAAATTGATCCCTAAAGCCTTCAGACTTGCTGTAAATAATTTTGATTTGTAATGTTGCGGGTGGTAGGGCCTTGTGCAAGGTCCGTCCGGATCGCCACCACTATCTTACTCGCTAATCCTGCCGCCAAGTAGCAGTGCTCGCACTGCTGTGTTCCGGTGTGGAGAGTAAGACAGCCGGGGAAATTACGGGCACAAGAGGCATTGCATCTTAGTCCTCTAGGTTGGCAACGCATCTGCAATCCCTCCGGGGTTGCGGGTGTCTATGGGCAGTGGTGATCACTTACCATCAGGTGACCCACTTGCTCGTTTGCCTTCCTATTTAAATAAATAATAAATAAATAAATGACGCTATAACTTTTTGTCGCTAAGACAATACATAATCGTAAGTCGCCATTTCTGGCGGCGAAGTGGCTAAACTGGCAACACGGGATGGCCGCGGGCGGGCGTTTAATGAACGGGAATGACTGTGAGTTCAGCGGGTAAGCGGGACAAACATGGGGACAGCCTCATATCGGCGGCTTTGTGCGGATCAGCGCGGGCCGCGGTGCACCTCCTAATTGCGAGCTCATGGCAACGACAAGGCACACTTTACAAATAAATACCATGGGATCATTGTACATACATACATAAATCACGTCTTTATCCCTTACGGGGTAGACAGAGCCTAAGATAACAGGTACCTACAGGCCACATTTAGCAAGATTGTGGGCGTATAGGTGGAAAATCGAATCAAAATAGTGATGGGTTGCTAGCCTCATCGCCTATAACATGATTCCTATTATAATCGCCCATTCCCTCGATGGGCTTTTACCATCTGCGCGGGTAGAGAAGCAACTGGTACATTCTATGTTTTTTCTTTGCTCCCAGACCAGCATGGAAAAGATCATTTTACTATGCACTAATTGACAAAATGCCAAACTAAGCAAAGTTCTTCTTCTTATTTGTGGCGTATCAAGTCGTTATACCGACGACAACATCGCCAATGTCAAAGTAACAAAAATATAATTAAAAAATCTTGTGGCAAAACCTGTCAGGCTCTTAGCTAACGGTCAATATTCCTCAGAAACTGCCAGGAAATCATTAGCCGATGCCCAGGGTGCACCGGACCAAGCACTGCTCTTCCCGGACGGATCCAAAAACGAACCGCAGCTCTTGACTACATGTGGAGGTAACCCGACTCGCACCCCATATGCGATTTAATTTTGTTTCAGTAGTTATCTATAGGTTCGCTCGCTGTCAGATCCATACTAAACAGTTAAAACCTGAACTGAGTCGGATTTGAATCGCATTGAGACGTCATGGTAAGGTCTTTGGACCACACAATGGATAAACATAATAGTACCTACCCGGATGACCGAGCTTTGCTCAGTATTTCTTTGGTACGTTTTCTAAAAATGAAACCTAGCTAGATCGATTTATCGCCCCGAAACCCCCTGCGTACTAAATTTCATGAAAAACGTTGTAGGTATTAGCTAGATAAATACTCACATTATACCTACTTAATTAATTAGATTTAACATCCATGACTCGGGTACAAACATTTATTAGGTACTTCATTTATTTATCCATTACTTCATTCACATACCTACTAACTTACGTATAATAAAATGTTATAAATGCGAAAGTGTGTCTTGCTTTCTGTCCGTCTGTTACCTTTTCACTCTTAAACTTACACTGTTTAATAATTTTCACTGTTTTATTTGTACAGAGGAAACAACAAAAAATAAAAAAGCGGCTGTGAATCGAATCCAGGGCGTCTTAATGCCATTCAGTTCGTTCGCTCGCTGTCAGATCGATATTAAAAGTGACAGTTAAAACCTGAACTGAATGGGAATTGAATCGCATTAACACGTCATGGTGAGGCCCCTGGTGACCACTTGCTCGTTTGCCTTCCTTGTCGTATAAAAACACTAACCACCAACTTCAATTTCAATTGCCCTTGCTTGGGCCAATCTCGGTTTAAAATCACCAACTTTTTCTGTCCGACCTGTCGTTTTAGTGTCAAGCCATCTGTCAAACGATTCAGTTCACAACACACGATGTGAGCTACATTACTGCCATCTGTTGGAAGAGCGCGCAACTATAACTCAACTTTCAGTCCAAGTAGCGAGCGCGATTCAAGCTCCCTGTAGTTAACACGGTAATTTTGGGGGTGATCGAGCTCACGATGCCGCCGCTACTCGACGATAGATGGCGCTATCAGTCTTAAAATGTAACCAAGCGACACGATCAAAAATGAGTATGTAGTTGCGAATGATTTATATAGTAATTTAGTTAGTATAGATTTATATAGATTTATTTAGTAAGATTCTAAAATAGTTTGGAATATTGAAGTTATATGTTATAGGTGTACACCTATTTTATTTTTCTGAGTAAATTTCGTCGTTTTTTTTAAAGCACGTGTAATAATGGCACTCGTAAGTGATGAAAAATTGTGCGGAGTTTGAAAAATACAAGTTGTTTGGAATAAAATTCTGCTCTATTTAACGTTTCAATGTTTATTTGGATACAAACGGTACAATTTTACTTAAATCTAACAAAATTACCTACATCTAACATCAACCAATAAAGATGCCACCGTAATTTACACATAAATTTATGCGGGTCGGTGTTTTCAAAATTTACCTTATAATCTCAATATCAATGACATTAAATTTCTAAATGACACTGAAAATTAGAAAACAGAAAAATCCAAAAAGCAAAACCATGGCCGGGATTTGAACCCGTCATAGCAGACTGCTATGGGTGGTGTAAGGGTAGCACGCGTCTCGGAATGACGAGAACGGGCTCGATTCCCGGTTATAGCTTAACTTTTCGGATTTTTCTGTGATCTAATTTTCAGTGTCGTTTAGAAATTTAATTTATAACGGTAAAACCGTAAGAGTAAACATAAAAAATCAAGAAGTAAACATTCTTGATTCATTAAATTTGATAGTACCTGTTAATGACATTAGCCAAGGAAATAGTTTCACAACCAGTTAAAAGCTCTTAACTACTTATTATAACTAAAAGAAATGCTTTATGTTTGAGCTGTGGTTCTGGAGCGATACATATTTATCTTTATAATTTATACCACCTACGAGAGATATGATTTCAAAAATCGGGGCCCAGTTTGTAAAATAAATGATCTTTCCTAACAGAACTTTACTACTGTTACTCTACGTCCAAAAGAGCACGTGCCTAGTAAAAAAAACGCTCACGAAAAACCATTTCAGAAGTACCAACCGCACACAAAATTGGCTAGTGTAACAAGTGAGCCTCTTCGGAATAAAAGTGCGCGCAATAACGGGCCCAATAAGCCGGCGGGGCGTGGCGGGAGGGGGGGGGGGGGGGAGCCGGGCGCGGGGGGGGGGGGGCTCATATCTCCAGCAATTACGACTAAACAAATGAGAGCTAACGAAATTCACCGAAGAGAGCTCGGCGGGACAGAGGCGTGGAGCCGTGTTGGTTGTATAGATTTTTTAAATGTGCCTGTTGCCTGGCAACTTGAAATTGCTGGCACTTAACTTACTTTAGGTGAAATTACTTAGTGTGTTTTATAAAAAAAAAGAGATAAATAAAATTATTCAATAGTTTGTATAGGTACATTCGGTATAGTTTCAAAAGTGCAAATAATATAGACGCAGTTAATAAATGGAACAAAGTACCAAAAAGGTAAACGACTCAGCACATGCCTGCGCCTCGAATAAAAGAGAACATTGAACAATAAAAAGAGTACCTACATTAACCAGTAAAGTATTCTATCTTAGCCTTCTGGTAACGGTGGTAAATCCTCTAGCGCGGGTGTCCATGGGTGGTGGGGCTCACTTACCAGCCGGTGACCCACCTGCCCGTTTGCTTTCTTTGATGTATATAAAAGCGTGAGTGGTTTGAGTTTACCTTTTCGTCTATACTTCGAAATTTCTTGAGGTTTTCGGTAAAACCAAACAGAACTTAGTGAGTCGGCGCACAGTCATCTTATGCCTCAATAGGCAATGCATAGGCCATATCGAAGCGAAGCGTTTGCTCAATTGTCATAATTTTGCTATCGTGATAATTTTGAATAAATAAAAGAAGTAATATTTGATTGATTAAATTGATACTTTTTCAAACTTAAGACTACCTACTTTCTTTACTTGTGAAACTTATTACTTTTTAACTATTAAAGTAAAAAAACACATAAACTGATGTCTCAAATAACTCGCCGAGCATCATTCCGGGTGTAAAACCGAGTTCTTGTTGTAAATTAATTAGTGCGCCTCTCCTCTGCGCCCCTGTGCCGCGGCAAAGGGCTGTGTCGGGTGTTTCAGGTTTTTTCAGCGGCTTTGACTTGCAAATTGACGCCGCCCGCCGCGTAATTAAAAATCCGCCGCCGACAGCGCCCGGCGGCGAGTAGCGGAACTAATGCGCTTTGTCTAGTACTGCCGAAGTGTCCGATGCAATTGGAAGCCGTGATAGCTTTGTCGATTGTGATTTTAAGTTGTGATGGAAGATTGGCGATAGATGGCGCTTACTGGCTTCTCAAATCGATCGATGTGAGCTGTGGATCTAATGTATCTTCAGCCCTCGACTGTACACGAACTCATACGTAATTAATTTTGGAGCTCCAAAATACAAATGCCTGATATTTCATACTCTTTTTTATTAGTATTATTTTACAAGCTTTTGACTAACTTGCAACGTATGTATGTAGGTATGTAAGTATGTTTGTCTAAGTGGAATCTTGCAACTCACCTTTGAAGCAGTATCTTCAACCGATTGAGCAGATTTTTTTCATACTTGTAGTAGTGAAACGACAATACAATTAATCTAGTAGTAGAATTCTGGTGGCCCGGCCAGGACCGTCTCCGCAGGACGAAACTCTTCAACGTTTGGTCCGATTGACTTGACATTTGGTTCACATATGTAGGACGCATGGCAATGCAAGTAGGGAGACCGAGGAGAGTTGAGACGGAGGTGAGTTGATACAAAGCCGATTTCTCTGCGCCTATGACAGTTAGCGTGGTCACAACTTCACACAAACTGTGGAGTGTAGAAAGAGCAACGAATTAGCGAAGTTACCAGCCCGATAAACTGTCACAGTTCAGAGAAATCGGCTTTGTATCAACTCACCTCTGTCTCAACTCTCCTCGGTCTCCCTACAGCCAACAAAAAGTACAGTCAGCCAAAATGTTGTATCAAAAATGATATAATTATGCTTTAATAGCTATTGCCCGCGACTTCGGTAGTAGAATGTTCAAAATCGGTTCAGTAGATCAAGAGTTTACAAAGGTTTCGTAGTTTTGATCCTCCGCCGGTTATTGCGCGTCCACAGCGCGCTGTCCGGCCCCGCCTCCAATGCTCGCGCTAATGGCGGCAACGCTAATGCCGCTGAGCGATGATGATGGCGTCCGTAATGCTGCGCTTGTAATTAGCGCGTCGCGTGCGCCGCCCGATTTGTCCCGGAACGGCCAACACAAATACCGGGGTAATTAAAAAAAATCTTATTATTAGAGTATTAAAAATTAATGATTAGGTAGGTAGGTACCTACTTATTTGTCCGTGTAGAATTAGATTTAAGTAGGTACTGATGTTGATAATATGTTCTACATACAAAAATCACGTCTATCTATAGCCCTTACGGGATAAATATGTTCTGCAACAATTTATTTAACTGCGTTGACTCTAGGCTGCTACGACTTTTGACATGTTTATCACCATCCCGCGGGAACTATGCAATTATACGGGATAAAAAGTAGCCTATGTGTTATTTCAGACTACATCTATCTATGTTCCAAATTTCATCCAGATCTGTCCCGCCGTTCTGGCGTGAACGAGTAACAAACATCCATCCATCCAATACTTACAAACATTCACGTTTATAATATTAGTAGGATTACAGTAGAACCGTCATGTCAAAACCAAAATGATTACGCCCTTTACAGTGACAAAGTTCTGCGACAAATCAGTTTCAGATGGTCTAGTGGGCATAATGGGCGAGTGGAAAGTAAGCTGAGGTTGGTGCGCACCCGGGCACAATTAATTCACGGCATTAAAGTTAATGTGGCAATTAGCGGCGCGGTCGAGTGGGACCCGGGCCGCGGAATGCTAACGACTAGAAATTACGCGAACTAGTCACGGTCATGTTTATAATACATACATACATAAATTCCCTTTATCCCTTACGAGGCAGACAGAGCCTAAGGTGACAAGACTTAAAGACTACGTTTAGCATGATTGTGGGCGTATGGATGGAAAGGGGAATCAAAAAAGTGATGGGTTGCTAGCCACATCGCCTATATAACATGATCCCTAATTTTACGCCCAATCCCTCGATGGGCTTTTACCGCGCGGGAAGAGAAGCAACTGGTGCATTCTATGTTTTTTCTTTGCTACCAGACCAGCATGGAAGAATTCAGTTTATAATATGTATTATAATTTACTAGCTTCTGACCGCGACTTCGTTCGTTATACATATAAACCTTCCTCTTGAATCACTCTATCTATTAGGTATAAAAACCGCATCAAAATCCGTTGCGTAGTTTTAAAGATATAAGCGTACATAGGGACAGACAGCGGAAAGCGACTTTGTTTTATACAATTGCCTTTGGTTAAAAAAATATATTTTTTTTATATTTTTTTATATTTTTTCAATTCCGATTAAGTTTAGGTTCGCTCGCTGTCAGAACCATATTGAAGCTTGAGGTCCCGGGTTTGAGCCGCTGTTTATTTTATGGGAAATACTAGTGACCCGCCCCGGCGTCACCTGGATGCAATGCATATAGCACGGCGCTGCCACAATTATCGTCATTTCAAACAATTTACAAAAACATTAATAATCTTTATACCTGAACCTTCCTCATATATCGCTCTATCTATTGGTGAAAACCACATGAAAATCTGTTCAGTAGTTTTTGAGTTTATCGCAAACACACAAATACACAGACGCGTTGGAGGAGTTCATTTTATCCCCCGACGCAAAAAGAGGGGTGTCAGATGTCTCTGTGTGTGTGTGTCTGTCTGTGGCATCGTAGCTCTTAAGCGGATGAATTGATTTGGATCCGATTTTTTTCATTCGAAAGCCATTTTCCTTGCGGTGGTTCTTAGCCATGTTTGATAAAAATTGGTCCAGCAGTTGATTTTTTTTTAATTTCGTAATGTTTACTTGATTAATACGTGAAGGGTTTTTAATTTTATTATTTATATTTCTTATTTATTTATTTTTAATATCATACGAGTACTTAGTGAAACAGTAGTTAAATGCTTATTGGACCCTGACTGCATGTTGTAGGTAGGTATGTTACGAGTTGATGTTTTTGCGATCGAGTGAATAAAACGCAGAAATTGTAAGAACACATTTATTATTAATCTCTCGTACTATATTGATATTTCTCTTACTCTATATTATTGTGTTATGCATCTACGTACACCGATATATACACTCATAAATATGACTACATTACGTCGGTATGTACAGAGCGGCAGTGAGGAGTGGACTAAACATAAACTGAGCAAATTGTTCTTATAAATAGTGTAGTAACAAACTCGTGAGCAAACTAAAAAATTTGATGTCTCAAAACTATTACAGAATATATTAGCAGATGGTTGAATTAATAAGACTCTTGTTAAATTATTTTAGTATTTTTTATTTTGATGGAATTACGTTTCCTTGCATTGATCGATATTCAAAGTGAGCCACGTCCAAGGGGTGACTTAACTTTGAACCCAAAATTACAATGAAAAACTTGAACAGGAGACTTCAATCAAACTTATTCTTACCATCTGCTTAAATACTCTGGAATAATTCTAAGACGCATTGGACAGTAATTCTTCTGCGTAAAAGACGTGGTTTACAATATACCGGTTTTCACAAAAGGTAGTAACTATTCACAATCTGGCCGAGTTAGTCGGTCTGAATAATCTTTAAAATAACTTAAAAAAAAGGTTCCTAGGTTTATCATTATAAACCTAGGAACAAAACTTTACTGGCATATTTTGTCCAACCATCTTGACAAGTTTTGTGAAAAGGGGACATATCGTTAGTTCTTGTATTCGTGTAATTTTTTGTACCTAATGAATTTACATTTTGTTTTAGTGTTTGTTACATATACGAAAACTATGATGGATATTTAATTTTACATGTGGTACCTAATAAATAAACGCAGAGAATAATAAGTTACAAATACTGATACAAACAAAATTTTAGGCTTAGAGTTAATATTTTATTCCAGAAAAATAATCACGTTCTTACATAATAATATTTCGAGACACTTCGTCTGATATAATTAATTTAAGTTATAGAACTACGTCTTATAATAAATGTACAATTTCATACAAACATTATTTACAATACATCTCTAGGTCACTCGCCGGCGCACTAACCTAACGTAAACAACAAATATACAACACGCGGTAGCAGCGGAAGCCTACCGAAAAGACGCCAACATAATGTCATCACAAAATAATCATGACAATTCTTTACAATTCAATGTTATACAGCAGATTATCTCTTTAAAATACAAAAATTGGTTCACTTTTTTAATCATTTTAGCTTCCAGACCATGGAATCTAAGAGGTACCGTTTGACCGTTCTGATTTTCAAGCTTTTTTGTGACGAACATTACCATGGTTATACAATAAAAATAATTTCATAATTCCATGGTTTTATGAGTTACGCTTACACAGCTGTTTTGGTTTAGAAATCATGAAATGACGAACGGTACCTCTACAATTTGAGGAACGGGTTTATCTTTGAAAATAACAGACCAACCAAAACGTCTTCCACTTTAGCTTGAATGAACATTCGCTCGCTTCTACCGCGTGCCAACTATACAACAACTAAAGGAATGTATACCGATAGCTCCATATTATTTACAGACAGTTGGAGCTATTCAAATAATAATAAAGTATTGCTTTTTTCACGCACAATTCTTATAATTACAATACTGTCTCAGAGATCTGAATAAAATTATTTGTAAAGCAGCCACACAGAGAGAGTTCAGCGAATTTTGTAATCTTCTGGAACAGTCAGTCGGCTCACACATCCTCAAGTACCCAGGTCATAAAGATTGCATTTCGGTCTTTAGAAAGAGACAATGAGCGTCACGTAAGTTAGAGCGAGACAACGCTTTACGAAGCTTAAATTAGCCGAGGAGACCGATGTGCAATCTTTATCGGCGGGTTCTGTATACTGTACACACTATGTCTTAAATTAATAAGAAATACAGTAGTAGAAGTTCGTCCACAATTAAGCTAAGCGTGGCCTTTGTCTTGTTACCTAAGGCTCTGTCTATTCCGCAAGGGATAAAGACGTGATTTGTGTATGTATGTAGTTTAGTTAGTTTGACTCAACATCCTGGAAAATGTTTTCAGTATTTTTTAATTGTGTCAAATGTGTCGAAGTGTGTTATAGGGTAAACTTTACTTTGGATCAAACTCAAAAAGCACCTGCTGAAATAATTGAGAACAATTTTAAGAAACCTTACATAAACAAAAGACGCTCTGCTGTCTGTGTGGCCTTTAAACTCTATCTATTAGCAGGTTTCAAAGTTAAGACAAAGTTTAACTCTGAAACCTACCCTCTACAAAGAAAAAACATTCGACATTGTGAGCTCGCTTCTAGAAGAACATGTTTTTGAGACCACTTTCAAATTGTTCCGTCGAACCGCCAAAATACCAGTAATCTGATAATGAGTACGGTGTCTTGACTACAGTTGTGCTAGCAGCGGGCTCGACTCACTGGTCAAGAGTTAGGCTGTGGTTCCGTGGTCCATGGTTCATGATAATTAACATTAAGAAAAGGTTCCAGTTGTTTTTTAAAAATTCAACGAATCTTATTGAAATCCTTTTTAGAACAAGCAGTGTATTGAAAATGCGATAACAGGACCGGTACGACTTTGGGATCTTCAAAAAACGAGGTAAGGGGTAAAAACGGGACCCCATTATTAAGACTTCGCTGCCCGTTTGTCCGTCCGTCTGTCACCAGGGTGTATCTCGTGAGCCGTGATAACAACAAATACTAAAGACCAGAATAATGTATGTATTTGCTTTGGAGCACGGCTCTGCTTCCACTGGTTTATAGATATTTAAAGATCCGATAGCACTTTGTTATGAGTGTCTTTGGGCGGCAGTGATTGCTTTCCATCAGGTGACCCGCATGCTCGTTTGCCCACTATCATGTAAAAAAAATCGTCTTTATTGTAGAGTTCGTGAGCTCTTAGAATGCTATTCAGGTTCCGGGTACCATCGGCCGAATCAAATATCAAACCCATGCGAGTGAGTGAAAATCATTCTAAGAGCTCACGGCCTGTTGTTTTCCCTGTCGGCGCGGCGTCTCAGTATACGCTGTTGATATTGCAGGAACCATAACCTAATCTCCACCATTTTAGCCATTGTCTCAACTAATAAATTTAGGAACTTATGTTACCTCTGCCAAGAACCAAAACACAAGTCGATTATAACTAATCTCCCACAGTACAGTCCATATGAGGCTAAATCACTTCTTGCAGGAAAGGTATTTTGATCAGTAACTTGGTAAATTATATTGGTATTGGCTTTTCTATTCCAGCGCCATTCGGGCATCACCAATATCCAGGGGTCCGTTTTTGAAATCACTTAAAACACCAATCGAAAGAGTTGTTATCTACAAGACATCTGAAAACTGTGCCGGAATATTGCAGCAGGAGGTTGGGCTAAGTGGGTGGCAGACGGGCGAGTAAGTCCGCGTACTTACGGCTCGACGACTTTACTCGCCTGTGTGTCAAAGTACGCGTACTTTTAGAGTAAAATATAAGCGAGTAAAGTCGCCGAGCCTTGAACCAAGAACTTGCCAAGAACTTGCTCGGCCGTCTGTCACCCACTTTAGGTTGATTAATCTGTAAATGTTTTTCAGGATTTGGATTATGGTTGCCAAGGGGGGGGGGCTAAATTTTGAATCAAAAATAGTGAAGAATCTTTGTCGTGGTATTCAGTAAAATTATCCCAACCATCTGTTGAAATATTTCAGAAAAAAATGATAGACCAGCAGAATCTTCCTGCAAAAAGACCAAGCTCTATCCTTGCTGCAGATTACACATTTCTGACAGAAATACCACTTCACTTCCCCTCCTCGGAGTTCCGTCGTGTCTCCGTCAGAGTCTTTCGAGTTATATCAAAAGTCTCTTCTTATCGTACCTTAACTATCCATTAGCAATAACTACATTAGACCATCTGCAGGCCTTTGCTGAGGCTCTCGACGTGTTCTTTGGCCTTCATGCGCAGCGCGGCGATGGAGGAGGAGCGCGGGTCGGGGGGCGCGGGCGCGGGCGCGGGCGGCGTCAGGTAGCTCGGGTAGCCCGACGGGGGGTGGCTCAGGAACCCTGAGGGGAGAAGCCTGGTCAGTCGGGAGTGGTCACATCCAGAGCCGGGTATATTGCACGTTACGGTAACCAAAAGTCCTGGTGTGGACGCGGCGTTCTGCTCGCGAGCCACCGAAACACTAGGGTTTTTCACAAAGTTTCTAAAAGCCATGGTAGACTAGTGGTTTGACCTACGGTCTTCTCAAGCAGAGGGCCGTGTGGTGATTTCAAATCTCGGGCTCGCACCTCTGAGTTTTGCATTGGCGCATTTGAAATTTACCATGAGTTTTTCGGTGAAGGAAAACATCGTGAGGACTGTACACAACTACAAAGTAATTCAATGGTGTGTGTGAAGTTCCCAATCCACATAGAGCCCACGTCATTGCGAGAGGAGACCTGTGCCCAGCAGTGGGGCGTATTTAGGCTGGAGATGACGATGATGAAACGCTTTACTTCGCCGCATTCCTTTCTTTCCTTCGTTAGGACAATCCAGCTATTGACTTCGGTTAGTATTCCCTCCCTATCTTAAGTCAAAGGTTAGGTCCTCACCGGGCAGCGCGGAGAGCAGCGGCGGCGCCAGCCAGGGGTCGACGGGTAGGCCGAGCCCGCCCAGCCGCGGCATGGCGCCCGCGCAGCCGTACTCGCTCAGCCCGAGCCGCGCCGCCTCCATCTTCTCCTGCCGCCGCCATTTTGCGCGCCGGTTCTGGAACCACACCTGGAAAAGATGAAGATGGAGTTAGTTTGGAGTCTGTTCTTGCGCTGGTACCTGATGATGGTGGCCTTGGGTGTTTCTTTTTGGGTAGTTTCTAGTTTAAGTTTTAGAAGTTAGCATAAGTTTTTGGATGGTGTTTAGTTAGAAGTGGTGTGATGTGTGATTACCATGATGCGAAATAATTGAAATAGGAGGGCAGTTTCTTCTTTTTTGTGCTGTCATTGTATTTATTCAATATTCATCATTTATGCTGAACGTATAGACATGTCTAAAGTAACTATCAAAAGATTCATTATGTTCAAATTCTTAAATTGCAATATAAAACTGTCAATAGTAGGAGTCGTAAGAAGAAGAACCATTCCGAAAACGTTTTATGACTTTTTGCATGGTCGTTGGCGATGACCCTCAAGTTAACGCTTTTAGTTTCTCCGCCGACAATATCGACTTGTGGAGGTTCCCAATGACGTACTACGAAAAATACTTGACTCAAACTACCAAACTTATCATTGCGTGACCTGGAGGAAGTACGCACAGCTAAAAAGAAATGGCATTGCTGAACGTTGTTACAAGACTGTCAAGCAATCGATGCTCCCACGAAACAGAAGTTGTCAAGAGCGTTTACGATCAGACCCACCGTAATTGATGTGCCATCATCCATTAAAGAGCGGGCCTTTACGACGCATAAATCAGCGACGACGCGTCACAGACAAAACAAAACTAACTCCAAACTGAACTCCGAAACACGAGCTAAATCACATAAACTGTACCACCACCGTGCCATCCACCCCAACAGCGGAGGCCGCGCGCGCGATCACATATCCTACAAGCGAGGGGCAAAGTTTATTTTCCATTGAGCTTCAGACATACTTGGTGGGATTGTAGTGTCAAATTGTAGTGTGAAATGATATATTCAGGGGTCGGAAAACGGTAAAAAAGCGTCGCGTGACGCGTTCGATTCGTCGTCAGCATGCGACGATGCTTCTGTCAAACGTATTAAATTTGCTCGCGATAATATATCGCGGTGGTGGCGCAGCTGGCGGCCCCGAACTACACTGGAATACGTTAACTAGTTTTGAAATACTGAAATGGAAAGTTACATAGTTACATGACCTGCATGTCTAGTAAAGAAATGAAGAGCACTGTAAAGGTGAAGCAATTTTTATTGCGAAACACCAAAGGATAGCAGGTGCGTTGCCAGCCGAGAGTGCTGAGATGGAATACCTCAATGTGCTAGTAATTTCACCGCCAGTGTTACTCTCCACGCCGCAACACAGCAGCACAAACATTTCTGCTTGGTGGCAGGATTAATGAGTAAGATTTAGACAAATCTTACACACCAACCGCAACGTGTTGAAAATTAAAATTTATGTCCGACAGCAGCTTTAAAAGATTTGGCTCATTCTTGTAAAATTTTGTGCCTGTTTTTCGGGGTAGGTACTACTCATATTTGGAGCGTCAAAACTTAATCATTAAATTGCTTTCTACTATCTATGTGTTTATAATATGTAAACCACTCAAATTTTAGTTGGAAACGGGGTATTCCACAGGGATCAGTTTTAGGGCCACCACTGTTTCTTTCACATCAAAGTCCTGCTGCAAACAGGCTTAGCATTTTAAATGGAAATTTTCCAGACTCACCATTTCCATTATAAAATACTGCAAGAAAAAGATAACAATCCGTAATGCTCATATTACCCACTTCATGCTAATCAAGTCGAGGGGCAGCAGTTAGCGACGAGCCGCGACGTGTCGCGCGACAGTCGCGCGTCGCCCGCGCGGCATGCCGTGTCGTTGATCGCACCATCATATTTACGATATTTATTCAGAATTATCAAGGTTGTCGATGGTTCTTCAATTTTTTTGGTTATAGAAAAATATTCGTTGGGTAAATGGGATTAGGATGAATGAGACTAGACTGTATCAGTTGGAAAACCAGCATTCAATGTAGCAACAAAATAGTTCAGGTCTAAGATAGATCGAATGCCTCACGAGCCAGTAATTTCACAGGACAATGTTAGCAGAAATGCTGCCAAAGCTTGGTTGAAAACTAGCTACCGGCACTACCGAAATCAATAACACAAACAGTAAAGTGAAATCACAAGTGCTACACCAACCAAGCGATTAACGAAATAACGCCAACTCCCAATTAGGCCGTTAATTAGGTTAACAGTTTACAACTGTAATAAATACGGTGACAGCCCTGGCATGAGGGATGGTGCCGCCTCGTGCCGCGCGCGGCCCAACGTTGGCCCCAGTGTTGGCTATACGACACCAACGTTAGTAGTTATTTGAAATGATAATTTGAAGTGCTATGACGAAAGGTATTCAAACGATAACTGGTTTATTCTTAACGCTACTAATTATGCTGATTTACATGGCGATTTGATGAACGATGAAACTTCAAACAGAGCGACTGAGCGAGGGACTGTGAAGAGCTTTAAGAGCTAGGTCTATCGTCATCTGATGACAATGTTTCGCTTAACAATCGGTGAGTAGACGCTGGATACAGCATTTAAAAAAGTGAAGAGGCTATTCCGTTTAGTGAAGATACGAAGAAATTCGAAGGTGCTTATAGTAGAAGACTCGAGAACAAATGACAATCTGATGAGAAACGATTTGCTTTTGAACACAAACGTTGATTAAGTACACTACATTAAACCCAGGTGCAACGGGGGAACATTACCAAAGCCAAGCGATAAACCTTAATTCGCCAATGAAAAAAATTAACAAGAATTAGCGTAGACATTTGTCGAGCGCAGTTATGGGTATTAATAAGGGGTGAGCACGCGACTACCCTCGCCTGCGTGATATTAACACTTTGCCGAACTTCGGGCAATGGATGGCTTTGTAATTTTAATTTAGAACTAGCGACTTAAAAAGTTAGACGAGGCGTTTATAAATTAGTGTTTCTTTGCGCGGGGTGTATTAAGTTGGTCGGTTAATCGACTTTGTTGTTTAAAGTTTGTTTAAATAAATTAACAACATTGATCAATAGTAATACTAGTACATAAAAAGGTCTTTAGCCAGCCGTGGGTGGGTGTGGGCCGATTATTGGATAGATAGATAGAATATTTGGAGCCATTTTGTCGTATGAAACTTCATTTGAGAATCATAAACAGCGTCTAATACAGTTATATATACGTATTTTAGGGTGATTATGTTTCTATTATCTGTAACTCTTACAAAAACCCTAACTAAATCATACCCCGCAGATTGGATGCAACAATCAATTTGCGACAACACTGGCTGATTGAATAAAACATCGAAATCGAAAAACAAAATAACCACCCGCGCCAACTGTCACGTTTCAAAAAAGGAACGCTAACAATGGCGGTCCAATATGACAGATGTCAGATTTGCGCGCCAAAACGACGCGCCCTGATTGGTGGATTTGAATATGATTTGATTGTGTCCTTGAGTAATTGAGTTATGGGAGTTTGTGTTGTGTTTTAGCGCTAATCGGGCGGCGAGTCGGCTCGTGTGCTTTAAGAGGGTCGTTGAGTGCTACAGCGATTGGAGTTAATTGATTTTTCATGCGTTTGATTTTTATTGCATTAAATAAAACGTTGAAGTCAGTTATGGGGTGTGACTGTTTCATTTTATTGTAGGGTGTTTATTTTTCAGAGGTACACGCTTGCAGGCGTATTAAGTTAATGTTAACAATAGTTGACGAAAGCTTATTATAGAATATTATTACCAGGGTTTGTAAATTGAAGAACAGGTGTATAGTCGAGTGTATAGTATATAAGATAGTGCTTTATCTCCCATGACCATGCAAACCATACAAAATACGAATGTATGTAATTCAAAACTTGGGTGATAGGTACATATTAATTTTTAGACTATTAAAATTTGAAGGGATGAAAGAGCTGTATCTCTTTCGTACCTACGATTTAAAAAATTACGTACACTAATCGAATGGTCCTATAGTGGCATTGTAATGGTCTGCTCTATACCATATACCACGAAGTTCTACGCTCTTTCGTGCCCCACTAACGTCCCACTGTCAAACGCGCATCGCTGCCCCAATGCTCTGACCCACGCCGTGTACCGCTAAAGGGACCCGCGGGACTAATTAGTGCACCGGATTCCGCACAATAACGTGGTAATCACAACCCCCCTGCCCTCCCCCTCCCCCCGAGTTCGCGACGGACCTTTAATCGGCAATTAGTCGCCAAATATTGAGCAGTTGTCAAAGAAATTTAGAGTAACCGATTAAACAGAAGACTTAAATAGTAAAAAATAATTGTACCTACCAAGAACAATGACTAGGTGATAAATTAGGCAGGTAAGTATAAGAAACATAGAATGTACCAGTTGCCAGCTGACATCGCTATTAAGCGATAAGACCGCCTATTGTCTACTTTGTTCTTTGTTTCTGTATTGTTTTGTACTGATTTGTGGTGTTCAATAAAGAGTATATGTATTGTATTGTGTTGTATTGTTGCTTCTCTTTCCGCGCAGATGGTAAAAGCCCATCGAGGGATTGGGTGAAAATCTTAGGGATCATGTCATATAGGCGATGTGGCTAGCCACCCATTACTGTTTTGATTCCCATTTCCATCCATACGCCCACAATCATGCTGAACGTGGTCTTCAGGTCTTGTTACCTTAGGTTCTGCCTACCCCGTAAAGGATTTAGACTTGATTTATGTATGTATGTATGTAAGTATTGATTAATCCGATTTTCCAGTTAGGTTTGCGCGTACGAAAAACATTAAAAGTATACTTTCCAACATCCTTTTTGTAGTCGGTAAAGGCACCGATAAACGAATTACACACAAACAAAGTCGCCGCCGCCGCCGGTATTGTGACACGTGGAATGAACTATTATTTTTATTGTAATGAGTAATTAATTTGCGTGGATTGGCAGCTGGCGGCACGCGACGCGCCATAAAAATTAGATTAGTCGCCCGAGCACGGTTTAGGCGGCTGCGCGGGCCCGTAGCACGACGCGGCACGGCGCGGCACGGCGCGGCACGGCGCCCCGTGGCACGGCACGACGCGGCACGGCACTGATCAGGCCCCTATTTCACCAACTTAACAATTGTCGTTGACACGACACGTGACAATACGAAATGCAACGCGTATTGAATATGAAACTAGATTCTCGTCGAGTTTATAATGTATCTAAACAGAATTGTCACTGTCTTTGACAATTATCGCGTATGTGAAATAGATGGATAGTACCGGTAAAACACCGGTATTAATAGGTCTTCGTTTTGGTTCCCGAGAACCGGTAAGAATACCTGTACTAGTACCTACGCAAAAATACCGGTTCTATATAAAGGTTCTGACATGACTGTGTATGCGACGCTGCTGTTTGGTGCCTTATCGGAATCTTGTAGGATACCGGTTCTCATAATATCGGTTCCTAAACTCAGTATCGGTATCGAGGAACCGGTTTCCGGATCAAGTGTTACAAGCCCTCTGTCTTCGACACGACACGGGACGTTCCCCTTTAGTCCGATAGGCTGTAGAAATTGCCTAACAGCTACAGTGCGTTCGAAAATAAAAGTTATGATGCCGTGAAATTTTAGACTTAACTAAAATTTAACTGACTACAGCAAAAGAAAGGGTTATGTAATTTAAAAAAGGGTTATGGTAGTTCCATTTTTTAGCGAATAAAAAAATAATTTTGTCAAATAGGTAGGTACATAAATCTTTTGTTTTTGCTGTAGTCGGTTAAAATTTGGAAAATATATGACCCAAACGAAAATTATACCAAGCAATACGTTAGACTATAAAAATTGTAGACCTGATGTGCCGTCCGGGCAGTGGGCTGGGCAGTGGGCACGCGCGCCGGGGTCGGTCACAGCCTAATGGGGCAGCTTGTTCACTGTTGTTTTAATTCCCGCCGCTTATCGCGATCCCCGCAGCCTTTTATGTTCACTACATATTCTACTACGACACAGTTCCTTTAATTGGTTAAAGAAATATTAATACAAGCGTTGTGGTGACTTTTGGGAGCATGTTTGACCCCGCTTACACAGCACACGACACAGCGCTGTTGACCGAACCACGGAAACTACACTGATGCGACCAAACACCTCCACGGTGGTCTGGGAGCAAAGTAAAAACATAGAATGTGCATACCAGTTGCTTCTCTTCATGTTAGGAGATGCGACTAGCAACTTATCACTATTTTCATGCCCCTTTCCACCTTTGAGAGAGAGAGAGAAACATTTATTTACACATATTCGATACACGTACAATTGCGCCCACGATCATGATAAACGTGGCCTTTAGGTCTTGTTACTCCGTAATGGGGTGATTAATATGAAGACCAAACCTCTCAGCTCTTGGCAGATATTTTTCCGTGGTTTGTCCTGATAATGTCCTAAATTACTGCCATGAAAATTAATAAAATCTAGTTGCGAAAGCAATTCAATGGTGTGTGTGAAGTTCCCAATCGGCACTGGGCCCGCGTGGGAACTATAGCTCAAGCCCTCTCGTTCTGAGAGGAGGCCTGTGCCCAGCAGTGGGACGTATGTAGGATGGAGATGACTAGTTGTGGTATTTGAAGCAGATCTACAAGCGATTAAGCTGCAATCTTGCATGCTTGTGTAAGTCAGATGACAAGCCAACGATCTGGTAGCGGAATGTGGATGGCCCGGTCAGGACCGACTCCGCAGGAGGGAACTTTTCAGCAGTTGGTCCGATGGGCTTGAAATTTGGTATACAAAATAGTAGCTACAAGCAGCAACAAAACATTAAATTTTAAATGCAAAACCTTTCTCGCTTTTATCGAATAATCAAACGAAAATGAAAATAGCTTCAAACTAAACCGATTTTTATCAGCATGGCTAAAAATTATTGCAAGAAAACTGGCTGTCGAATGCAAAATCCACATCGAAATGCGTCCATCCGTTTGAGAGCTATTGAAGCCACAGACACACACAGAGAGACATCAACGTTATAACACCACTCAATTCGCGTCGGAGGTTAAAAATGTCATTTTTGACAGAAACCTATTTCTTTATTCGCAAGTGTGACTCCGTTACGCAAGATATAAGCAGTTTATGAAGGAGCGGCGGGGGCAATCTCGCGCGCGTCGGAGGCGGCTGTTTGCGGAGGCGGGGCGAACCGGTTTATTAAAAGTGAGTCGAGAATTGCACCCCACGGTGATGCCAGAAACAACGCGCTTATAACACTGGGATTGGACTAAAAGGGCATGAGATATAGGCATCCCGCTTTGACTTCTGGGGCCACCATGACGTCTTAGTGCGATTCGATGTCGAGTCAGTTCAGGATTTAGCTGTCATTTTTACTATGCATCTGATAGCGAGCAAAGGGAATGGAATTCGCTCCCATCTTCTGTATTTCCGGACAGATACAATCTAGGGCTCTTCAAGGCTAGAGTGAATAGGCTATTACTGAACCAGTGAGTTACACCTTTGGCTTCATCTGCACCTTCCACCAAGTGAGATAGAGGTCAATCACTGGTCAGTTCGTAGTAAAAAAAAAAAAAAGGCCCTAGGAAAGTACCCGGGAAACATCTTGAGCTTGACCTTGAATGCGCAGAAGCCAATTTAACATCTCTACTTACCTCTTCCACGTCGCTCTAGCTTACGAAAGCCTTATGCTGTACGAGTGGAGTATTAGGGCATTTTAGCTCTGTTCCAGCATTGTTTGGAAACGATAATTGTACGGAATATATTCGGATGCTCATAACTTCCTAATCAGCAAGCATCCAAGGCTCGTAGCGGTATTATCTTCGGAGACTTCCCTCCGGACCGGCGCGGGATATCAGAGCCGGATCCGGCACCGCGCGGCCCTTATTGCATCGGAAACGGCGAAACCCGAGCCGTGCCGGCAGGATCTGCCGGATTTGAGCGCGGAACCGGCTTAGGTGACGACTGTGATGGCAGGAAACCCGGCCCTTAACTCTTAAACGTGAGATGCGACAATTGACAATTCGAAAAGGCGTAGTCAACACGAAGTAGTCGGTACTGGCGTAGATTCTGGTGGGGTTTGTAATGTAAACAGAATTGTTATTATGGTGACATTGATGCCACGCCTACGCCGAAAATAATTCCAGTCCACCGGATTCCATAAAATACTATACCCCATAGACCTCCAGTAGCCTCGGTTGGAAGCGGCTTGCTCTTGCAGCCGCCACGAACCCGCGACTCTAACCAGGTCCGTCCATCTCGTTGGTGGATTTAATGCAATATAAATAAATACACACATAAATACATAAATCACATCTTTATCCTTTACGGGCAAGCAGAGCCTAAGGTAACAAGTCCTAAAGACCACGTTTAGCATGACTGTGGGCGTGTGGATGGAAAGGGGAATCTAAACAGTGATGGGTTGCTAGCCACATCGCCTATATAACATGATCCCTAAGATTTTCGCCCAATCTCTCAATAAATCCGGAATAATATTTATTTATTGCAATTCATCAAATGCTTCTTCCATGCTGGTCTGGGAGTAAAGAAAAAACAGAATTTATTAGTTGCATCTCGTCCCGCGCAGATGGTAAAAGCCCATCGAGGGAATGGGCGAAAGTCTTAGGAATCATGCTATAGGCCAGGGGTGGCCAACAGGTCGATCGCGATCGACCAATCGATCGCGACTGTTAGTCCAGTCGATCGTGGCAAGGCATAAAATATAAATACTTAGACCAGACTGCGCAACGTAATAACCAATTGCTGATTTAAGGTTTCATGAAGTATGTAATTGGTAGATCGCACAGGGTTTCGTTAGTAAATAGGAGATCTTGGGTCTAATAAAGTTGGCCAACCCTGCTATAGGCGATGCGGCTAGCTACCAATCACTACGCCCACAATCTTGCTAAATGTGGCCTGTAGGTACCTATCTGTTACCTTAGGCTCTGTCTACTAGGGATAAAGACGTGATTTGTGTATGTGTATGTATGTAATTCAGCAATAATAACCTGTATTTTCCTTTTATTGCACTGCGCCGGGCGGCTGCGCGGGACGGCGTCTGACGTCGGAAACTATTTTTAAACCGCCAACTAAGAATAAAATGTCGCCCACATACGCCCGTCGCACGCGGTGGAGAAAATCGCATGTACATACGTACTGCGAAGCTACGTCAATGTTACATATATCTTTAGCGAGTTCGTTTGTCTGCATATAGACATAGACATAGACATAACTTTATTCGACATCAAAAAATACACAGACTCTTAAACTAATACAAAAACATACTGAGTTGATGATGCCGAAAAGGTATTCGACTCAGCATTGTGCTGCAGTAGGTGCCTACTACAGCGCTGATTTTCAGCAAAACCCTTCACATCTTTGCATCAAACGCGTTGGACCGGAATCAGCACAAATAAATTTGTGTGGGAAAAGTGTGTAAATAAATAAAATAAATAATAAAATACATAAAATTACCAAAATCTGCAATATCGTATATAGTAGGTATGTAGGTACAATCTGTTTTTAAAATAAAGGTAGCCGCATCAGAGGTAAGAAGAAGTAGCCTTCCCGCCCGCTGATATGTCGGTAGTATTACTTTCATCCAACTTCCTATCAAAGTCGCACTTTCACGTTGAGAGCCAAGTCTTATCGACATTGTATTTTTAATAGAGCGTGTGGCTGATCGTACCTATTTACTTACTAAGCTAAATAAAGATTAGTGACGAGGTATCGCGCTCTCCAAAACATAACCAACTTTGAAATCGAAATTGAGAAAAGAAACAAGAAGCTCAATGTCCGATGTCCGGAGATGCAGGGTTTGATTTTCTTTCCCTATAGGCCGCATTTGACTACAATCGCGGCAGCTCGTAAAAACATTCTTATATCTTTGTATCCAGATATTTCATTGCTGAAATTAAATTTCTAAATGACATTGAAAATTAGAACACAAAAAAATCTGAAAAGTAAATCTATGGCTGGGAACCATAGCACGCATCACGGAATTACGAGGACCCGGGTTCGATTCCCGCCCATAGCTTTACTTTCGAATTTTTCTGTTCTAATTTTCAGTGTCAGAAATTTACATACATACATACGTAAATCACGTCTTTATCCCTTACGGGGTAGACAGAGCCTAAGGTAACAAAACCTTAAGGCCACGTTTAGCATGATTAAGGGCGTATAGGTGAAAAGGGAAATCACCACTCTCACTCTGTAAATTATAGCTGTTGGATCTCCGAAAATAAACAAATAAATAAAATATTGATGGTTTGCTAGCCGCATCGCCTATAGCATGATTCCTCCTAAGACTCGCCCATTCCCTCTGTACGGTTCTGAAATGTTTGTTTAGTGTGTCTATCGGCCGCTAGATGCCGTTGTATCGTGTCGTCGCATTCCTACGTCGCGGTAACGTTATGTTCCCCAGGAATCTATAAAAGGGCTGTTAATATTAACCCGTCGAGCGTCCCGTGTGCACAGGGCGCATAACGTTGTGCCCACACCCGTGCCCACAGGACGCTCGACGGGTTAATAAATTAGTCATTTATCTTAAGACCGTTGTCTTATTTACATCGACGGTCAACACCCTCGATGGGCTTTTACCATGTGCGCGGGAACAGAAGCAACTGGTAAATGTTTGTCTTTTCTCCCAGACCAGAATGGAAGAAATCCATTTGCTGCTGAAATACTGTAACCGAACAATAACGTGGATAAATCATCGCTTCACCTCACTTCAAAACTTGCAGACCTACCCCCGCATTTGGAAAAGTTAATTACCTCTGTAGGTGGAGGGCGAGCGGCCGCGACTCGAGATCGGCCCGACTTGTTTCGGTCCGTGCCGCTGACATTATAATAACGGCCCGCCTTATCATTACATCCCCTCTTTGACAAAACAATATTAACTCCAGCCCTAAACAAAAAACAACTCTAACCACCAACAACAGCGTCCAAATTACCCCATCAAAGTCGCAACACTTAGACCTTTTAGTCTTCAATAGCTCCGTTATTGGATAAGTTCGGTCCGCAGGCTGCATCCGAAGCGCGGCTGTCTCGCTCGCTCCCCTTTTTCTTGTGCCAGTGTTGTTTCTTTTGCGTGTTTGCAGAGCGAGAGGGGAGATATCGGGATCGATGGGGTGACGGCTCCTTCAAGATTAGGTAACTGTGTTGCCGTTGTCATATGTACGGGGGAAGTCGACCCGGGCCCGGGGTTGGAAAACATATACCGGGTCTCAAAAACTTGTTCCGGGATATATCAGCAAGGGCTGGGCTAGTTTGTTAAATAGCTCTGCAAAATGTTTGTCAGTATTTTTGAGTAGTTGACACATACACATACACAAATCACGTCTTTATCCCTTACGGCGTAGACAGAGCCTAAGGTAACAGATACCTACAGGCCACATTTAGCAAGATTGTGGGCGTATAGGTGAAAAATGAAATCAAAATAGTGATGGATTACTAGCCTCATTACATAACATGATTTCTATGATTTACGCCCATTCCCTCAATGGGCTTTTACCATCTGCGTGGGTAAAGAAGCAACTGGTGTATTCTATATTTTTTCTTTGCTGCCAGACCAGCATGGAAGAAAGAAGAGTAGTTGACACATGGTATACATTGATGACCCACTACTTAAACTGTTTCCACTTATTTCTTTCTTTTATTAGTGGTCTGGTAAACATCGCTATTATGAGATAAGACCGCCTATCTACCTTGTTCCTTGTGTCTGTACTGTTTTATACTGATTTGTGGTGTTCAATAAAGAGTATTTGTATTGTATTGTATTGTATTGATCGACGTAGAGACCTGAGAGAGCTCATTGTTGCTCAGCATTGGGATTGGGACTTAAGTCCTTAATTACCCATCATCTCCAGCCTATATAAGTCCCACTGCTGGGCACAGGCCTCCTCACAGAATGAGAGGGCTTGGGCTATAGTTCCCACGCGGGCCCGGTGCGGACAAGGAACTTTATACACACTATTGAATTGCTTCGCAGTTGTGTGCAGGTTTCCTTGCGATGTTTTCCTTCATCGAAAAGCTGGTTCAAATGTGATATCACACATAAATTCCGAAAAACTCAGAAGTGTTAGACCGGGATTCGAACCCACGACCCTCTGATTCAGAGGCCATAGGTGAAACCACTAAATACCCATTTTGTAAAAATACTTAAGTGAATACAAACACGATTAAACCGTAATTACACTCCGTTTGACCCTGTTAAGGCCACCAACAGCCCTTTTCCTTAAACAGAACTATCCCTAAAACATCAATCACTCAAACTGAGTTAATCCACAACTAAATTAACTCTCGACAAACGGCCCCTTAACAAACCGGCTCAACCAATAATTGACTTTGTTACCACTCAGCAGAGTTTCGTTTCAAATAAACTATCTTGCAGTCCTGCACGCTCTCTAAACCAAAACGAGCTCTATCACTACAGCATAAAGTCTAATTCCTATTGCAGCGTTTCCCTTCATCTCTTGATTTCATTCTATCTACCCATCATTTATCGCTTCCCGCTATCAAAACGGCCTAACCGTGTCGCTTTGTGCGAGCTAATTTGAATGCTAAGCCTGACGGGATACAATTTAGAGTTGTTCGTGGCTATGAGGAGAGTTGTGAGGGAGTTGATAACATTCATTAGAGCGATATTTAAGCTCTATTAGGCGCAAGTAACAGCTTTTTATGGGTTTTACTGTTGATGCTTTACGGGGGAGAGGGGGGAAGGGGGGGGGGGGTTGGTAAAGTAAGCGTGAATATATACAAATAGTAGGTAGAGTATGAAATATTAGCTGTTGCCCGCGACTTCGTCTGCAAGGAATTTATTTGTCGCTATCCCACGGGAACTACGCAATTTTCCGGGATAAAAAGTACGTGTAATATCAGACAATATTATATATTCTATCTCTGTGCCAACTATGATCCAAATCTGTTCAGCCGTTTTGGCGTGAGAGTAATAAACGTTCTGTCGACCTTGCGATAGATAAAGACGTGATTTACGTATGTAAAGACTCGTATGTAATTGGCAAATAAAGAAATAGTTATTTGTGTCACAAGGGAGCAAAATGATGTATTTACGGCGAGGGCGCTACATTGAATCCAGAATGCAGCGAAGGATTCTACAATAGAATCATGAGCGTAGCGAGGGATTCTAAAGTAGAATACAGAGCGAAATGAGTGTTAATGTCCAAGATAGAATAATTTTGCTCCCGAGTGGCTCATACAACTTTTCACACCGAATGTTAAAAAACTTGAAAAAATAATTCTAAATGACAATGGCGTGGTTTTACAATTATCAACATCAAAAAATTGCATTTGCAATAAAACACTTGGAAAAGCTTTGAAGAGAAAATTTGGACTTTGTTTTCTCTCAACAGGGAGCAAAGCTTACTTTTCTGAATGAGGAGAATTTCTCGTGAAATTGTTTTAGTACCTATTCTGCAAATCGCCAAGACTTTAATAGACCCTCTTAATACTTTTTCGCATCCTCATCGCTACCCTAATGTCGTCCCGCGTGTTTACCCGCGCCGCGTAATTGCGCTGCCCACGCGCCGACGACAAGCAGACAAACACTTGCCGTGTTATTAGGGAGTTGAATTGCTTCGAATGTACTTGATAGCTTGCGCAAGTTTCCCGCCAGAGCAGCGGGGCAGCCACCGGACCTGACGTGAATCTCAATGTAGATTCTTAAACCCCGATACAAAAAGAGAGGTGTTATAATAACGTTGATGTTTCTGTGTGTGTGTTTGTGGCATTGTAGCTCTCAAGAGGATGGACCGATTCCGATGAGGTTTTTTGGTTCGAAAGCCAGTTTCCTTGCGGAGGTTCTTACATACATACATATATTATGACTTTATCCTTTACGGGGTAGACAAAGACTAAGGTAACAAAACCTTAAGGCCACGTATAGCATGATTAAGGGCGTATAGGTGGAAAGGGAAATTAAAATAGTGATGGGTTGCTAGCCGCATCGTGACCTCACTATTTCGCGAAGTAGCAAAATTAAATATTAAAGGCATGCCAAATAAATACACGGTAACCCAAAAGCAGACAAACAAATTAGGTACCCGCCATATTAAAGCTAATCGCACAACGGATTTCGGAACAAACACAATCACAAGTAACATGTATTAATTCGCCGTGACGAAGGTAAAATATCAATGTCACTAACAATGTCCCGAATGGTTGAAAGCTTTCAAACGCAGAGCTTTGCGGGAATCAATTTAAAAGCTCCCTAATAGAGTCGTTACATTCATCGGACAAAAGCTACGCTTTAAAAAGCAATCGAAAACAAATTACTTAACCGCGATCGAGGACAGTCACTCTGCGTGCACAATTAACTGGTGGGCTGCTATTGATTGTTGTTTCTGGGTACGGGAATAACGCTAAATTACAATTTTGGCTAATCGAAACTGGTTCCTAAGAAAGGAAAGCATGGCAGGTGCTTGAGGAAGGCACTTGAAGTATTTTATCTAGCTCTCTCTGCTGGCAACTGCAACTGCAACTGTAATTTTCCGGTGTTGTGAATGGTAATGGTCATTAATACAAGCTCACCAGTAAGTGCTTATTTGCCTTTTCAAATAGAGAGAGATAGAGAGGAACATTTATTTACACAATGCATTGCACAAGGTTTGCACGATCGGATAGCTATCTTATTGGAAAGAAATTTTACTTTGATTTCTGGTTGTATTCTTGAAGACCTTTTTATTTTTCTTTAGGTATTTTTGCAGGTAGTAAAGATGACTTAACTTTCTTGTTTTTGTTTTTGCGGGTCAAAATTGTTCCATAAATGAAACACGAGGCTACGCTGTTGGTGTAACCCTCCTATTATCCATGAGAAATAATGACTAAACCGACAAACCACCCTAATTATAATGTAACTGTATCTAAACGCGTGTAACTTCGGACGTGGGGGCCTCTGGCTGACACAATGTGGCTGAGGCACCCTCTACCAAGTGTGGCTTGTTGCAATTTCACATTTTACTTGCCTGAAACGAGGCCCGGTACAAACACACGTCTGTGAAAATACCAATCGAAAGTGATAAAACTAACGCCCCGAAGCATCTTAAGCCTCCTACATACATACATAAATCACGTCTTTATCCCTTACAGGGTAGGCAGAGCCTAAGGTAACAAGGCCTAATGACCACGTATGGCATGATTGTGGGCGTATGGATGGAAAGAGGAATCAAGACAGTGATGGGTTGCTAGCCGCATCGCCTAAGCCATGATCCCTAAGATTTTCACTCAATCCCTCGATGGGCTTTTACTATCTGCGCGGGAAAAGAAGCAACTGGTACATTCTAAGTTTTTTCTTTGCTCCGAAACCAGCATGGAAGAAATCCTATCGTATCCTGTGTTAAGAAAATGGACGAATTCGCTTAACTGAGACTCTGAGACCAATGGGGAATTTGAATTAGAAAAAATATCACATTGACAAAATATGAAAATATTGTAAAAGAGACGACAAAAAATGAAATTAAAAGTAAAATCGGCCAAGAAATGCGGGATACATCTGGCAACCCCGATTGTAACAAAAAAACCATTAACTTTATATTAAGTTTACACAAAGAAACGGACGACTAACTAAAAGGCAGGCAAACAACTCCCCGCTCGAATCAATCCGCTACAAAGCTCGAGATCAACAGTCAAAAACAAATAGCTTATTATTTTCCACCACTATAACAAGACCTTTCGATTCCACCCACAAGAAACACACAACCTTTGCCGCGTAATAACTCCTAGAAAAACATAAACCACGAATTTTTAATTAGCTTCAAAATAAAGAAAAATTCTTAAAATTTATAAAAAATACAAAAATCACTCAAATATTGCAAATAAACTGCCTAAGTTTGATACTTTTGGAATCTTGATATGCATTTGCAGAGTTGCAGTTGCTTGCAGGGCTCATGGCAGGCTGGCCTGAAGCACGCGCCGCCACGTGGCATCGAGATGAGCGTTGCGTCGCGGCGCGTGCCGGGTAGCGTAATGAGGTACATTATGCGTTTGTTTGTCGGCTGTAGGTCGGATACAGTTGACGGATTCAAATCTGCGAACGGTAATTGGCCAGTCGACAATAGTAGTAGGGATTCGTGCGTTCTGGCTCACCCCTCGAGCTTGACTCTGGTACAAGCTTTTTTGTCCCTTCAAACCTAAAAAAAAAAAAAAAAAAAAAAAAAAAAAAAAAAAATTGCCCCCCATTTGAATCGATTGCGCTGGGTCCCAAGATCGTAGCTGTAAAGGTTTCGGAGATAGCTTTTTGTAGTGCAGGCCCGAAGATTATTACTAATTCTTAATTACGCTCAACGCTCGGTGCTAATGATTTTTTAACGACTTGCAAATGTTTTAATCAATTACTCAATAATCATCGAAAAATATGAAACCAACCCCTCAAAATGTTGAACTATTGATAATGGTAATTATAATGCTAATGATAATGATATTGATAATGCTAATCAGTTGTTATATTATTTACAAACTATTAGGACTAATGAAGTTTTAATGACCAATTACCATATAAAAGGTCTATTACAGCATAATTTAGATCAGTACTTAACGTATTACCTCATAGCATCGTGCTTCGTGGTCAGCAACATGGCAGTAAGTATCATTTCTATTTATATTATTTCTTGTGTTTTTAAACCATAACGTAAAGTGTTTGTAATTCACGTGTAAATTTTGTTGTCTCATAGAACTCCTCTGTCAATATCATCGACGATGAAGACTATACATTCAAGCACTACTATTATCCCCTATCGGACGGCGATGAAAGCTCTCCATCGGTGCAAGAAGAGCCTCAAAAACGCAAATTAAACGCGGCATCCGACATTGACGCCTTTTTTGAACAGTCGAAGGCAAAGAGGAAGAAGGCAGACTCATCAACTGTGAGTCAATCCAGTAAAGGGGGAGGAGTTTCATACTTGAGTACAAATAAAGAAGATGGAAATAACGCAACACATTTGGTGAAGATCGAAATGTACGATCTAAAAAAAATAAGTAAGGTTCCCATAAATGAGCGATGGAAGCATGCAGATGTGCGTGTAAAGTACTACACAAAGGAAAAAGACGATAAGCACTATCTTCAGGCCAAAGATGTGATTTACGGAATCACAAACTCAAAATGTTGAACTATTGATAATGGTAATTATAATGCTAATGATAATGATATTGATAATGCTAATCAGTTGTTATATTATTTACAAACTATTATTGATAATGCTAATCAGTTGTTATATTATTTACAAACTATTAGGACTAATGACGTTTTAATGACCAATTACCATATAAAAGGCCTATTGTAGTATAATTTAGATCAGTATTTAACGTATTACCTCAAAGCATCATGCTTCTGTGATCAGCAACATAACATATTTATCCACAAACAGATGAATAATGATAATTATATGATAATGAGTTTTTAATGAACAATCTCCATATAAAAGGTCTATTGTAACATACTTTAGATCAGTACTCTACAAAGGAACTACGAAGAGAGAGGGTTAGTTAAATTGAATAAAGAGATATTTAACCAAGACAGACAAGATGGATTCTACACAAACTGTATTAAGTGCTTTCTTTGTTCGTGAGGACAGTGAAGAATGTGAAATGGTTGACTTGTGTCAAGAAATAGAGGATATACATTTTGTTAAAGAGACATCTCAAAGTTTGTGGGATCAATGCAATTTTGGAGAAAAGGAGACCGACACTGCTTGGTAAGTGATTTTGACTAAATTATTATTATGTGATTATTATTGATCTAACTTAACAGACATGTAAGGTTATAACATATTTAATTTAATTGCAGTTATACTCTTCAATCGGGAAGTGAAGAATGTGAAATGGTTGGCTTGTGTCAAGAAATAGAGGATATGCATTTTGTTAAAGAGGCATCTCAAAGTTTGTGGGAGCAATGCAATTTTGGGGAAAAGGAGACCGACACTGCTTGGTAAGTGATTTTGAATAAATTATTATTATGTGATTATTATTGATCTAACTTGACAGTCATGTAAGGTTATAACATATTTAATTTAATTGCAGTTATACTCTTCAATCGGGAAGAGGACTCAAAAGGAAAGCAGAAGACATGGCAGAAGCTGGGCCGTCAAGTGCGGTAGTTGAAACGACTAGAAACGACGACAAAACTTTATGTGAGATATGCAATATTTGGGTAAGGCGGAAATATTTTTCCAATCATTTCAAAAGTAATATTCATAAAAACAATATCATTAAATCAAATGCTCACGAGATTCATAACGTCAGTTTGATAAATTCTGCTTTTGGATCTCGTATCAGAACGTATAGATTAAGTTCCGACAATCATGATGTAAATTTACAGACACCGGAAATATTTTTGGAGTCCAACAAGGACAAAATTGACCGTTTGCTTAGAGAATGTTTAAACGAATTAACAGCAATAAAAGTTAATTTTATAGTTCACGCTGAATTCACACAAGAAACCAAAGATTTGACAAACACTTTCGATTTCCAAACTTTCAATTATAACTTTTGTCTTGGAGATGACTTTGACCCGCTTTTAAATAAAATCCGGGAAAATATTTCTACAAAAATGAGTGAATTTGAGAAAAAAGATAGTGGGTGGTCGTTAAAGAAAATATTACATTTAGAAATGAATATTAATAAATTTAATCCCTTAAAAGGTTCATCTTTTCTGGATTTACCGAAGGACATTAAAAATAAAAAGGCTATTATAAATGTAAAAAATAACGACCATGAATGTCTCAAATGGGCTTTACTCTCCGCGATGTATCCGGTACCAAAGAATGCTGATAGAACGACTTCTTATGCACAACATCAAAAAAAGCTGAAGTTCGGAAATATAAGCTTCCCCGTAAAACTTCAAGATATTAAAAAAGTCGAAGCATTAAACAACATCAGTATTAATGTATTCGGATTAGAGTATAATGATTCAACCAAATTAAATAGCGTAATCGGTCCTCTATACTTTTCCAAATCGAGGAAAGAACAGCATATAAATTTGTTGTATTTAAATAATGGTACGACTGGTCATTACTGCTTCATTAAAAATTTGTCGCGTCTAGTAAATAAACAAGTTACCGGTCGAAATGATGCAATCCACATTTGTGATGGTTGTCTTTTATATTTTACAACGAAACAAAAATTAAATGAACATCAGAGACGTGATTGCACCCATATTGTTACAGTACTTCCAAACACTCAAAAAATATCAAAAAATTGGTTCAACGAGAATCAGTCTACAGATAAAATACTGTTCAATCAATTTCATAGAAAACTAAAGTTGCCATTTGTTATTTATGCAGATTTTGAATCGTTCCTTAAACCAATTCAAAGTTGTGACCAAGACCCCACAAATGCGTTTACAAATAATGTTCATGAACACAAGGTTTATAGCTACGGTTACTACATTAAATGTTCTTATGATGATAGACTTTCCAAATATTACACGTATACTGGACCCGATTGTGCAAAACATTTTATGGAAAGCATAAGAAGAAATATTGCTGTCATTAATAAAAAGATATGTTTTCAAAAGTCTCCCCTGCCATTGTCTCCAGCTGACAAAGAAAAAAGCAACAAAGCGAAAACATGCTTTGTATGCAACAAAGATTTAGGATCAGATTTTGTTGAACATTTTGAATGGGGCACTGGTAAATTTGAAGGTATGGCACATTCCCTTTGTAGTTCAAAATTTAAAACTCCACGTTTTATACCAATATTTTTGCATAATTTAAGCAATTATGATGCACATTTTATTGTGCATGCACTTAATTTTCAAGAAGGTGAAGTTGAAATTATCCCTCAAAATAAAGAAAAATATATATCATTTACTAAAAAAATTCAAATCTGTGGACAAGAAATAAGCTTACGCTTCTTAGACTCCTTAAAATTTATGTCCGCCAGCTTAGATACTCTTGCCAAAAATCTCAGCCTTGATGAGTTCAAAGAGTTAAAAAAGCAATTTCCACTGCACGATGATTATAAAAGATTAATAAGAAAAGGTATTTTTCCATATGAATTTGTAAAGTCATTTGAGTCTTTAAACGCGACATCGCTTCCTAATAAAGACGATTTTTATAATTCCTTAAACGATAGCCATGTTTCTGATGAAGACTATAGTCATGCTCAAGACGTCTGGAGTCACTTTAAGTGTAAAACAATGCTCGATTATTCCAACTTATACTTAAAGACTGACGTCATGCTACTGACGGACATTTTTGAAAATTTCCGTAAAATTTGTCTGTCAACATATGATTTGGATCCGACACACTATTATACAGCACCTGGACTAAGTTGGGATGCCATGCTTAAATACACTAATGCTGAATTAGAGTTATTAACAGACTTTGATAAAATCTCTTTTGTTAAATCCGGAATTAGAGGAGGAATATCTCAATGTAGCAATCGTTACGCTAAGGCCAATAACGAATATTTAGAAGATTATAATTCTAATGAACCAAAATCTTACTTAGCTTATTTTGATGCTAATAATTTATACGGGTGGGCTATGTCACAGTCCTTACCTATTGGAAATTTTGAGTGGGTAAATACCGACGTTGATTTTGATATATCGGACACATGTGATTATGGTTATATTCTTGAAGTGGATCTTGATTACCCCGACGATTTGCACGATTTACACTCAGATCTGCCCCTTTGTCCAGAAAATATAGTTATCGGTCAGTGTAAAGAGCGAAAATTAGTTCCAAATTTAAACAAAAAAAGTAAATACATTATTCATTATAGAAATCTCAAGCAGTGTATTGATTTAGGGTTAAAGTTGACTAAAGTGCACAGAGTGCTGAAATTTAAGCAGAGTCCATGGTTAAAGAAATACATTGACTTAAATACCCAACTACGAACACAAGCTAAAACAGATTTCGAAAAAGACTTTTACAAATTAATGAATAATGCAGTTTTTGGTAAAACGATGGAAAACATTGAAAAAAGGGTTAATGTCAAATTGATAACTCACTGGGATAATAGAGGTAAAATACAAGGTGCACAATCTTTAGTAGCAAAACCTGAATTCCATAGTTTAAGTATATTTTCAGAGAATTTGGTAGCTATACAATCGCACAAAACAAAATTGTACTACAACAAGCCCATTTACTTAGGTTTTTGTATTTTAGATATATCGAAAACCCTTATGTACGATTTTCATTACAATTACATGAAGAAGAAATTTAGCTATAAAGCTAAGTTATTGTATACTGACACTGACAGTTTGATATATCAATATTTTACAGAAAATTTTTATTCTGATATAAAACCAGACTTAATGAAGTACTTTGATACATCAGATTATGCGACTGACATCTTTGGTTTCCCACTGGTGAATAAAAAAAAGTTAGGATATTTCAAAGATGAAAATAACGGTAAAATATTAAAAGAGTTTGTAGGACTAAGATCAAAAATGTATGCAATCACTGTAGGTGACAAATTCATCGCTAGAGCTAAAGGTGTTAACAAAAGTGTAACAAAGAAGATGAACATGAATAATTTCAAAACCTGTCTCTTCAGCAAAACCAAGCAATACTCAAAAATGTATAGATTTAGATCATTAAAGCATATCATATTCACACAAAAAATTAATAAAACTAGCTTGTCTTACGATGATACCAAACGGTCAATTTTGTCTAATTCGACAGACACTTTAGCGTGGGGTCATTACAGATTAAGAAATATTTTGTAAATAATTTTGTTCTTAATGTACATAATAATCAATTTAAATGAAAATGTTAGTCGTTAAAATAAAACTTGTAAATAGTGTAATTACTATAATTAATAATGGTGTGTATGTACTAAACTAGTTTTAGCAAAAATATCAATAAATCTAATGTTTTAAGCATATTTGTGTTTTTTTTTATTCATAGTAATATAATTGCATCATTCTTTGAGAATTCACTTTGGATGGTTTATCTTTTCTGCCTATTCATTCATGTCGTAGATCTTTCAAAAGAGAGACATCGATTTTGCTTAAAAATTTAAAAATTAAATAAAGTAATGATCCATTTTATCCACCCATTCACAGCCATAGTTGCTGGTCCAAGTGGTTGTGGTAAATCAAAATTTGTTACTAATTTCTTAAATAACATGAATGAAGTTTGTGATCAAACATTTGAACGAACAATATGGTGTTACGATGAAATGCAACCACTGTATAATTTGCACAGTGTTGAATATGTTCAAGGAATACCTGATTTAAGCATGTTTGATGGTAAGCAACCTCAACTACTCATCATAGATGATTTAATGAGAGAGTCTGATGGTAGAATAGTAGACATTTTTACAAAAGGGAGTCATCATCGAAATTTGAGTGTGTTTTACATAACTCAAAATTTATTTCATCAAGGGAGAGGTCAACGTGATATTTCATTAAATGCAAATTACATTATTTATTTTAAAAATCCAAGAGATAAGACACAAATAAAATATTTAGCACGACAAGTTTGTCCAGAAAACCTAAAATTTTTAGAAGAGGCATATAAAGATGGTAGTAAAGATGCTCATGGATATCTAATGATCGATCTGAAGCAGACTACAGACGACAGCTACCGATTTAAAACGAATGTACTACCTCCCACAAAATATTGTACAGTCTATATACCAAAGAAGGGCTTTAAATAGTTTCGACGTTGATTATTTCAATCATTTCAACACAATGCATGGGAGAGTAATAACACATCAACATCTACTTAAAGCATTACATATTCTGAAACCAAAATATCAAAAACTAATATTGAAAGCTTGTGATGAAGAAGAAGTAAACGCTATCTGCGAATGCATCTACAACATTTTAAAAGGTAAAATTCCACTTCCAGAAAAAGACAAAAAACGTCTTGGTAAATACAAAGACGTTTTACGAAAATTAATTTCCAAAGGTAAAAATATAACAAGAAAAAACATTATAGTGCAAAAGGGAGGAGCATTTTTACCAATAATATTGGGTGCTGTTATAAATGGTTTACTAAGTACGTTACTCAAGTAAACATGCAGTACGCAAAGAAAATGTTACTTGTAGAACCAGAAGTTATTGAAAGACTGAAGGCTCGAAATGCATATGAGTCCGATAATTCCTTATCACGTCTGGATGATGAAATGCAAAAAATATTGAACAGCAAACTGAATGATCGTGAAAAATGGGCTTTGTATTCTCAAGCATTGCAAAGATTTTTACATATCACTGAGGAAGGACGAAGACCTCTTAAATTTCCCTTATTCACTGATGCTGAGGATGAGTCATTCAAATCAAATGACGATGATGTCCCACGTAAAGAAGAAAAGCAAGGCGATTCCACTACAGTTGTACAACCCCCTCCAACAAACGAAGTTGTATCTCCACAGAATAAAGAAGCAGTCGGTTATCAGTACACACCGACAAAAATACTCTCATTGATTCCTAAAAGTTATCGGAGAAGAGGTGAAGTGTTACTGCAATTTATTAAACAAAATGGTCACACAATTTGGTGGAGAGAGGGAGGAGAAGTGGTTTTCGGTGATGAAGTTTTACCTGGAAGCAATATATACGATTTAGTAAGTGATATTGTAAGACCACATAAACGACCTAAACCGCTGGGTTGGGAGAAATTTGCTACAGTTTTAAACGATATACGAGTACCTTTATCATGTGTTGGTAATCCTACCTCTCTAGAACATATAAAACAACTGCAGTTGAAAGGACTGTCAAAGGAAACGCAAACTTACCAAGGAAACGATTCTAAAACACCCGTTGCAGTTGCAGCTAAGTCTAGCGAAAAATCGAAAAGGAAAATTGCCTGGGAAAAATGGAGCCCGTACTAGATCTGTCAAAAATATACTATGACGTTTCTCATCCTGCTGGTTTTAGTAGTATAAACAATTTAACAAAAGCAATGCGCGGTAAAATAAAACGTGATGAAATCAAAACTTGGTTGCAGTCTCAAGAAACCTATACACTCCATAGACCTCTTCAGAAACGTTTTCCTAGAAATAAGTATATTTTATCGAATTATAATGAGCTTTGGCAAGCTGATTTGAGCGACATGCGTGCTTACAGTAAATATAATGATGGTTATAAATATATTTTGTGTGTTATTGATGTATTTAGTAAATATGCTTTTGCACGAGCAATGAAGAGTAAAAACGCAGAAGTGGTTAAAACCTGTTTTGACAGCATATTTACAGAAGCTAATGCCACTCCTCGTCATATACAATCTGACAAAGGTACAGAGTTTGTTGCTAAAATTGTAAGGGATTACTTTAAAAGTAGGAACATTAATTATTACACAACTAACAATCCTGATATTAAAGCTAGTATTGTGGAAAGGTTTCAAAGAACTCTCAAAATGAAGATGTGGCGTTACTTTACGTTTAAAAACACATACAAATACGTTGATATCTTACAAGATTTGATGCATTCATATAATCATAGTTTTCATTCGAGCATAAAGATGAGTCCAAGCGAAGTAAACTTTGATAATATTATGACTGTTTGGCAAAATTTATATGGAGAAAAGAAGAAAAAAACATATACCGATGAATATCCCACACTTCAAATAGGTGATCATGTTAGAATAACAAAACATAAACATGTTTTTCAAAAAGGTTATGAAAGTAATTGGAGTGATGAAATATTCGTGATTGACTCAATTATTAGAAGAACACCTTGGGTAGTATATACTTTGAAAGATTTAGATGACGAACCAATTACAGGGACGTTTTATTCAAAAGAGCTACAGAAAGTCTTCTATAACCCCACCACTAAATACAAATTAGATAAAATAATAAAATCACGTCGCGTCCGAGGCAGAAAGGAAGTGTTAGTCAAGTGGAAAGGTTATCCTAATAAATTTAATAGTTGGATCCCGGCATCAGACTTAGAAGAAATATGAGTGAAGACAGTTTTTACTTGACACTGTTGAGCAATAGCTCCATTTTATACTATCCTGAAAACACTACAGCTAATTTCTTAACTAAGTTACCTAAAACTATTAAGTTAGAAGGGGAATGGGTCGTTGGTTTGGTGGAGTTTCACTACCCATGTACAATGTTTAATGTACAAGAACATGAAAACGTTGTATACATAAAGAAGAAAACACGCTTACAGGATGATAATGATCCAAAAAATGCGGGTGCGAGTATCATTGCAGAATATAAAGCACATATACCTGCGACTACATATGATAGTATTAATCACTTTTTAAGTGCTTTTAATGAACATCCATTGTTAAAAAATCAATTTAGAATGAGATGCGATCAAGTAACAAAACTAGTAACAGCAACTCGTCAGGACACTGACATAATATCTGTAATCGCATCACCACAATTAAGTCTTCAGTTAGGTTTTGTACCAAAAACTAATTTAGTTACAAAACCAAATGGGAAATATCCTATTAACTTGTATTTGGGATTACCATCGCAGCTCTTCATTTATTCGGATATTATTCAACCGCAGATAGTAGGTGACGTCATGACATCATTAATACGAATCATACCTCTAGATCCAACTAAGTACATCTATGGAGCGTACAAAATGCATCCATTTTCACCAGCGCACTACTTACCTGTTATGCGTAGAGAATTTGATACGATTGAAATAGATATAAGAACAAGCATTGGTGGTAAAGTACCATTCCAGTTCGGCACATCGTGTGTTAAACTGCATTTCAGACGTATAAAATGAACCGAAGTAACGTTAATGGTCTTTGTCCGTATCAGCATTATTATTCACTTCAGGCGGGATCTGGAGTTGGAATTGTGTATAAAGGTATCCCTCATCAACGCGGTCATGGAATCGGTAGTTTCTTGGGGGGCTTATTTAGGTCCGTTTTACCTTTGTTGTCTAATGGATTTCGAACTGTAGGGAAAGAAGCTTTAAATGCTGGTGTTGGACTACTATCGGATATGATGAATTCACACCCTATGGAGGAATCTATAAAGTCGCGTTTTAAAGATGCTAGTGCGAATTTAAAAAGGAAAGCTGATGAAAAAATCGAATCTCTAATGAGCGGTTCAGGGTATAAAAGAAACAGAAAGACATGCGATTCCATCATTGTGCGGAAAGCCTTGCGAGGACGACGATCTAAATCATCAAGAAAAACTAAATTCGATGATATTTTTTCCGTCTAAATAATGTCGTTCTTACATAATCATTCATGTGAATGTGCCAAGTCAGAGTTAGACTTATTTGCTTTACCATCGACTCAAACGAGCATCGAAAGTGGACAGTGGATTCATTACAAACCAATTTCATCATTAAGTGATGATGGACCTGTAGAATTTCAAGTACCTGGTACTGGAGATGATTATGTAGACCTGTCCCACACCATGCTTTACATCAAAGCTAAGATAACGAGTTCTGATTCAAATGAAATTGGAAAAACTATTCACATTGCACCGGTTAATAATTGGCTTCATTCACTTTTTAATCAGTTAGATGTATATTTAAATCAAAAACTCATATCTCCGCCAAATAATACATACGCATATCGCGCATATTTAGAAACCCTACTAAACTATGGTCCAGCAGCTAAAAGCTCTCATCTGACCTGTGGTTTATGGTATGGGGATACTCCACATAAAATGGATGCTACAGATGGAACCAATAAAGGATTTGCGAAGAGAGAGGAGTTGGTTAAACTGGACAAAGAGATTGATATGATTGGTCATTTACATGGTGATATATTTAACCAAGACAAATTTTTAATTAATGGTGTGGAAATGCGTGTTAAATTAGTACGCAGTAAGGAAGCATTTAATCTTATATGTAATACAGCGGATGTGAAAATAAAAGTAAAAATTACTGATGCCAGCCTCATTATTCGTAAGGCTCGAATAAATCCATCGATATTAATAGCGCATCAAAAAGTCCTGGCAACGACAACCGCTAAATATTCTATCACCCGGGCTGAAGTTAAAGTTTTGACAATTCCATCGGGGGTTCAGGGTAAAACGCTAGATAACATATTTCTAGGACAGGTACCTAAAAGGTGTATTATAGGTTTTGTACAGAATTCCGCATTTAATGGTAACCTGACACAAAACCCTTTTAACTTTGATAATCATGGAATAAATTTATTCAGCTTATATGTTGATGGACAACAGGTTCCTTCAAAAACATTACAACCCTCTTTTAAAGATGGTTTGATCACATCAACTTACCATACATTGTTTTCTGGTACGGGTATTCACTTTTTGAATGAAGGTAATTCAATAGCAAGAGAAGAGTATAGTGGAGGATTTTGTTTATTAGCTTTTGACTTAACTCCAGATCTTTCAGCCAGTTCAAGTTCACATTGGAATTTAGTTAGACATGGTAGTGTTAGTCTTGAAGTAAAATAAGCAGAGCAGGGATAAAAATAATGTATAATAGTTGTAACGGTTTGCAAGAGAGTACAGAGACAAGTGATTGACACAATAATAGAACACAAAGCGTATTCTAAATTATAAATTAATAGTATCAAAAGTAGCCAGGGTGTTTAATATTAACATATGACACAAGAAGGTTTAACACCCCCCCGTAATATAAACACCCTGTATATATACAATATATACAAGTAAAAACATATCAAAGCTAAACTATACACAAACTTAACACTAACACAAACATAAGAAAAAACATCAACCTGTATATACACCTATGACTAACTATACACACGTAAAACAATAAACCTACTAAGAACGCTAACTAACTTAAACCTAAAGAATTGGCGCATTTGCAGTGTTTGAGCTTAGCCAAAGGTTTGGTTAGGATGTCGGCGATCATATCATTCGTGTGAATGTATTTGAGGTGTAGGTCGTGGTGTGTGAGTGTGTCGCGTATGAAGTGGTGTTTAATGTCAATGTGTTTTGTGCGTGCGTGATAAGTATTATTGTGTGCAAGTTTGATGGAGCTTTGATTGTCTGTGTGTATGATTATGGGATGTGAGATGGCGAACACTTCCCATATGAGTGACTTCAGGTATATGGCTTCTTTGCAGGCTTCTGCAAGAGCCATATACTCTGCTTCCGTGGTAGAGAGCGCGACGGTGCGCTGTTTGCGCGCTTCCCAGGAAACAGGTGCTCCGCTCATCAAGAAAGCGTACCCGGTAAAGGAACGCCGATCGAGAATATTACTCCCATAATCTGCATCTACGTAGCCTACTGGGTAGCTCTGGCCTTTATGAAATCGAAGTTTTAAGTCTTTGGTACCTTTGAGGTAGCGAAGAACTCGCTTGGCGGCCTTCCAGTGTACCCCCCCGTAATGTGCGTTGAATTGTGATAGATACGAGACGGTGTGGGCAATGTCCGGTCTCGTACCAATCGAAACGTACATTAACGAGCCGATAAGCTCTCGATACGGCACTTCTATTTCATCTTCCTTCTCTGGTAAGGTAAGTTTAAGTCCAGGCTCCATGGGCGTAGTTACCGAAATTGCGTCGGTCATGTTGTATTTATCGATTAAATGATCGATGTAGTGGGATTGGTCGAGAGTTAATGCACCATCTTTTTGAGTAACTCTCATGCCGAGGCAGTCCTTGAGGATACCAAGGTCTTTCACGGTAAAGAACTTTTTAATACCGTTCTTAAACTCGTCTTTCAGACGGTCGTTATTACTTAAGACGAAAAAATCGTCAACAAACACTGCTACGACTAGTAAGTCGTTTCCATCTCGTCTGTAGTAGAGACAGTGTTCATTTGTGGCTTGTGTTAACGATAAGGCGGACATAGCGTCACATACCTTTTTATTCCACTGACGTGGCGCTTGCTTTAAGCCATAAAGAGACTTTTTGAGTAGACAAACTTTCTGTTTGTGGTCAGTTGAGAAGCCTTCAGGTTGCTCCATGTAAATTTCCTCATCTAAATCTCCGTTTAAAAAAGCCGTTTCCACATCTAGGTGGTCAATTTGGCAATTTAAATCAACCGCAAATGCCATTAAAATTCTCACTGAAGACAGTCGTGCTACCGGTGAGAAGGTTTCTCCGTAGTCGACTCCTGCCACTTGAGTGAATCCTTTGGCTACTAGTCGCGCTTTGTATTTCACAACTTGTCCGCTTGTGTCCTTTTTAAGCTTGAAGACCCATTTGCACTTTGTGGTCTTACGATCCTTGGGTCTGTCCACTAATGTCCACGTTCCATGCTTCATTAAGGAGTTGTATTCAGCCTGCATGGCTTCGAGCCACTTGTCCTTTTGAGGATGCTGTGTGACCTCTTTGTATGTTTCCGGTTCCAACTCTGAAGTCATCTGTACAGTACACACATACCGCGCAGGAGGACGCCTGTCTCTTGACGGGTATCTGCGTTCAGGTACTGGTTCTGGTTCTATGGCTTCAGGTTGAGATTCAGGAACAGGTTGAGGTTCAGCTTGCGGGGGATCAAGTTCGGGCTGTATTGACATAGGTGTCTGTATGTCAGGCTGCATATGAATTTGTGGTGGTGGAACTGACTGGTCAAAGATCGGTATTTGGACTTGAGTCGGATCTGGCGACGATTCTGGTATCGGGATTTGAGGTGAAATTTGGTTAGGATCTACTTGAGTTTCGTCTTCAATGAAGACAACATCTCTCGCGACAGTAATTACTCGAGGATTTTGGGGATTGACGAGTCGATAGCCTTTGCTCTCAGTCGAGTAGCCAACGAAGATGCACGTTTGTGTCTTTGCGTCGAGTTTCGTACGTTTTTCTTTCGGTACGAGAACGTGAGCTTGGCAACCGAAGACTCTCAGATGAGACAGATTGACTTTCGTACCAGTCCATATCTCTTCTGGGATTCTATTGTTGAGAGACTGAGTTGGCGTCCGATTCTTCAAATAGATTGCTGTGTTCACAGCTTCTCCCCAATACGCCTTTGGTAATTGTGAGTCCTGGAGCATAGATCTTGCTTTCTCAATTATGGAACGGTTCGCGCGTTCTGATATCCCATTCTGCTCAGGAGTATACGGGATCGTGGTCTGGTGAATAATCCCGTTTTCCTTAAAGAAGGTTGACAAACCATGATTAACGTATTCACGGCCGTTATCCGAGCGAAAAACCTTAATCCTATGACCTGTTTGATTTTCTACTAAATGTTTAAACTCTACAAATTTACTAAAAACTTCGTCTTTTGTTTTCAAAAGATATCCAAAAGTTTTGCGACTAAAGTCGTCTGTAAATGTTAGCAAGTAAAGGGCTCCGCCCCACGAATGCGTACTCATAGGACCGCATAAGTCCGAATGAATCAACTGCAGTACGCAATCCGACTTACTGGTAGACTTCGGAAAAGGTCTCTTAGACAGTTTACCTTGTAAACAGGGAACACAAGTTGTGTTTAAACTACCTGCGTAGTCTATGCCTACGTTTTTATTTTTTAAAACGTTTAAACATTTGGCATTTATATGCCCAAGGCGTCTATGCCACAACATAGCCGACTCTTTGGCTTTCAAAAGCATGGCTGTACAGGAACTTACATCAAGTTTGTACATGCCTTTATGGCTTGAGCCTGTGGCAATGACAGTTCCTGTCACTTGACATTTTCCGCTAGGAAAAATGCTCGCGCCTTTTGATGTAAACAAAACATCCAACCCATTTTGATTCAATTTGCTAACTGATAAAAGATTAGTAGCTAGGCCAGGGATGTATAAAACGTCGCTAATTTTACTTACGCTAGGAGAAATATTCATCGTTACGGTACCTTTACCATGACTCAGTAACTGTTCCTTGTTCGCAACTGTAATGGGAATAGAATGGGATGTCATGTTCATAAACCACTCTCTCCTGTTACTCATATGGGAAGTTGCGCCAGAATCGATGAACCAGTCTTGATGACCTGTGGGAGGATCGTTAGGAAAACAAGATGAAAGTGTGAATTCGGATGTATTGAATGATTTGACCGCCGAAACATTCTTGTTTTTGTTAATTTTGATGCTCTTACACTGCGAAACTACGTGCCCTAACTTTTTACAATATTTACAAAACATTTTCTTAGAAGGGTTGACGTGTAGCGCGGTGTTGACAGGTCCTTGAAGGGTACTGGGTGTGGTGGGTACAGCTCTAAGGTCTTCCTTGAGGAGAGCTGTCACCACATTCTCCGATGTGAGATTGACGTTCGCGTGCTCCAGTGTGATGACGAGTGGCTTGTAAGACTCTGGCAGTCCCGCCAGCATAATGACTGCTAGGAACTCGTCCTCAACTGCTGCTCCGATGCCTTGTAGCTCTTGTTGCGTAGATAATAAGCTGTTTACATACTCTTGCATGTTCCCGTTGAACTTTTGTGCTAATAATTTCTTGATGAGGCCTAAACGTCTAGTTAATCCGCAGTCAGCATATGCTTTCTTGAGACATTGTAGTGTTTCATAAGCCGATTTCGCTGACCTTACAATAGGATAGACATTTTCGTCACAGGCCAAGCAGATTTTTGCACGGGCTTTCGCGTCCTTCCTCTTCTCAATGGCTTCTGACCCGACGGGTGTAATACAGACGTCCCAAAGGTCGAGATCAGTAAGGAGGCACTCGAGGCTGAATATCCACGTGCTGTAGTTCCTACCGTTCAGTTTTGAGAAGCTGATGGATCCTGTAGACGTTGACGTTGACGTTGAAGCTGATGGTGCCGACAATGATGACATCGCCGATGAATTTATAGAATTCATAGCACTTCCGAAATTAAATTAGCACTGTAATTTTATTTTTAAAATGCGGCTCTGGGACCACAACCTCTTGAAGTAAAATAAGCAGAGCAGGGATAAAAATAATGTATAATAGTTGTAACGGTTTGCAAGAGAGTACAGAGACAAGTGATTGACACAATAATAGAACACAAAGCGTATTCTAAATTATAAATTAATAGTATCAAAAGTAGCCAGGGTGTTTAATATTAACATATGACACAAGAAGGTTTAACAGTTAGATTAGAAGTCCGCTTTGATACAGCTTTAGCAACAACAATAAATTGTATTATTTACGCAGAGTTTGATAATGTTATAGAAATTAACAAAAACCGCGATGTAAGTGTTGATTACAACAGTTAAATAAAGCAGGTAATTACTAAGTCTGTCACTTCAGTAACATAGTCTGTAATGAATACACAGGAAATAAAATACTTTATGAGCAAAATTAATTGGCACATAAAATCAAATGTATTTGCAGCCAACAGAATGCCTGTATTTGTTCAGCTACCCATTTACCTAATAAGCAATTTGGATCCCGATTATAAACCTGGTTCTCATTGGGTTGCGATTTACATTGATACTAATGGTGTTGGTGAATACTTTGATTCATATGGTCGAAAACCAGAAGGTTATCATAAGATGTTCTTAAAAAGAAATACAAAGAAGTGGTATTACAATCATAAGCAACTTCAAAGTTACCTTTCATCTGTTTGTGGAAAATACTGTTTAGTTTATCTTTATTTTAAAATGGAAAATGTAAAACTTGTTGATTTTGTTACTAAATTCTTTTCCGTAAATACTATTAGTAATGATTTGATAATATGTAAATTATTTAGTTTGATTTTCAAATAAATATGTTATAATAAAAGGTTTCATTGTTTTATTCGAAGCGGTTAAAGGTAAGATAATTAAAAGAAGAAATCAAATATAAAGGTTAATTTATTCATGAAGAAATCCAACAACATTTGGTTAAGTTAAGATTTAAAATGGTATCTCTTGCAGTCACCCGACTCGGCAATTTCTTTTGTGATTCCGTAAATCACATCTTTGGCCTGAAGATAGTGCTTATCGTCTTTTTCCTTTGTGTAGTACTTTACACGCACATCTGCATGCTTCCATCGCTCATTTATGGGAACCTTACTTATTTTTTTTAGATCGTACATTTCGATCTTCACCAAATGTGTTGCGTTATTTCCATCTTCTTTATTTGTACTCAAGTATGAAACTCCTCCCCCTTTACTGGATTGACTCACAGTTGATGAGTCTGCCTTCTTCCTCTTTGCCTTCGACTGTTCAAAAAAGGCGTCAATGTCGGATGCCGCGTTTAATTTGCGTTTTTGAGGCTCTTCTTGCACCGATGGAGAGCTTTCATCGCCGTCCGATAGGGGATAATAGTAGTGCTTGAATGTATAGTCTTCATCGTCGATGATATTGACAGAGGAGTTCTATGAGACAACAAAATTTACACGTGAATTACAAACACTTTACGTTATGGTTTAAAAACACAAGAAATAATATAAATAGAAATGATACTTACTGCCATGTTGCTGACCACGAAGCACGATGCTATGAGGTAATACGTTAAGTACTGATCTAAATTATGCTGTAATAGACCTTTTATATGGTAATTGGTCATTAAAACTTCATTAGTCCTAATAGTTTGTAAATAATATAACAACTGATTAGCATTATCAATATCATTATCATTAGCATTATAATTACCATTATCAATAGTTCAACATTTTGAGGGGTTGGTTTCATATTTTTCGATGATTATTGAGTAATTGATTAAAACATTTGCAAGTCGTTAAAAAATCATTAGCACCGAGCGTTGAGCGTAATTAAGAATTAGTAATAATCTTCGGGCCTGCACTACAAAAAGCTATCTCCGAAACCTTTACAGCTACGATCTTGGGACCCAGCGCAATCGATTCAAATGGGGGGCTATTTTTTTTTTTTTTTTTTTTTTTTTTTTTTAGGTTTGAAGGGACAAAAAAGCTTGTACCAGAGTCAAGCTCGAGGGGTGAGCCAGAACGCACGAATCCCTACTACTGACAATCCCCGACCAGAAGTTTAAAAGAAGCGCTGTGAACTGTAGACCTCGCCAAGTTTAGAGGAAAAAGTTGTCCGGGCACAAAGGGTCTGACAATTTTGAACATTTTTAAGTGGCTCCACCATTTTGAAGAAAAAACTAAAACTGAATGGTCCAAACAATAACCGTGTAATTGTTGGAAATGCTCACAAAATTTCACGACAAATGGAAAAGAAATGCGATATGTAGAGTAGAACATACAGCCAGACATACTGCTGCATGAAGACGCTTTGCTCCAGCAGCCAAATATTTATTTAATACGCCAATTTCTTCCCTGCTGGTAAACAAAAAAAAAACATAGAATGTACCAGTTACTTCTCTTCCCGCGCTGATGGCAAAAGCCCATCGAGGGAATGGGCGAAAATCTTAGAAATCATGTCATAGGCGATGCGGCCAGCAACCTTTTACTACTTTGATTCCCCTTTCCACCTATACGCCCTTAATCATGCTGAACGTGGCCTCTAGGACTTGTTACATTAGGCTCTGTCTACCCCGTAAGAGATAAAAAAGTGATTTATTTATGTATGTAATTCCTTGAATCTGAATCATTTTGCTTATGAAACATGAGTTTTACACATACATCTCAGGCCTATTTAGGTCCCACTGCTGGGTACCGGCCTATTCTCAAAACGAGAGAGCTAATTTTCTTCACAGAAGAGCTCAACGTGAATTAAATAACGAAAAACTCGGATGTGCTCGCCAGGGTTCGATCCCACGACCCTCTACTTGAGAGGCTATAGCTCACACCACTGGGGTACCACGGCTTTTATGGTTACTCGATGTCAAATCATAGTTGACTTCATCTGTACCTGACAGTCACTATAAGTCAACACCACTTTTTATTTTTTTATTTTTTTTATTTGAATAGGAAGGCAAACGAGCAAGTGGGTCACCTGATGGTAAGTGATGGTAAGTGACTGCCCATAGACACCCGCAACCCCGGGGGGATTGCAGATGCGTTGCCAACCTAGAGGACTAAGATGAAATGCCTCTTGTGCCCGTAATTTCCCCGGCTGTCTTACTCTCCACACCGGAACACAGCAGTGCAAGCACTGCTACTTAGCGGCAGGATTAGCGAGTAAGATGGTGGTAGCGATCCGGACGGACCTTGCACAAGGCCCTACCACCCGCACTAACTTATAACAAAATTCCCTCGGTTATATGACGCGCTATATGCAGCTATGTGCCGTAGAGATAGCTCTATGTAGACATAGTAGGTATATGTAGACGCAGACAGGCGCGTTAACTGGCTTATTGTGCGCGAGTGGAGACCGCTTTATTTTTAATTGGTGCACGGATTTTGTATAAATTTAAGCTTTGGCTACCAAAATAGAGTTATTTTTTTCATTATTGAGCCAGACATCGCTCGGCTTCTGTATTGACTTTGTGTAGTAAAAACGTGATTTGTTACGCGGTTAAATAATAATTGGAAACGGAATAGTTTGCGGGTTTATAGCCACTATTGAAGTATACTTTTGGATATTATTATTAAAAAATCAACCATCATGAAATGGGGTAGCTTAAATTAATAGAAGGTATAAAATTTGTACGTAAGAAGAGATAATATCTGGCTATGCAGGCAAGACTGAGCGGTGCCTACATTCAATCAATCAATCAATCATTTATTAATTTGTAAACATAGGTACAAAAACAGATATAAAACAAGACACATTTGCAGTAGAGTGTAGACCATGTATGTTTTGCCAGGTGGCGTACAAAATTCATATTATAATTACTCAATGATAGACATGCATTAAAGAAAAATAAAATGTCAATAATAGGCAGGTACTAGGTATTCCTAACAATATATTACCTCCTGATTGATAGACTTATCAACGCTCAATATAAGCCTTAAGATCTAACTGAAAATTTTGATAGGAGTTCTCTTTATAAGGTGTAGAAAAGTAATTTGTTAATTTGTGTTCAGACAAACTAACCCATCACCTGTTGAAGTAAGCCAAAGTTATGTTCGAGTTTGCATTCTTGTATGCTGGTCTGGGATTAATGGAAAAACATAGAATGTACCAGTTCCTTATCTTCCCGCGCAAATGGTAAAAGCCGATCGAGGGAGGTGAAAATCTTAGGAATCACAATCATGCTAAGCGTGGCGGTTAGATCTTGTTACCTGACGCTCTGTCTACATCGTAAGGGATGAAGACGTGATTTATGTATGTGTGTATGTCCCAGCTTAGCCTCCCTCGAGCACGGAGCTAAGCTAATCTGGTTTGCGTCGCGCCCGCGTTCGTAAACACGTCTTAATTGCAAGCTTGCCGTCCAAACAAAAGTCCATCTCCGCACAAAGTCGCTAACTCGCTAATTTAATTCCGCACAGACGCCGCCATACTTGCTTCTAAGAGTTTAATTAGTATTTGTCAGCTCCGACACCCCAGAGACGAAACGGACTAACCAACATTGACGCTGGTCCTGAAAGCTACGCTAACACTTGGCAGTAAAGCTCAAATTGCGGGGTATCGCGCGGTTGATGCGACGCTTGTGGTCCTTCGAGCGCAAGTTTGCAGAATCTTTCATTTACTTTAGTATAATTAAGTCTTTAATAAAACGAGAGATGGCGCTCGGCGCGCCTAATTGGAGTAATTATGTAATTAAGCTATTTGCTTTGCCGTTAATTCGTTACGCCGATGCGATTTTTATAATTTTTAGATTTAACGTTGCCTTTTACCAAGAAGCGTGGCTGCGAGAACTAATGAATACCGGCAAATACGAGACGGACGTTAATTGGGGACCCTTGTCATTTTTATTTAAACTTCCATGCTGGTCTGGGAGCAAAGAAAAAACATAGAATGTACCAGTTGCTTCTCTTCCCGCGCAGATCCCATCGAGGGAATGGGCGAAAATCATAGGAATCATGTTGTAGGCGATGCAGCCAGCAACCCATCACCATATTGATTCCATTTTCCACCTATACACCCACAATCTTGCTAAATTTGGCTGGTAGGTTTTGTTACCTTAGGCTCTGTCTACCCCGTAAGGGATAAAGACGTGATTTGTGTGAATGTGATCATTTTTATTTTTATTATTTGTGGTTATAGCGGTCATGTACCTAGCAGGTACGTACAACTTTTTTGAAAATTCGAACTACCTATTACAGTTCTAAAGAAAACTCCATGACAGACGGACGGACAGACAGACAGTACGGAACTCTAAAAATGATGAAAGGGTAATAAATACTATTTTTTTAATAAGCAATGGTAACTCGTCTTACTCGTAAGACATCGTCTTGTTTCTCTTTTTAGTGTGTTGGTTATTCAAAGAAAAAGAAAGATTAGGCCATCGTCTCACTGTAGGAAATCTCCTCAGACCTTTAAAACATTATGAAAATAACGATATAATACCGTATGTCGTTTGTGTGCAAAATTTCGTTCAAACAAATCCTATATTCCTTCATAACGTTGTATCATATAACGGAAAGGAAACCATAACGTTATAATAACGTTATGAAACTGGTTATGAACTACGCGCTGTTGCCGCTCCGTAGGTTTTAGGGGTCGGAACAGACCTTTAATTACCGTTATTTTTGCGTATCGCTATTTTTCATAACGTTAGATTATCGAATAGCATTTTTCAATAAAACGTTTTTAGGTAGCGCTATTTTTCAGTACGTTATATTACCGAATAGCGTTTTTTAATAAAACATTATTTATTCTGTAGCGGTATTCATTATAACGTTATTAATAGCGATATATATCGATACTTCGGCAAGTGATATAATAACGTTATAGGCCATCTCTTTCTTACACTCTATAACACCCGCTCTATATAACGTGCGACAAACATATGCAATGACAAATCTGTACTGTTTTCGTGAATTGTCAAAACATACTTTACAAATTTGTTTCGTGGGACTAGGCCGTAAAGTTGATATCATAGTAGTAGTTCATAATCAGTTTCATAGCGTTATTATACCTAACGCTATTTCATAACGTTATGGTTTTCTTTAAACACAAACGACATATACCGGTATTATATCGTTTTTTTCATAACGTTTTAAAGGTCTATAACGCTATTTCGTAAAGTTACGGTTTTCTTTTCGTTATGATATGATATAACGTTATGAAGGAATATAGAATTTGTTTGAACGAAATTTTAAACACAAACGATATATACCGCTATTATATCGTTTTTTTTTATAACGTTATAAAGGTGCAGACGCATACATATACACTGTGTTTTACCGTTTAAGGGGAAATAAAATGTTGAACCAAAAATTGCAATGATAGCATCTACAATAGTATTTTATTGAATCATTTCAATGAAAAAAAAATACCTTGCTAATCAGCTACTCAAGAGAACTCTAGAGTAGCGGAGTAGCGAGGTAAATAGTTTTTGTTCACCTACAACAGTGTTTTTTTTTTATTCCCCTTTCCACCTATACGCCCACAATGATGCTAAGCGTGGCCTTTAGGTCTTGTTACCTTAGGCTCTGTCTATCCCGTAAGGTGTGTGTGTACAATAGCGTTTTATCAAACTATTCCAACCTGCTGAAATAACCCACAATAATGCCTAAGATAAAATTAAGTTAATTCTTTATCGACGCAGTTTCCACAAACTCAGGTAAATGCAACAAACTCCTGCCATAAGCCTCATAGTTCTAGTATCCATTGCCGTTTACCAAGAAAGTGAGAGTCAACAAAAACCGGCAACTTCGGCGGCTCGCAAAGCTAATCTTTCCGCGACACGAATCTTCCCAACTTCCCAGAACTTTCGGCCGCTTTGAAAGCCATCCCTCTCATGCCCAGCTCTAATATCACCGTCATCGTCACCCCACAAGAAACCCAAGAGCTCCAAGCGAGTATAAAGTAAGACTCAATCTTGTGCAACACGGGTGTCAAGTTGCGCTGGCTTCATTCTTTTGGTACGGCCCGATTTGTATGGGCATTGAATGGTTCAAATTGGTCGGCTAATCCGGCGTTTGCGCAAGCCGCCTTGCATTGTTGGAAACAAAATGGCGGCCGGCGCTAAGCACTTGTCATACGATATCTCAGAATTGGCTGTGAATGGAGTCGCTTCTCAATTAGTTGCCTGGATGGGATTACGATGTTTGAGAAGCGTTGGAAAGAAAGAATATTGGGGTTGTTTACACGAATGTTTGAGGAGGTTTGGGTAACGAAAGTTATGACAATTGTCCCTATCCATGATGAGGTGGAGTGTCTTTATCCCTTACGGAGTAGACAGAGCCTAAAGTAAAAAGACCTAAAGACCACGTTTAGCATAATTGTGGGCGTATAGGTGGAAAGGAGAGTCAAAATAGTGATGGGTTGCGGCTACCGCATCGCCTATAAAAATTAAATGATTCCTTTAAAATTCTGTCAGTATTTTTTGTTATAATTGTGCTCAAAATAACAAAATACTTCCACTTGGCTACAGTGGTGCCTTCTATTTCAACTATATTGTAAACTTGATTTCATGTGTGTGTGTGTGTATGTGAATAAAAGCTTCACACTTTTAGTTCCGTTAAAAAGAAGCACGGTTGTTTCACTTTCTTTTCCTAAATAATTATTAAATAATAATATTTTTTTCGACTTAAATACCAAAGTTAAACAAAAAATCTCGAATAAAAACGTTATATGGCTATAAGAACTTTTCATTATCCATTGTCGGCTAATCAATAGTACAGTACAAAGGGCCTAATCATAACCTTCCTTTGTCATATAATTTGATTAAAATTTGACGTCTCCTTCCGTCAAAAAAACAGGAAGCAGTAAGGGTAATACAATAATTCAATTACTTCAAATATATAAAACCAGTCTTATCTGAGCTGCGGGCGTCGACCGCGTTAATGCACAGGCCGTACAACAAGGGGTCTAGGGATGCCGGTCGTTAAACAAAGGTTTATAATACCGATTATTACAGTGAATGGTGTAATGGCGGGCTCTGTATCACAGAAACACTGAACTTGATATTTCCGCTGCTGGTCTTTGGTTTGCGAAACTTACACTACTAAAAAACGCTCCCTTGAGGGTACCTACAGCTTTAGGGTTTAACGTATTTTTAGCCGAGTTTATTTGGTCGTTAATGTCCGAAATTTCGTATATTATGTGCATAGTAATTTATAATAAGTTATCAGTAGGCTTATTACCTAACTCGCTCGCAATCGCCATCGTGTTCACTTTGACAGTTCTTGTATGAATGACAGCTAGCTGATTCCGATGCCAATTGTCAGCCCATACGTGGACTGTCAAAATGAACACGATGACGATTGCGGGCGAGTTAGGTAATAAGCCTACAGATGCTTTTATGAAAAGATTGGCTTGTTGGAAAATGCTTTATTTGATTGATTCTTTAATATTTAATGATACACGATAAATTATTACAGAAAAACAGAAACAGAAATCAATACATGTAAGAAAAATCGTCAAATTAAGATGAAGAGTATTGGACCGGTGTGACGAGCGGAAAGAATGGTTAGAGGCGTCTGTAGATGTAATACAGACATAGATGCGTTAATTGACATTTTTAAATCAATAAGATTTCCACACGAGGTCCGGCTGTTTGGAAGTATACAATTTCATACGGTCAAATATTTTATCCAGATGTAGTTAACGATCATACAAATTGTGAGAATGATAGTTTGTTAGTAACTTTTAATTTCTAAATGGCACTAAAAATTAGAACACCGAAAAATCGGAAAAGTAAAGCTATGGCCTGGAATCGAACCCGGATCCTTGTGATTGTAACAAGGTGTGACAGCTAGTAAAAGATTGAAAAAATCGAAGACTACCCAACTGCTATGGGTGTAGGGGTATAGCACGCGTCACGGAATGACGAGGATCCGGGTTCGATTCACGGCCACAGACAGACAGGCGGATGGGCGGACGGCAGTCTTAGTCCCGTTTATACCGAGCCCTAAAAAACAGTCAATATTTGACACATCAAATGATTGTATTTATACTTAACAAATGCAATAACCCCCCCCCCCCTCTACGCCTTCGCGCCATCTAGTTGATCCGGCGCGATCGAGACCAACGTAATTTCCCGCGATTGCCGGCAGCCGCGCGCTCCCACGCACCCTGTATACAGCTATGCAGCTCCGAACACCCTGTATATGCGGCCACATGCTCTGACGTTACTTAGCGGCTTATATATCACTATCACTACATAGTATGAAACAAAGTCGCTTTCTCTGTCCCTATATCCCTATGTATGCTTAAATCTTTAAAACTACGCAACGGATTTTGATGCGGTTTTAATAGATAGAGTGATCCAAGAGGAAGGCTTAGGTATATGTATAATACATGCATAATACTTACTAACATTAGCAAAAAGTAAGAAAGGAAGAAAGAAAGAAAGAAGACATTTATTCTTTTTTGCAAGACACAAATATATACACAATTTTATAGAAAATAAACAAGGTAAAACAAAAAAAAAAAAAAAAACATACGAAATAAAAAATAGATCATCAGCGTTGTGTGTCTTCGCAAAAGTGAAACGGTCGCTAGCTCAGCATTACGCTGAGGCGTTAGACACCTGCAGCACTGATTTTCAGCCAGAACGCGTCTATGACTCACGAAACGATACACAGATAAAATATACTACATAATCTATAAACTTTCACGTAAACAATGCAATACATAGATAGAACCCGACGAGAAGTAATTATGTAACTAACAAATTGTGGGTCCCAGTTTCCCGAAAAAAGAAAATTATCATTATTATTATGTGATTTAAACGTGGTATTCAATAAAGAGTCATTCTTTTGTAAAAGTCATTGTCAAAAAAACTTCGCGCAATGCTCTCTGTATATTAACATACAGCCATAGTACACCTAAGTAGTGTGTATGTGGTGCATGCTAAAGTGAAGCTCTCACGTCGGTGGGCGGCTAACCTGGTTAGTCTCGCCTCGCGTCACACCTAGCTGGAAGAGATCGCTTTAATGCCAAAGCTGCGTTTAGTGGACCTCTGTTGTTTTGGAATAGTGATGCCACTTTTATAGTGGAGATAGTCGTAATAAATTTCAAGGGATACCTGTTACAAACTTTAGCTTAACTTGCAATATTTGTAAATCTTGCAGTCGAATGTTGACTCCCTAACAGTGGTCGGATAGTTTGGAAACTTGGAACAAGTGTTTAGATCCAATATAAGGTGCTAACCAATTAAATACCTATCGAAATTTTCATAGGTGATACTACCCATCTTAGAGCACATTTATCTATAAAACATCATAGGGTTCATGATGTTTTTGGAGAAAATTAAGGAAACAACTACGTTATAATACCCCGCTAACGAGATAATTAATAGTCGCTAATTAAGACCTCTTTGAACATCTTCTAGAACCTCTTAACAACCACTTGACTGGCCACTTCACGTTCAATTCAATTCAATTCAAATTTAGGAAAAAGTGGCTCCATGAACTTTTTGATGATTCTGCCAATGTCGAGGTTGGATAAGACACGGCGATTAGGTGGACGTCTTGTTCAATAATCTGCCAGTTTTCGGTGGGATCACTTCAAGTTACATAAATGAAATCATTTGATTGTCAATGTCATACTATTTATGTCAAAGAACTGTTTACATATTTATCCGTTGGCTAAGAGCCCGACAGGGGGATGGGTCTTTTGACCGTGTTCTGCCGTACAACGTTGCCGACATTTTTGTCACAGGATTTTTGAATACTGTGTTTAGTTTATTACTTTGACATTGGCGAAATCATCGCATCGATCGATGGGGCCACATTAAAAAAAGAAGAAGAAAAAAAGAAGAACTGTTTACATTGTCAGTTAATTGCACAGGAGACCTCACGTGTTTCGGCAGAATTTTAAATTAAGTCAAAGTAAGCATCGGTCAAGAAATACGGAAAATATAAGAGTTTTAAACTACTATAATTAGTCAGCGATTAGAAGGACAGATCCGATATGACATGAGACGTCATAAATCACAACGCCCATGTAAATTCCGTATTAAAATTCTGTTTTTCTAGAAAGAGATAGAGACAAATCTTTGAAAGTTTAATTTGAAAAAAAAAATATGTTTTATAATGTTTATAACGTAAGTCAGCTTTTAATGAAAGCCATAAAAAGATCATGAACATTCCCTATTCTTCGAGCTTGGGTACCGATATAAACAAATATTCATTGCAAGGTTAATGCTTAGGACACAGCTGCGGAGTCTCACGCGCTTTACTCGCGCATTCGCCGGTTCGTCGCGGTCTGGCGCCACCCTAACCTCCCAATCCTGTTCACACCCACCCGGCGACAGAATTTCCTAATTCCTAATACATTGCGTGTGTTGCTAACACGCCGCTGTGCACTAACTTATCAACCACGCAATGAATAGAGAATTTGTCCGACGTATCGTTGATAGCACGTAGTTGTGTTGGGCCCGTAATGACAGATCATCCGCGTGAAATTGAGGCATTACATCATATCCAATCATTTAGTGTTATTGTTTGCTAATGGCTCTATTGAGTGTTAATTGTCGGTTTTATTGCATGTTTTACTTAATGAAGCGCTTATTTTCTGGGGGAAATTGATATGGAACACATGTTATTTTCAGGTGCAATAATATCGTATCATACATACATACATACCATCACGCCTCTTTCCCACAGGGGTAGGCAGAGACTACTTTGTTCAACTTGCTACGATCCTGACATACTTCTTTCGCTTCATCCACATTCATCAATCTTTTCATACATGCTCGTCGGTTTCGGGTAGGTACTCCTGACCTGACCTTTTTTCAAAACGTCTCCTATTTGGTCTCGAAATGTCCGTCCATCTAGGCCTTCCCCTCCCAACGTTACCATTCATACTCCCCATATAGATCTGTTTAGTTAGTCTACTTTCATCCATCCGCTCTACGTGACCAAACCAACTAAGCATACTTTTTTCTATCCTAGTCACTATATCCTCCTTCACACCAGCACGTTCCCTTATCACACTATTCCTTATTCTATCTTTCAGTGATACACCTTCCATACTTCTTAACGCTTCAATTAGTTTATTTGACGGTGGAGGCGTTTTACACCTCCACTGAACTTACTATTTTTTTATTTTTTTTGTTTTTTATTTTGACCAGTAGAGACTTTATACATCTCTACTATTTATAGATTAATATAATTTAAGGCTCGGGGACTTTATACATCCCTTATATAAATGTATTTAATTTAAGTATTCTTACTGTATTTTATTTTGAAAAAATGACTTTCTGCCAAGTTTCTTGCGGCGCATTCTTCTTGGCAATGATGGTCTTTCCGAATGTGCTGGTAGTTTCAAAAAGACATGTAAGAGAGCGCTTGGCGGCCAATTTGCAAAAATAAATTTTCATTTTCATTTTCTCATTTCTACTGCATTTATTCTACTTTCATGCTTCTTTTGCCATACCCAAGTCTCGCTACCGTACATATCCATCGTACAACATCAATGGTGACACAAAGCTACGCACGCTGTGCACGGACACGCTACACTTCACCCACGTGAGTCCATTGGTCGTTTCGTGCGTAGCGTGTGCGTGCATTTTGTTGCGTAAACACACCGTCGTTTTTTACGCACCAGTGTGGTCGCACCTTTATACAGTGCTTCTAGTTTCTTAATGTATTTGACAGTTGCCTTGTTTCGAATAAACATGAATGATGTAACAGTACATTATCGTGGATGAGAGGGAGTGGTTTGGACAGAGTGCTCGAGGCAGCTGTTGCACTTGCTCGCGATCTTAACATCATTTTTACTACCATGACGTCTTAAGGCGATTAAATTCCGATTCAGTTCAGGTTCGCTCGCTGTCAGATCCATACTAAAGATGACAGTTGAAACCTCAATTCAATTTTGAAAAAGAAATAGCGCCATCGATACTGTCGGTGATTCCGCCAATGTCGAGGTTGAAGCAGACACAGCTGAAACCTGAACAGAGTCTGCAGGGGGTACACGTGTGGGTTTGCCACTAGAGGCGCTAGTGTCGCGTGAGCGCTAACATTCACTTTTCACTGGTTTTGGCGGGCTTCGTGACATAAATTATAATTTCTTTCATTAACCTGTTGAAAAGTGATCTTCGTGAAATTATAGCAAATATGAATGTGAACCCTTTGAAAGCAGATTTTTCTACTCGATATGATGATAGTTATTTATCATCATCACTATCACTACATAGTATAAAATAGTCACTTTCTCTTTGCCTATGTCCCTATGTATGCTTATATCTTCAAAACTACACAACTGATTTTGATGCGGGTTTTTTTAATAGATAGAGTGATTCAAGAGGAAGGTTTTCATGTATAATTCTACACAGACTTAATAAACTTAATGAGATTTAAACCTTCGTTTCGGCGCCTATCTTGTAAAGTCGCCTTTGACAGCTATACCTCTGGACCTTAGTCAACAGTGGCGCCAACTGGTGAGCAAAGACACGATAGTCCCCATTGGTGAGACCCCTGTACGCTGTTAAATGCAAAACGACACTAACAAAACCCGATAAAGCTCCATCCACAATCGAACAGCAAAGCATACGTTACCCGCCCATCGCACAATGTGTGAACCCAATAGTCCCAAAAGGATAAAAACTAAGTCCTTTATAAAGCACAAAACATTATTGTGACTTAAAAGTATTAAGGACACTTTCGCATCGAGTGTACTCCAGTTTCATTAGCGATTCAGAGTGGTTTCAATAGCTGAAGACACAAGGTTTGAATTGGTTTGCGCTTAGGTTGGAGCTAGGGGTGCCACGGGGGTATAAAAACGTTTAACAGCTCGTTCGGGCGCCAGTCGAGCGCGCGGGATAAGCATCGGCCCTATTGAGCGCAGATGCACTTTGTTTTCAGACTGTTGCGAATGGTGTTTTGTTGTTTTTATGCGCAATTATATTGTTAGGGCATTTAAATTAAACAGCTTTAAATGCTGTTAAGATTGCGTCGTGAACTTCTCGCGTATTGGTTTGGAGTAGTTCATTTTATCGTGTAACATATCAATATCAGAAAGGTTTCCAAAAAAAGTCCACATGAATTTAACTGTTTTGGGTTTTTCTTACTCAGAATCTTTTAGGTACCCTATGGATTCTCATACAAGAAAAAATGTGTCCCAGATTTTACTATGGATTTTTCTTCCTCTCCGTCACATCTCATACATACCTATACTCATAAAAGTGACGAACTGGAATGGAAATTTTGGGACACATTTTATCTTGTATGAGGATCGATAGGGTAAACGATTTTGAGTAAGAAAAACCCAAAATAGTTAAATTCTGGAAAAAATGATCTTGCGGATTTTTTTTACATAAATACACAGATCACGTCTTTATCCCTTACGGGGAATACAGAGCCTAAGGTAACAGGTACCTACAGGCCACATTTAAGCAAGATTGTGGGCGTATAGGTGGCAAATGGAATCAAAATAGTGATCGGTTCCTTTGATTGGCTTTTATTTTTTTTTAATGCTTTTCATTTGAATTTACGCAACGTCACATTATTCGCTACTGTAAGTTTGGAGTCGGACTGAGAGGGTTATCACAATAGTTTCACGGGAGGACGCTCTCGAGGAGCCAGCACGATGCAGTCAGATTGCTGTGATAAGCATCAGCGCCGAGGCTGCGGGCTGAGTGGAGCATTAGGATGCTCACAATATACACTGCCTGTTGCCCGCGACTTCATTCGCGCTGAATTCAATATATGCCTATGTTCAGGTTTTCTTAAATATTTATTTATTTTTCGTTATTACATTTTAATATATATATATATATATATATATATATATATTTTTTTTTTATGTGAATAGGAAGGCAAACGAACAAGTGGGTCACCTGATGGTAAGTGATCACCACTGCCCATAGACACCCGCAACCCCGAAGGAATTGAAGATGCGTTGCCAACCTAGAGGACTAAGATGAATTGCCTCATGTGCCCGTAATTTCCCCGGCTGTCTTACTCTCCACACCGGAACACAGCAGTGCAAGCACTGCTACTTAGCGGCAGGATTAGCGAGTAAGATGGTGGTAGCGATCCGGACGGACCTTGCACAAGGCCCTACCACCCGCATATGTTTTGTATACGTATTATACAATAATGTTATGTGTGTATTTATGTATTATTATATTTTAATTGCGGAGTTATCTATACGAGTATAATATTATAAAGAGGAAAATTTTTATTGTTTGTTAGTTTGTTTGCATTGAATAGGCTCCGAAACTACTGAACCGATTTCAAAAATTCTTTTGCCGTTAGAAATCTACATTATCACTGAGTGACATAGGCTACTTTTTACCGCGGGAAAATACCTTTTCCTACGGGAAAATTAATTTATCGCGGGCGAAGCTGCGGACGGAAGGCTAGTGTATTATATTTATGTTAGCATTGTTGTTTTTATTATCCTTGCGTTTCTGCGTCCATTTGTTTCCGCCACCTACTTAAACTGCCTCCGATTTTCTTTCTTTTATTGGTTGTGAGACCGCTATTAAGCGATAAGACCGCATATCTACCTTGATCTTTGTTTCTGTACTGTTTTGTGGTCTTCAATAACTCCTCTGAAAAATTCCAGAACAATTCTTAGACTCTTTGTAACTAGACATAGGAACGGAACATTCCTATCGGAAACATTTGTACACCCCGACTCTTGGCGTCGTTTACCGCGGAGGGTCAGTACCAGTCTTCATATACCTAACCTTGTGCTTGGGACCAGTAACAGAGACCAGCTCATAGAGAAGCTCATAGCTCTCAGTTGCAACTCCGCAGCCTCCGATCCACCATGTGCCTATTTCACTCCGTTTTTCCATAATACCTACACCTAACACTTGTATGATACAGACAAGCAGATAAACAGATAAAACTTTTAAAAACTGTTGAACCGTGTTCGGTTATCGACTCAACTATTCCCAACCAATTTTTTTTTTAAATATCTTTCATGTACGGACTTCCGATCATCTTATATAGGCACATATTTTAATCACGTCTTTATCCTTTACGGGGTAGACAGAGCCTTGGGTAACAAGACCTAAAGGCCACGTTTGACGTGATTGTGGGCATAGAGTTGGAAAGGGGAATTAGGTGATGGGTTGCTAGCCGCATCGCCTATCATGATTCCTAGCACTCCGATATTATCGTTAAGTGGGAGAGTGAGACACACGATAGAGGACTTCGAGTTTGGGAGTACCCCAGGTAATTCATCCCGTCAACGGTAATCCCACAATTTCTATAAAGCTTTTTGCTCGCTCTATCCGAGCCCCCTACACGAGATTACCAACAACCACAGTATTTATCAAACAACTCCCCTCGCCTTTAACTCGGGGGCGTAAAAACTAAATTAGCCTGCCCGCACGCATTTTTATCTTGACGTAAGAAAGCAATTACGAGGCGACCAAGTTACGGAGAGCTCTGCAAGCGTTCGAGGGCTCCCTTATTTTGTTTTGTTCCCCTTCTGTGCGAGGGGGGAGCGGGGTCTAGCTCGGGTGGCGGCGCGTACGCTTGACATATGTTAGGATCGCAGGGGGACCCTTATTGCCCTCTGGTCGATGTTTGCGAAGTGTCGTTTGGCTTAATACACTCAGTTTTCAATTCTATATTAAACGGAGTTTAATTTGATAGTTCGCGGTTGGGGAGCGGGCTCTGTTTGACGTAGAACTTTGTGATATTTGAAAACTAATTGATATAAAGCGTATGGAAAATTTTAATTTAGCTGTAAAGATGAACTAAAAGCCATTACTTTGCTCCGTGAATACACGGGTAAGTTAACTACGTCTGTGCGGTATAAGTAAGTAAGATACAATTCACGTCGACTATGTTAAACTTGATTTTGAGATAGAAATCTTTGGACAGTAGAGCCACTCAGTAGTGCCACGGGAAATAAAGGGGCACAGTACATATATTTAGATCAGTCAGTATAGCAAGTCCGTAACTATGAGACGTACAGAGATCTGTTCTTAAGAACCATGTCATCGGTCTAGTGATAAAAGAGACATTATTATTATTTCAAAAACTATATTTAAAAATGCATTATAAATAATTTTTAACCGTTAATTCCTTAAAAGGTTACATTGGCCAACTCCGCAAAAAAAACCGTTAATTTAATTAGGTAGTTTGGTACAAGTTACGACCCTCAACTCTCAAGCAGAGGATCGTGGGTTTGAATCCGGGCTAGCCCCTGAGTTTGTCGGATCTTATGTGCGAAATTACATTCGAAATTTACCATGGGCTTTTCAGTGAAGGAAAACATAGTATGGAATTACAATTAATTAATTAATTACATTAATTACCTTGCCCCATGGCTATGATCTGGGCGATATTTGTAAATATAGGTATTTAGGATTAGATTAAGGTAGTTTAAGGTTTTTTCGTATCAACTTTTAGATCTTGTAAAGTAGTTAGTTTAAATAAAGTACCTACCTAACCTATTTAAGGAAACCAGCACCAACAAAGCAACTCTATGGTGTGTGTGAAGTTTAGAATCCGCAATGGGCTCGCGAGGGAACTCCCCAGCCCTCTCATTCTGAGAGTCCAACAGTGGGCCAAGTACAGGCCGTAGATGATACGGATGAATATTATTGTACAGGTTGTAGCAGTTGTGCAGGGTCCAGGGTACGATTCCTTCCCCTATCTCCGCGTTACTTGCATACCCTCCGGGTCTGGGACCCTTAAGCCCCACTTTATTTGAGTTTGACGTTATTGACTATTTATTATCGAGATGGAAAGGCTATGACGTGCTAGTGGTACATTATTGTGAGCAAATACTCGTCGGGCAAATATCAGGGTTGCCATTAGGTGAGCATCGAGAAATCCTGGAAAATAAAATTAAAGGAGGTTCTCAAATTGACGGTAGGAATTTTATACGACTGTCTCAGTCGCCGATGAATCGATTTCATTTTTTTTTTGGAATAACAAAATGGCCGCCAATGAATCGACTTCATTTTTTTTCGAATAAAAATGGCGGAAAATACAGTTATAGTTACTCATTTAAGCGGTCGGTCTGTAATACATACACATCGGGGATCGAAACGAGACATAGAACTTTGTATTCTGTTTCTCTAAACACTTGTCTATTCGGATGCCATGATGTAAACATAGAGCTAACAAACTAGTAGAGTGGAAACGAATAATTCATATGAAATAAAATTATGCCGAGTCGAAATTGGCGATTACTGCACTCTGATTGGCCAGCTGAAGGTTAAAAGGGTTAATAAAGTTGAGCAAGCAACTATTATGGTAACTATTATGTCGTTGTGCGGCATACTGAATAGAAGTCGATTAATTTTAATAAAAACCAATTTGTATAGTCAAAATTCTAATTACATAAATGGATTTGTTTCATGTAGGAGATAAAGGAAAGAAAATTGCGATAAATTTGTGTTAGGAAAGTATATGTCGAAAAAGACAGATATGTTGCCAGCCACAGTGGGATAGTCGGTATATTGCCACTCTAATAGGTTATTTCCTCAATGGATGTCAACCATTGCCGGTGACGTGTACAAAAAATTGAACATAGTGTAGATTTAAGTTTTTTGTTAATTGAAATGTAATTGACATCAATTCCCGTTCTTATCAGCTAATTCCCCCCAAATCCAGGGAAGCCGTCACGCTGGCAACCCTATCTGATAGCGCGTCTAATTGCGCTGTCAGGCTGTTTGTTCGCGTCGGCAACCCTTCCGTAATTACTGTCGAGGGCCTTTCTTGCAGCTGCGCGATTAGGGAATCTTCCAAGGAACCAACTACGAGGCTATGATCGGGCGTTTTTAAGTCTTAGGGCCGGTTTCCTTTTTAGGATTCCGTACCTAAAGATGCTTCCATGCTGAGGGAATAAAGAAAAAACATAGAATTGACCAGTTGCGTCTCTTCCCGCGCATGGTAAAAGCACATCGAGGGAATGAGCGAGTCTTAGGAATCATGTTATAGGTCGGCAGCTAGCAACCCAACACTATTTTGATTTCCCTTTCCAGCTATACGCCCTTAATCATGTTAAACGTGGCCTTTAGGTCTTATCTTAGGCTCTGTCTACCCCGTAAGGGATAATGACGTGATTTATGTATGTATGTACCTAAAGCAGGGTTTCCCAAACCATGGGTCGCGACCCACTGGTGGGTCGCGAGCGAATATTAAGTGGGCCCTGCCTGTACAACAACACACCAAAAAAAATTATTGACACTGTGTTTGTTATTTGAAAAGTCCTTTCTTCATATTGGTAACGGTTGAATTTCTTAGAGGTGGGTCCCAAGTTTGTAAACTTGTATTAGATGGGTCGTAGCCCAGACAACTTAGGGAACCCCTGACCTAAAGGGTAAAAACGAGACCCTGTTACTAAAACTTCACTGTTCGCCTGTCTGTCACCACGTTGTATCTCAGGCCGTTAAAAATTCCACAGACGATGTATTTCTGTTGCCGCTATAACACCCCGATGGGCTTTTACCATCTGCGCGGGAAGAAAAACAGCTACATTATTTTCCTTTGCTCCCAGATCAGCAAGGCAGGTAACCAAGAGAATAAACTAGTAACAAAGCCACTGACCTGGACCCTCACTTCGGGCAGGTTGACCTTCATCGCCAGCTCCTCGCGAGAGTACACGTCGGGGTAATGGCTCTTCTCGAAGGCGCGCTCCAGCTCGTGCAGCTGGTAGGTGGTGAAGGTGGTCCGGTTCCGGCGGTGCTTCTTCTTGCCGTCCGGCGCCGGGTCGTCGTCGGACGCCGCCGGGGACTTGTCCGGGTGGAAGCCGTCGTTGCTGTTGCAAGAGCCCTCGCCTGGAATGGATTGGTTTAAAGTAAGTAAGGAAATGCTTTATTATACAAAACTAGCTGTTGCCCGCGACTTCGTCCGCGTGTGTTTTCTGTTGAAATTTTTCCTGAATTTTCTTTGCTATAAACCTCACGGAGCCCGAGACCTTTCCAACGAATGCAAAACCGTGGAAATCGGTTCGTGCGTTCTGGAGTTATAGCGTCAGGAAGGAAAACCCGACTTATTTTTATATAGTAGAAGATATATAGTATGATTAAGGGAGTAAAGAAACAACATAGAATGTTCCAGTTGCTTCTATTCCCGCGCAGATGGTAAAATCTTAGAAATCATGTTATAGACTATGCGGCTAGCAAACCATCACTATTCTGGTTCCCTTTTCCACCTATATGCCCACAATCATGCAAAACGTGGCCTTTAGGTCTTGTTACGTTAGGCTCTGTCTACCCCGTAAGGGATAACCTACTATACATTGAAATTATAATACGTCCCAACTGTTTTTTCGAAGATAGCCCTTCACAGTTAAACATTAACCCTAGAACTCTAGATTTGCGTCAAAACGAAGCGATATTTTCTTTTATAAATCTTTAGTTTAGACTTGCACGTAGAACCCTCCAGTATTACATTGCTATGCCGTGATGCGAACGGGTTTGAAGTCGTCGAACCAACGCCGCAATGTACACACGGCAATATAATCAGGTAAGCACCTACGCACGCTCGCGCCGTATCTATCCTGCTAACCGAATAGCTTGGCTGTGTACGACTAGCAGGAACCCCCTCAAGTCTGAACAGTTCCATAGTTTTGATGTATGTTCATGTTACGCGTCCGTGTAAGACACGAGCTGGTATGCGATGCGATATATCACGGCGAGCATCGCAATTACGAGGGCGTAAATCAAATACCGTGTTTTCCTAATGCAGTATATCCTGCTACAACTACGTAATTCGTTACTGTAATTATGCGGCTCACTCACGTGTTTGTAGGCGAGTGTGCTCGACATGCTTTGGAGTTCTTTTGTTTTTTAGAGCTTGTAGAATAAATTCCTACACCTTACTTTTTATTGGGCGAAAGTCTTAGGAATCATGTTATAGGCGATGCGGCTGGCAACCCGTCACTATTTTGATTTCCCTTTCCAGCTATACGCCCTTAATCATGCTTAACGTGGCCTTAAGGATTTGTTACCTTAGGCTCTGTCTGCCCCGTAAGAGATAAATACGTGATTATATATATGTACCTATTTAAATCGTAAGATACAATACGTGGAGCGGAGTTCTCTTAGCGCGAGTATCTCGTATACTTAAAAAGAGGCGCCAGCACAGATACTGTTGTTCCAATTTAAGTTACTGAATAAATGTGATTGTCTAGCATTTTACATAATACACGTACCAAAGTAAAACTAACCTATGTGAATCTGAACAACATAATCCTTACTAATATTATAAATGCGAAAGTAACTCTGTCTGTCTGTTCACGCTTAAACCGCTGGGCCGATTTAGTTGAAATTTGGTATACAGATAGTTTGAGTCCCGGGAAAGGACATAGGATAGTTTTTATCCCGGAAAATTGCATAGTTCCCGTGGAATAACACAGCCCAAACCACTGGAATTTTTCAAATTTAAGGCGTAACAAAGTTCGCCGGGTCAGCTAGTGATATATAATTATGTACACACAATACATACACGATCACGCTAACCGTGGTGGCCTTTAGGTCTTGTTACTCTAGGCTCTATCTATGTAAGGGGTCATAGATGTACACCAAATATAAAGGTGCGACGACACCGCCGCGTATCCTACGCAGTGACGTGTCGTACGCACCGGTGTGGCACCTTAAGTGTGTTAGTTCGCGCTAGCACAAAACGACTGAACAATAACTTAAAATAACTTGAACAAACTGCGATACAGGCGACCGCACGCAGGGCTGGGAACAAAACAGGTAGTTTAAATAATAAATAAATTAGTAATAATAAAGTACTGTAATTGTTTACAGAACAAACACACGGTAATCGCAACATCGTGGACTGCAGCATAATTATGCGTACATTAATTTTGATACTTCGGTAAGCGTTTAATTGCTGCGTACAATTATATTACCCGGCGCAAATAACGGTTTTAAAAGTTCGACAGCTGTGTTTGTTAATTGTACCGTAGGTTGCCAGTGGGAATTTAACTAGCCTTTTCCTCTAAATGTGAATGGTAACGTTGGGAGGGGAAGGCCTAGACGGACGTTTCGAGACCAAATAGGAGACGTTTTGGAAAAAGGTCAGGTCAGGAGTACCCGAAACCAACGAGCATGTATGAAGAGATTGATGAATGTGGATGAAGCGAAAGAAGTACCTATGTCAGGATCGTAGCAAGTGGAACAAAGTAGTCTCTGCCTACCCCTGTGGGAAAGAGGCGTGACGGTATGTATGTATGTATGTACGTTTTCCTCTAATTCTGCACAATACAAGTGCACAACTGCCTTAAAATATGCAAGCCTGGAAATCGAGTTTTACGGACGCCACGCCACTGGTAGTTCTTAAATTGTACCGATTTGAATGAAGCTTTTGATTTGATGTTGGTTTATGGCTGACTTTTATTTATACATTTTAACATGAATCGACCGATCGTTGCCGAAACCCGAAGGCTGTTCTAGGAGCTCACGGAGAGTACAGTCGACAGCATAAATGTCAATACAGCCATGTCCAATATACGAGTATGTCACCGACCTTATTGTGTGTGGCATAAAGTACGTTACACATTTGGGGGAGGGGGGGGGGGTCTGGAGTTTTAAAGTAATATCAATATTATGTAGATAAGCACCAAAAAAAATAAAAAATAGAGCCCTCTGATATTGCCGTGCTCTTCCAGGGTGTCACATGTAGACCTAAGATTTTGAAATTTGTGACACACGAACAAAATAATTACCTACAGTCTTCATAGTAAACCGTGTGACAAGGGGGGGGGGGGGGGGCTAGAAATCGTGAAATTGGTGTGACGTACTTTCTGAACGGCCCCTTCTTGTTTGTGCCATAAAGGCGTATAGATGTTTTGGACGTCTTGGCAACGTACATAATATTTATGGCAGTAACTGTATCATGTTGTCAATTTAAAAAAAAACCAAAATCTTCGGTTTTAGTTAATGTTATTGTTAATAACTCGGTATTCACTCTAATACAAACAAGTTCAACATTTAATTTCCCAAGCCCTTTCCATAAGCCAATTATAGTAATTGTATTCCCAGCCGGTATCATTCGTCATGGCGTATCGCGCCATCTAGCGGCTTCCGCGGACTCTAATTGTTACGAATGTTTTCGTTGCGTTTAACTCGTTAGAGGGAGCTTATGCATTGGGTGCTCGCAACGCAAACTTATGAAATAACTACCACTGTAACTAGCCGTTGCTTTCGGCTTTGTTGAGGGGGAACTATGCATATTTTCTATAGCTAAAATACTTATCTGTTAATGCTGTTATAGCGGGTTAACAACAAAATATTAAGCTATGGGCAGACACAAAATGTTGTGTTTATTATGAGGTATTACGAAGTATTATTAATCTGTAAATTTAAAATTTAAGATAGGTAAAATAATTTAAGACTACATACAAACTAATGAATGTAACGAATTCACTGTATTCTGATTACCTACCAAATAAAATTTAAGTTTATATTCGTGTGTTATTAAAAATACTCTAAAAGAGAAGCAAGCTGCAAAAGGACATCCTACTAATATTATAAATGTGAAAGTTTGTGAGTTTGGATGTTTGTTACTCTTTCACGTCAGAACGGCTGGACAGATCTGGATGAAATTTGGAACATAGATAGATTATAGTCTGGAATAACACATAGGCTACTTTTTATCCCGGAAAAATGAACGGTTCCCGAGGGATATATGATGATGATGATGATGATGAATATATTACTACTAAGTGGGTACTATTACTACTATTACGTCGCGATGTAGTAATAGTAATTATAGTAATAGTAAATAGCGAAAAAAACAAAAACAAATATATCCCTCGGGAACCGTTCATTTTTCCGGGATAAAAAGTAAATCAACCATCTGCGAGCTATTCTGGCGTGCGCTGCCAAAACCGTTACACATGTACCCCCTTATTCATAAACGCTCTATAGGCCTCTGCTAACTTAGCGATCGTTTGTCCTTATCTGTGAAAGGTAAATGTCAAAGTGACAGATAAGGACAAACGATTGCTAAGTTAGCAGAGGCCTATAGAGCGTTTATGAATAAGGGGGTTAATCTATACTAATATTATCTATACTAATATTATAAAGAGGAAAGATTTGAACTACGTTTGCCAAGTCGCGGTCTCCACTCAAGAACACGTTTCCCCCAGCGGTTGTCGGTTCTTCGCGAGATATGGCCGGCCCACTGCCACTTCAGCTTACTAATTCTTTGAGCTATGTCGGTAACTCTGGTTCTCTGTCGGATGTATTCGTTACGAATCCTGTCCTTCAGAGAGACTCCGAGCATAGCTCTTTCCATAGCTCGCTGAGCGACTTTGAACTGGTGGACCAACCCTACCGTGAGTGTCCACGTCTCAGCTCCGTAGGTCATGACGGGTAGGACGCACTGATAAGGAAAAAACGGGAATTATATATTCGATTCCGAGTGACGCTATCTCAGTAACTATAATAACAGACTCTTCAAATTTGATACAAAAGTAAGTGATTACAAAACTAAGAAACTAATTTCAGGATGTTTGGAGATTCCCACGGGATAAGGAAAAATCGGGATTTATATATTCAGTTCTTACGGGAACGGGAAAAACGGGAACAGGCAGAAAGTTGAAATTTGTCACGTAGGTTTATTCGGGAGTGTAGGGGAACACTAAGAAAGGATTTTCCGAAACGCCCACAGGGACGAGAAAAAACGGGATTTTACGTTTCGAGACGAAACAGCTGAAGAAAGAGACTTAACATTTATAACGTGTGTTTCTTTAAAGGTTTTAAGTGAACTCCGAAAGCACTCCCCAAAATTTCCACGGGAACGGGAAAAACTTATTTTTTCGTTTTACATCTTAGCGCGTACGAAGTCGTGGGCAAAAGCTATTTAGGATATATTTTAGGACAGCCCTATAGGTTAGGTTAGGTTTGTTTTATAAAAATCCTGCAATATTTACAGTTTCAGAAAAATTAAGGCAGCGGGGCAATGCGGGGGCTTGCTTGCATGCTTGCTTGAGTCCTTGCTTTGCATGCTTGATTGCATACTTGCTTTCATGCATGCTTGCTTGCGAGCTTACTTGCATGCATGCTTGCTTGCACGCTTGCTTGGCATGCTTACTTGCATGCTCACTGCGTGCTTGCTTGCACGCTTGCATGTCATGCTTTCATGCATTCTCGCTGAGTGCTTGCTTGCACGCTTGCTTGCATGCTTGCTTGCATGCTTGCTTTGCCTGCTTTCATGCCTGCTTGCATGCCTGCTTGCATGCCTGCTTGCATACTTACATGCTTGCATGCCTGCTTGCATGCCTGTTTGCATGCCTGCTTGCATACTTACATGCTTGCATGCTTGCTTGAAAGCTTGCAGGTTTGCTTGCTTGCTTGCTTGCATGCCTGCTTGCATATTTAGATGCTTGCATGCTTGCTTGCATGCCTGCTTGCATGCCTGCTTGCATACTTACATGCTTGCATGCTTGCTCGATTGCTTGCTTCTTTGAAATGCTCATGGTTCGCTTGCTTACTTGCATGCATGCTTGCTTGCACGCTTGCTTGGCATGCTTACTTGCATGCTCACTGCGTGCTTGCTTGCACGCTTGCATGTCATGCTTTCATGCATTCTCGCTGAGTGCTTGCTTGCACGCTTGCTTGCATGCTTGCTTGCATGCTTGCTTTGCCTGCTTTCATGCCTGCTTGCATGCCTGCTTGCATGCCTGCTTGCATACTTACATGCTTGCATGCTTGCTTGAAAGCTTGCAGTTTCGCTTGCTTGCTTGCTTAATTGCTTGCTTCTTTGAAATGCTCATGGTTCACGCGTGCGAAGCCGCGGGCAACAGCTAGTAACATTATATTTATTAAAATTAATAAAAGTTTTTATGTCCCCAAAAGAATATGACGTTGGCGTAGGTATAGACAAAACCGTAGACATAATCGTTTTATTTTATACAGGATGAAATTTTGAACGTGATACAAATTACGTGTTTCCTGCTCAGCAGATGCTGTATAATTAGATGAATTAACTCATTTGTTAAAATTTGCCTTAATTAAATACTGTCAATTTCCTAACAAAAAAATAATTCAGAAACTGAAAGTATTGCTACCCTTGTGATAAAACATGTGATTAAAAGTGAACACAAACTAAGTAATAACAAAAACACGTCATTGCTTATTAAATCGAGCTCCAGTCAGAGTCAGACCAACACAACCTTGAAGCTAACTTATCACAGCATCGACTCCCACACTTACACACTCACCCGCCACAATACAACAAAACGCTGTTTCACAAACACACATATTTATATGTCAACTGTCACTTACGACACCGATTAAGAAATAAACCAAAGTGACAAATAGTACAAATTGATTGAGCGATCAGTCGACGCGGTCTCGCTCCCACACCGGCGCGGGAGAGAGACAGCAGCACGCATTAAGATCACCGCGCCAGATTACAAGTGTTACAGACCGACAAAACAAATAAAAATATTATGGGCAACGCATTAAGAGGCGCATTACCATGATAGGATCTTTTTTTTTGTAATAATTATCGATAATCTGGCAACACTCTTATAATGGCCGTTTTTACTGGCAACCCTAATCATGTGTCAGATTTGTCGTTTTGCTGCATATTAAAGCTCATCGGCATTAATGAATTTTAGAATGTTGTCTGTTCTATCATTTTGTGCTTTAGGCGTTGGTGTTAGAGCGTACGGTGGTTATTTTAATGGCGGCTTAATGATGCGATGTTAATCGTAATTCGATTGTGGGCTAATTGAGAGTGCGGCGATAATTTTAATTAGCCGAGTGTTGGGTAATGAATTGGCGAGCTTTGACGGCTGGTTGGGAAATGGTAACGGTTGTTTGGACTTTCGTAACGTTGTTAGTCAAATACCGGCCAAGCGCGAGTCGGACTGCCACACGGTGTCCTTACCAAGCGAAGGTTGACTGGAAGAGATCCCTTTTAGGGCTGCTTTGACCTTTGTGTACAATAAAAGTAATAGTTTTACATAAACATATTGACATACATTCTCCGTTGTCAAAATCAAACAAAAAAATCTTTGTAATAGCGGTTATGGTAAAATATATAGTCCTGATACAGACGGACAGACAGACGGAGAAAGGGCTGAGCGTGAGCTATAGGGTAAAGTTTAATTAGACCCTTTGCGTACGGAACCCTAAAAAGGAGTAGCTAGTCAATGTCTAGTTAAAGAAGTGAGTAATTGAACAAGTGTATGTATGTTTATGTACCTACATCTACATATTATGTATCTAATGACACCATAATGAGGTAATGAGGGAACGGGCGAAAATGTAAGGGATCATGTTATAGGCGATGCTAGCAACCCATCACTATTTGGATTCCCCTTTCCACCTGACGCTTAAGCTTTGTCTATACCATAAAAAAAACTAAAACGTTTATTTTGCAAATAAGCAGCCAAGGCCTCGTTTACATGTGTTTTTCAAACTGTTTTGTTTATCGCTATCCCGCAGGAATTACGCAATTTTCCGAGATAAAAAGTAGCCTATGTTATTCCAGACTATAATCTATCTATGTTCCAAATTGCATCCATATCTGTCCAGCCGTTCTGGCGTGAAAGAACAAACATCCATCCATACTTACAAACTTTCGCGTTTATAATATTAGTAGGTAATCCATTAATGTGATTGCAACGTCTCGCCGCGCGTCCCATCAACAGAGTAAACAATGCTAACCGATTCCAAATTGACTGCATTACCCGGATACGAATGACCAATCATGGCGCGGGACGCGGCGAGAAATCATCGTGCCGCGGTGAGGTGCCGCCGGCGCTCGCACTATAATGGGCGCTCGGACTATTAATGGAATGTAAGGCGGCGCGTTGGCGGCGGCGGGGCGATCAGTACACCGCCACGTGCAAAATTGGTACCTATCTCTTGGTATTGTGAGGTAGGTACGCAATTTTAAAATAATTTTTCCCTGTTATTTGCGTTTTTAAATAGAAAATATCATTATTTGGTGCGTATTTCAAGTGTTCATTAAGGTAAAATCGGAGTAGACCGAGAATAAAGGGCATGAAGACAGTTGACATGTTTTTTTATATCTTGGCTGTAGGTTTAACAACAGACAAACCTCTATTTGGTGACAGCATTTTTGTCACAAAATCTGGTTTATACATTTAATCGAGAGCTTTTTCTAGCAATACGGTCTGTCACATTGCAACGCTATGAGTCTTAGTTAAATCAAAAAGTCTGATTCGGAATCTTTAAGTACTTAGAAAATCGAAAACACTGAAATGATTACAACCATTCTTGTAAGACACAAAACCGTACCTAATAGAAACAAATCCGAACAAAAACGCTCCCGCGGCCTCTCCGCCCCGAGACGCACCACGGCCTTACCAAACGCAGTAACTCGCTTCAACCCACTAACACAGCCTTAATTAACACACGCACACAGTGAAAGGGTAGAAAGAGACGCCCAACCGCACTCAAATTGAATACGAATCTTTTTGAATTGTTTTGGATTTAATTACTGAAAATCATGTTACAAGCGATGCTAGCATCCCATCGCTATTTTGATTCCCCTGTTCACCTGTACGCCCACATCATGCTATAAGTGGCCTGTATATCTTATTACCTTAGATTGTATCTACCCCGTAAGGGGTAAAGACATGATTTATGTTTTGTATCTAATTTTTGAACGGAACAAATGAGAACCCATTTTATTTATAAGCTTTTTACTAACTTACATTGTTTGTTTGTGTACCTATCTACTTACCTACATTATCTTGTAAGTTAAAGTGATCTGACTTAAAGTTGATATAAATATAAAATTAGCCAATAATCCTGGCGGTAAAACTAAACCAAATCGTGACGAAATATTCCAAAAATGTTCTAAGACACTTCACTACAAAGTATAAAACAAAGTCGCTTTCCACCGTCTGTCTGTCGGTCCCTATGTATGTTTAAATCTTTAAAACTACGCAACGGATTTTGACCCGGCTTTTTTTATTATGTATGTATGTAAGTACAAAACAAAGTCCTCCGTCGCCTATAGCATGATTCCTAAGACTTTCGCCCATTCCCTCGATGGGCTTTTACCATCTGCGCGGGAAGAGAAGCAACTAACAACTACAAGCAACTACAGTTACTGAATAAAATATTTGTCATTTTCATTTTTTTCATTTTCATTTTCATTTTCAACTACTAAATTCTATCTTTTTCCTTTACTCCCAGACCAGCATGGAAGAACACGCTGAAGATCAACAATATTGAGCATATTCCTTTGTTTTGTAATAGCGATTGTCTTCTATGCCGCAATGTATATCGTTTTCCCCGCCTGCCGCGTGTGGAGCGGGCTTATAAACCCGCCCCTAACCCAATTAAAATCATAACCAAACAAATACGGAACTTGATCACGAATCGGAAATAAAACAATAACCAGCGGGATTAGAAACCGCGCGATAAGCTTAATGGGCTAATTAATAATTTCACACAAATTACAGCGACCCCGGCGACCCCGGCGACCCCCGCGACCCCGGCGTGGGGGGAAGGGGGGTTAAGCGACCACCCGTTCTCAGCCAAGTTTCGAGGAACTCGTACAAGCTGTTATCAAATTGCAATGTTCGCATGTAAAGTCAATGCAAAAAGTTTTTATTAAAATATATTTTTTTTCAGGTTTAAATTAACCTGCAATATACTTTAGATACTTAAGTATGTTAGTTGTCTGCTTCAAAATCTGCAGACCCTTTTTAGACATTGCTCGACACTGCATGTGAAATAAAAAAGTACAGTCTTCAAGAAAACTAAAATAATATTAATTTTAAAAATTTTGCTTTACAATTACATTGAAGAACTTTATCATTGGTCTACACTCAATTTTATTCATTTCTCAAAACACACAGACACTGGTTTGCAAAATCAACCGTTAAGGAATAAGTAGCCGTCAAAAATGCCGGAAATTTTGACATATAACTCCTGAAAAAAGTCTAATTACAATGCCAAAGAGGTTTTCAAAAAAAGTTTTTATTACGCAGTGAGGCCGGAAACTTTTCAGACGACCCTAATACCTATATACATTCGATAAGCACTCTCATTTCGTAAACAAATACAATGATTTTAATAAGGTTTTGAGGTGGCTTAAAAACAAATTGTTTAACTACCCGAAAAAAATGTAGCTCCATCCTAAGCGGATATTTAATAAACCTGCCTTCACAATCACACCTCTCTAATGTATAAACACTTACAAAATTACCTTTACTAGAGCGTTTCCCAACGCCGGATGCAGCCGTCATCGAGCGATAATCGCACTCGCAATCGATCGATATTATCGATTACGGCCGCGTCCGGTTGGGAAACGGCGGCTTTGGTTTGGACGCGTCTTGAATGAGAGATGGCGGGTATTGCAACAAACGAATCGAGTCGAAGCCTAATGCGTCGATTCACTGAAAGGTGGGTGGTAGGGCCTTGTGCAAGGTCCGTCCGGATCGCTACCACCATCTTCTCGCTAATCCTTCCGCTAAGTAGCAGTGCTTGCATTGCTGTGTTCCGGTGTGGAGAGTAAGACAGCCGGGGAAATTACGGGCACAAGAGGCATTTCATCTTAGTCCTCTAGGTTGGCAACGCATCTGCAATCCCTCTGGGGTTGCGGGTGTCTATGGGCAGTGGTGATCACTTACCATCAGGTGATCCACTTGCTCGTTTGCCTTCCTTTTCATATAAAAAAAAAAAAACAAAAAAAAAAGGTTGGAGCTACATAGATCTAATTCTGAATGTTCGATTTCTTCGATTGCATATTTATTTTGCCCCATAAAATCGCCTGTTGACAAGAGTTTACATGCATTTTAAGGTAAAGTAAAAAGCGTAAATTCGAGTTAGGTGTAGGACGGCGAATTGGCTGGTCTGGAAGCAAAGAGAAATATAGAATGTAGGTACCAATTGCTTCTCTTCTCGCGCAGTAAAAGCCCATAGGGGGAATGGGCGTAAATCATGTCATACGCGATGCGGCTGGCAACCCATCACTATTTGATTTCCCTTTCCAACTATACCATAATCATGCTAAACGTGGCCTTTAGGTTTTGTTACCTTAGGCGCTGACTACGTAAAGATAAAGACGTGATTTCTGTATGTATGTTTTGTAATAAATGTGCAAGGTAGTGATTAATTATTTTCCAATTTGGCCCTAATATGGAAATTTATTTCCACTTTTTACAAATAAATATCATGGGACAATTCACACTTTACACGAATTGACCTTGTCCCACCCTAAGCAAAGCTTGTAGGTACTATGGGTAATGCCAGGCAACAGATAAACATACTAAACTTATACTCTGTAGATACATTTAAACAACATCCTCATACATTTGCATTCATTATACAAGTGCCTACCCCTACCGGGTTCGAACCTTGAACCTCTAGCTTCTCAGTCAGGGTCACTAACATGGGCTATCCAATCGTTAAAACTTAAAGAGTAAAAACCATGACGTTTACTGTGAAAACATTCTACCACAAGGCTCATAAGCAAACACTTCCGGTCTCAATTGTATTTAATACAGACAGAGCCATGTAATTAAGTATATCCACAAGGGTGCTATCATTTACACCGCGTTGGCCCAAGCAGGCGGCTTACATGCTGTAAGTCCATTACGCGCGCTCATGTAATATGCACACTTAGGGTTGGTGCCCCGTGAGGACGCTAGGCGAAGCGAGAGATTTTTGAGAAACTTCGTTGTATATATTCGTGGAGGGTGTCTTAGAGAATGAACAGAATAAATGTCTGATTATCACAAAAACTAACTTTTATTATGTTTATTGACTTAGGGCACGCGAAAATGGAGCACGTTAGCCGGTTGATTAAATATTTCATTGAATCAGGCGTTACTTTGCGGAGGTTCATTTCAATAAACAATAAACATTTAGCCTGCATTAACATTAACTCCGATCTCGCTCATTAATTCTTGATTTAAAACAACAAACTCTTAGTTTTTTTATGTGCTTCCACTTAAAAAAAAATGTTCAGATACGAGCACAAAATACTAAACAAAACGTAGATGCGTGCCATTTTATTACAAGCTTTTTATTACCTTGCAATGTATGTATATATCGTAAATGTAAGTATGTTTGTCCGGGTGGAATCTAGCGGCTCAATTTTGAAGCACATAATCTTCAACCGATAGAGCTGAAATTTTGCAAACTTGGCCTTTAGGTCTTGTTACCTTAGGCCCTGTCTACCCCGTAAAGGATAAAGACGTGATTTATGTGTGTATGTGTGTGGAAGTTGGATGACAGTATAATAATCTGGTCGCAGAATTCTGGTGGCCCGGCTAAGACTGTCTCCGCAGGAGGGAATTCTTAAACGGTTGGTCCGATTTACTTGAAATTTGGTAAACTTGTGTAGTTCGGATGGCAATGCAAGTACAGTCAACAAAAAGTACAGTCAGCTAAATCTTTTTTAACAAAAAATTTTTTTTTAGTTTGGGTTATTATAGTATACAATTTGCGATATCTAGGACCAAAATAAGAAATAAGAAATAAGAAACGTTTATTGTATAAAACCGTGTACAATTGTGATAACATGATTTTTATAAGTTTCAACAGTTTATCCATTTCGGACGTACAATATTTAGATTTATTAGATATTATAAATTATTAGTTATAACTTTGTTTTAAAAATTTGTACAGAAATATTCATTTAAATTATAAAAACACATTGAAAGTAAAAAATCCTTTAGTTTATTTTTGAATTTATTGCCATCTAAAGATTTTATATATTCGGGCAAATGATTATAAATCTTTATACCGTTTAAATAGGCGCTCTTTTTAAGAATATAGCTAGAAGGTCGGACTGTACACATATCATATTTATATTGTGATCGTAAGTTGTCCTTTAAGTCGCTTTTCTTTGTAAAATACTCGTTATGTTCTTTAACAAACAAGCAAATTTCTAGTATATATATGCATGTCAGCGTTAATATTTTATTATTTATAAAGATGCTTCTTACAGAGTCCATATTTTTAACATTATATATAATACGTAGACATTTCTTTTGAAGTATAAATGTAGACTGAACATTTACTGAATTGCCCCAAAATATTACACCATATGTAAGAAAAGGAAGTAAGTAAGTGAGTGTAAGTGTTTTAATTAGTGTAATCTTTCGGTCACAAAGCTTTTAAGTATGACAATAGATGATGAAGTTGGTGACTTCTACAATTAAGTATGGTGGACCACCAAATTTGCCACCGCCAAAATTTGTTTGTGTGCGTATGTGTGTGTTTGTCGTGAATTTGTTTTGATATTCATTTGTAGAAAAATAGTAAATAAGAAATTGTGCAAGACAATCTTTCATTTTAAGCTTCCGACCATAGCTGAAGCCATGCCACGCTTAGCTAGTGTAGTAGTTACCTACCCTAAGACTATTTTAAAGTTAAACTCAACGCTAATTTGTGGTTAACTGGGGCAGCGGGGTCAAGACAATTCACCTGCATGACTATTATGTATTTAGCCAAAAATGTTATACTTATGTAAACATGATAATAAATATCATTAAAAACACTTTTTTTCCATATAGCAATTCAGTGGTGTGTGTGAAGTTCCCAATCCACACTGGGCCCGCGTGGGGACTATAGCCCGAGCCCTCTCATTCTGAGAGGAGGCCTGTGCCCAGCAGTGGGACGTGTACAGGCTGGATTATGTTGTGTTATGTATGTTCAATAAAGTACGAGTCATTCTATTGTATTGTGAGATACAGTAAACTTTAGAATGTTGTGTTAAAGATGGGTCTATTATCTGTTGGTCTAAAATTTTTTGCCCGATATTTTTTTCGGTACATATTTTTGGCCTAATAATCTTTGGTCGATTGTTTTTATGTCGAAAATTGTTTGCCCGAAATTGTTTGACATATATATTTTTTTGGCCGAAAATTGTTTAGTCTAACACTTGTATGTTCTTTGTTTCTGTATTGTTTTGTACTGATTTGTGGTGTTCAATAAAGAGTATTTGTATTGTATTGTATTGTTGTATGTAATAACGTTGTTTGGTTGAATGTATCTTTGGTATAAAATCGGTATTCCGAATATTAGTGACACTAAAAATCGCATCCAAACTGTCGCATTCCTAGCCTAACCTACTGTTCCGGGAGCGACTTATGTTTATACTTTCGCTCGCTCGCTTCAGCCTGTGTTTTAGGAGGTTTTATGCTAGACTAAAGAATAATTATACCTAATAATTATTATATTTTCTTTCAGTCATAAAAAATTTACTAAACGATTTTAGGTCAAACATGATTTAGGACAAAAAATATTTATGCAAAAAAACTTTATGCTAAAGAATAAGTATAACACTAAATATTATACGAAACAATTTAAAAAAATAAAATTTTAGACCAAGCGAAGGGCACCTTTTAAAGGTACATTTACAAACTCGTCTTTTAAGTACATAAGAATAGTATTTATACTTAAGAATAGAATATTTCATTCATAAAATCAAAGTATCTAATCAGTAAATTCCTAAAATGAAACGTTAAATACCAACAAAACGAGTAGGTAGGTAAACGACATAACCCTTCTTTAATACAGGATCAATTCAATACCACAAAACAATACAGAAACAAGAACAAGTTGAGACAATAGACGGTCTTATCGCTTAATAGCGATCTCTATCAGACAACCAATAAGGAAGGAAATAAGTCGGACACAGTTTAAATAGGTGGCGAAAACAAATATAGACAGGAGGAACGCAAGGATAATAAAAACAACAATACTAACATATATATAATACATAGCTAAGTAAATAAAATAAAATAATACATACATACACACATACCTACCCATAACATTATTGTATAATACTTAAGATACTTTTACACGACATTTATATTAGAATGTAATAACGAAAAATAAATAATTAAATAAATAAGAATGATTATATATTTATCATGTCATATTCTCTTTTGGGCGATGTCACAAGCAACCCATCACTATTTTGATTCCCCTTTCCACTTATACGCCCACATTCACACTAAACGTGATCTTAGACCCCCCATAAGGGATTTATGTATGTATCATATTCTCATAAATCTTTTCGTGAGTTAAACCATTTGCAAAACCTCTAGCGTCACGGGCGTCCCTGTGTGGAGCCGCTTACTTATTATTAGGTAGTCCGCTTGTTCTTTTGCCTACCTTGACGTATTTTTTAAAAGTTTTAGACAATTATGTCTCACTAATGTTTTGGTAATAATAAAACTCGGAGAGTAAATATCTCTTGGATCTAGTCAATCTAATCTATCTAGGCAGCTTCCTCGCAAAGCGAATTAGTATTGCAATAGGTATAGCGGGGAAATGCTGCCAGCATCTTTGGCTCAGATACTGATAGAAAGAAACTACTATAGTGTAAATGATTTCCTCTTGCAAGATAACTTTGTATAACGTAAGCAACCCATAAAATTAATAAATTTGCATGCTAGTATAATAAAATTGTACAAATAGCAGAATAAGGAACCTATTGTCTCTGTGCCACCCAATGACATTGTTATATCTACTTATTCTTTGCAAATAAATATATTCTATTCTATTCTAATGCCGCGTAGCGCGCTCTACGGCGTAGCTCCGTAGCTCCGGCTACGGTAATTAGTTGCTGCTACAACGACGGAAATCAGGCTATCATAATTATACTTACAGGAATAATATAGTTATCCCATAATTAATTAATTATATAAAACCGTTAATTAGCAGTGTTTGTATATCTGTATACATATCTACCTATAGGCGACGCAAAAATAAAAATAATATTTGTTTAAGATATTGTTAATTGGTAAAAGTTATTTTTTCAGATCGCAATTAGAGTCAATCCACAATAAAATAAAGGTCCGGCCACACCTGTGCGTAAAAGACGTCGACGGTGCTTTTACGCAACAAAATATATGGAAAAACTCGCAACAAAATGGCCTCCGCGGCGGATGAAAACGTATTTTTAAACGACAAGGAAGGCAAACGAGCAAGTGAGTCACAAGATGGTAAGCGAGCACCACCCACGGACACCCGCAATACTAGAGGATTGCCGATGCGTAAGCAGAATATATGCCCCTTGAACATTTGTTCAGATATAACCTAGCAAAGAGTGTCTCGCGAGGTATAGATTAGCTAATAGAGCTACTAGTTATTTTTTATAGTTGGTAATAATGAAAAATTAAAATATAACGTACATGTTTATAAATCATGTCTTTATCCCTTACGGGGTAGACAGAGCTTAAGGTAACAAGACCTAAAGACCACGTTTGGCATCATTGTGGGCGTATGGATGGAAAGGGGAATCAACATAGTGATGGGTTGCAAGCATCGCCTATAACATGATTTCTGAGATTTCGCCGATTTCCTCGATGGGCTTTAAGTTCAAGAGTTTAAAAAATACATATTTATAAGTACCTATACCTACCTATAGTATATATATGAAGCTAGAGGTCCTGGGTTCGAATCCCGGTAGGAGCAGACAGTTGTATGATGAATACGAATGTTTGTGCCCGAGTCTTGGATGTTGTATGTATTTAAGTATGTATTTATCTACATTATATTTGTATGTTTATTCGTTGCCTGGTACCCATAGTACAAGCTTTGCTTAGTTTGGGGCTGGGTCAATTGGTGTAATTTGTCCCGATATTTATTTATTTATTTATTTAAATTATGCCGCAATTTTCAACGTAATTTGCAACTTACAGTCAAGGTATTTAATTCCCTACCCACCATGGAACCTCTTCGCATAAAACGACAAAGTGATATCGCATTACTTAACAAGTAAAATCGTTACAATGCTTACTATAAAAAGGTAGCATGGAGGGTAGGGAACTAAGTTCCTTGACTTGATACGCGTCGGCAAAAGCGGCGGCGGAAAAGACTTCGACGCGCCGGGGAACTTCCCTGGAGATACAATTATTCTAACTTCAATAAATAGAGTTTATTAAAATAAATGCCGTATTCTACAAGATAAGTATTGTAGGAATAGGATCTGCTAGCTTTATACTGGCAGGTTTATGTTGCTGGCTGCTATGAGACTTAGTTCAAGTTCCATATATCGAACACTCGTTCGATATTTTAAATCTTTTGTTTGGAACTTCCGACGGCTCTCAGATTAGCTTGGACCAGGAACAATCCTGGACACTTTTTTAATATTTCTTGTTATTTATGATAGTTTAACCAAGCTGAATAAAATCTGTAGTATTATTTGAATTTGCATTTTAACTCATAGTAGCTTAGGCCTTACGCCACAACAGTTTGAATAAGGACACTTTTAACTCGATCACTCGTACAAAACTAAGTGCCTCATCTCGGCAGCTCTACAATACCTACTATCCTAAACAAACCCCACATATACTTGGGTATTACTTTCTCAAACCCCTTGTCACAGAACGTTCTTATGTAATTAAGAGATGGTTAATTTACAAGTTTTTAAACAACATACATACATAAATACGTCTTTATCCCTTACAGGGTAGACAGAGCCTGAGGTAACAAGACCCAAAGGTTACGTTTAGGTAAGGCGTATAGGTGGAAAGGGGAATCGAAATAGTGATGGGATAGGTACTAACCGCATCGCCTATAACATGATTCGAATTTCTGTGTACCTATAGATTAGGAAATTGGTCAAATTGAACTTGCTTGTTCATTACTGACAGACACACAGACGTGGGACATAGCTCGCAATAGAGAAACCCACTAATTTCAAATACATATTTCATTTTGACTCACTCCATGATCTTCTGTCATCGTGGAAAGGTTAGAAGAGATTTTTATTTTTTCTTTATTTTTATTTTAGTTCAGACATGTTCCTCAATTAATATTTTAATATACAATAATTGTTAAAATATTAAGATTTATTGTGATTTGACGTGCTTTTCATTTCAGTTTATTGTGTACTAGTGACCCGCCCCGGCTTCGCACGGGTGCAATCAGTGTTTCTCTACAATATTAGGTAGGTATATTCTTGAATCACTCTATCTATTTAAAAAAACCGCTTCAAAATACGTTGCGTAGTTTTAAAGATTAAAGCGTACATAGGGACGGACAGACAGCGACTTTGTTTTATACCTACTATGTAGTGATAGTGATTATTTGTTCAATATTTATAATAACGAAAATTTTTCACGGTGTTCAGAATCACGGGTCAAATACGTATATTAGAAACCCCAAGTTCTTGGCATGTAATTTTAATAACAAGTAACAAATCCTTCTCCTCATTCATGAACAAATTGGTCACTTTAAAACACTGGCGTCCGCGCACTCCACCGCACCGTCGCCACGCCATCGACACAAACTACCCGCAATCCAAACTTCACAGCTTACAAAATCAAGATGCGTCACTTGGCACAAAACCGCCGACTTACCAGCGCTCTCGACCGGGTCGGGCGACACCGCAGCCTCCTCTTCCCTCGCTCTGAGACCCAAGATGGCGTCGATCGTGTGCCTCGGGCCCGCCGCCGGCACCTGGGTCAACAGTCGGGACTTGACGGCATCCAACTGGTTCAGGTGCATCTGCTGCGCGTGGAAGAACATCCCCATCCGATTGAGGGTCTCGAGGTTCTGCTGGTGCTGGGTCAGGCTGTCGGTGACGTTGATAGAGGAGGTGGAGTTGGGGGTGCTCATGTGAGATCGAGGGCTGTTGGTTTCGGAGCGGTCGCGCTCGAAGCGCTCGTCGGAAGCGTCCATCGCGGGCGGAGGCGCGACGGTTACTGGCGAGGCAGCGCTCCCGGGGGGCGTGGCCTATTCTCCATTGAAAGTGCGAATTTCGCCGTGATTTGTGGCATTAGCATCCCCCCGGATAGTTTTTCCCTGATTGGGTTTATTGTGCGAGGTGTTGCGCGTTATTCAGGTTCAGTCGGAGTTTTTATTAGCGATTTGGGCGTTTGTTGGGCTTTGAGATGCGATTTATTAGCTGTTGATGTTTTTTGACGTTGACATTTAGTTGCAGCATCGCATAGGCGTGTGCTTTCGTAACAGCGACAATACGAATTTATAGCTAGGTACTTAAAAACAAAAAAAAAGAAAAATCTTGATCTAAAATGTTTTTTTTTTCGCAACAATGTCTATTATCACACAAAAAGCATAAACACTAATAAGCCAAATCAATCGTTACGGTTTTCAACCAATAAAGTAATCAGATCGCGGAATATAAGTTAAAATTAATAATAGCAATTAATGAGCTGGGAGCCGGAGCTGTTTTTCGCCGCAATTACTCGGGCATTATGTTAATTAACTCAATTCAAACAATCACACTAATCAATACTCCACTAATTAGTCGCGTGCGTCCCGCTCGCACGCACGCCGCTGGAGCGAGACGGCCGCACCGGACATCTGCCTGTTAACACAGAAATTTAACCAAATCGGTTAACCCGTAACCAAACAATAACAGCTTTTCCAACTGACCACATCGACTACCCACAAAAACATATATTCAACACAAAAACAACCTAAAAACGACCGAATTCCCAAACAACTAAGTTCAATTTGATGCAGCATGGTCGGCGACATAAAACCGTTAACAATTTCAAATATCGAACATCAATATCTACCCATCCCTGTCGCATCGCAGCGCGTTTCTCTCCCTCTCATCTCAGGTGTGGAGACCGTTGCTAGGGGGCGGGGCGTGGTGACGTCACGCCGCGCTCAGCCAATGGGCGGCGGGTATTTATTTTTTTGTGTCTTGGATCTTTGTGCGTTTCTTTTGTGCCAGTGAGCGAACGGAGGCTAAGTACATTAACCGTCTGCGATAATGACTTATTGACAAACTACTGGTATTGTCTCGTGTTGCCGTGTTGGGCAGCACAGGCTGTCTTTTTTTGTTTTGGTTAAACAATTAAGTGTTTAACTTTTTTTAGTTTAACCGTATTAACATGTTTTGTCTGCGTCTCGCAACGGAAATGTCAATGCGATAGAAAGGGATCAATTGACGTCAAGTCGAGGTCTAGACGAAAGTTGTAATGGTTTTAGTTTAGCTGTTTCTTTATTGTTAGCGGGTTCGATCCCCGGTCGGGCAGATTATGTATAAAATACATAGGCACACTAGCTAGGAACTATCTTAAATAGTAGGTAGGTAGGTACAGCGCTTCCCTGGTCACCCATACCCGTCTTTATACCCATCCTAACATACCTTCTACTAGTTCTACTAAATATTATAAATGCAAAATTTTGTGAGAATGCATACAAGTATAGCGAATCACATTTTTTTAAGTAGGTAGGTACATATTAAAATTTCTTCCATGCTGGTCTGGGAGCAAAGAAAAAACATAGAATGTACCAATTGCTTCTCTACCCGCGCATGGTAAAAGCCCATCGAAGGAATGGGCGAAAATCATAGGAATCGTGTTATAGGCGATGAGGCTAGCAACCCATCACTATTTTGATTCCATTTTCCACCTATACGCCCACAATCTTAGGCTCTGTCTACCCCGTAAGGGAAAAAGACGTGATATGTGTATGTATGTATGTATGCATAATAAAATCTTGAACCAATTGAATGAATTGTCCCGCAGTTCCACGTACTCCGCCAATGCTAACCTTGGCGGCACTCGGCGGATTGCCGCTGCATTTTTAACGGCGCACGCGACTACCAATTCATTAGCAGACCGCCCTCCCCCCCCGCCCCGCTCCCCCCGCCGGGGTTCCGAAGGCACCCGAGACCATGCGCCAAGAACCATTGACACACGTAAAAGGCTTAAGTGAACTTCCATGCTGGTCTGGGAGCAAAGGAAAAACATAGAATGTACCAGTTGCTTCTCGTCCCGCGCAGATGGTAAAAGCCTGAAAGAATGGGTGAAAGGCATAGGAATCATGTTATAGGCGATGCGGCTAGCAACCCATCACTATTTTGATGCCCCTTTCCACTTATACCTACACCCACAAGCATGCTAAACGTGGCCTTAGGCCTTAGGGCCTTAGGGCTCTGTCTACCCCGTAAGGGATATAAAACTGATTACACATAAACGGATAACTCACGTATAAAAAGTCGAGTACGTGAGTTATCTGTTTATGTGTAATAATGATTATGTCTCAGTAGTTTCATGTTGAAAGATATAAAACTTATAGGCATGTGTAATTTTTTTTTATTAACATACCAAAATGGCGGAACCCGACCAAAAGGCGACCAACAAAAAGGCAATTTAATCCAGTAGCGTGCATTATTGAAGAGATTGCCGGCATTCAATCGCGGCGCTGATTGCTTTGTACAAATGCAGTTAATTAAAACACTATTATGAAGTCAATCAAGCTGTTGGTGCGGTGATCGGTTATCGTACTTATCGTCGAGTGCAGCGATAATTCACTTTCATAGCTGCTGCTAGGCGTCTGTGTTTATACGAATTATAGTCGCGGCCAGATGGCCTAGTGGTTAGAGAACCTGACTATGAAACTTGAGGTCCCAGGTTCGAGCGGTCGGGGCAGATATTTGTATGAAAATACGAATGTTTGTTCTCGAGTCTTGGATGTCTAATAAAAATATTTTTTTTTTTGTGAATTGGCCGCCAAGTCTTTTACATGTCTTTTTTGTAACTACCAGCGCATTCGGAAAGACCGTTCGGACGGAAAGTACATCCACTTTGAACATTATGAACTGAGTACAAAATGTCCAAATATAAATGATTAAATAAACACATAATCACGTCTTTATCCCTTACGGGTTAGGCAGAGTAGGGTAACAAAGGCTAGCCACATCAACTAGACACGATTGCTATGTTTTTTTTTTATTAAATCACCATAGACGACCAGTTAACCGAAATAGTACCTATGTACTTTCGAATGACGACTTTCAAAAATTGTACCCAATAAATAAATATCTTGGGACAAATTACACCAATTGAACCAGCCCCAAACTAAACAAAGCTTGTACTATGGGCACCAGGCAACGGATAAACATACTTATTATAATGTAGATAAATACATACTTAATCACATACAACATCCATGACTCAGGCACAAACATTCGTATTCATCATACAACTGTCTGCCCCTACCGGGATTCGAACCCAGGACCCAGCTTCATAGTGAGGGTTACCAACCACTAGGCTATCCGGTCGTCTTAATAACATAATAGGTCTCGTTGCAGTAGACGCTAGCCTGTCTACCCCGTACTTCACAAACCAAAGAGCTACTACCAGCTAAAGTTGCCCAAAAATCAATGGCTGCCATCAAAAGCCTTCACTCCAACAACGAGCCGTTAATTAAGTATTCGTCGTAAATTAACGAGTTTGCGTTCCCGATTGATTGGTATTAACTGCGGGCTGCGGCCCCCCGGGGCTCCCAGGGGGGAGGGGGAGGCGACGAGGGGGGGCGAAAGACCATAACAATTTGCGAGTAGGGGTGGAGCGAGTCGATGTGTTAAACTGGTGCTTATGAAGTAGTTTACCGTAAGGAAGAACTAGATTAAACCGGTTTTTTAACGATGGTTTAAACCGGTAATGTTTGTCTTCGTTGGGGACTATCGTTTCTTTGTTCACCAGTTGGCGCCACTGTTGACTAAGGTCCAGAGGTATAGCTAGAAAAAACATGGCTGTTACCTCGGCAAATAAGCATACTTTGGGCAAAAAATAAGTTTGTAAACATTTAAGGATGTTTGTTTTTGCGGTTATTTTTGTTAATTTCGGTTTCAAAGCGTTCACATTCATCGCCAAATAATCCATATTTACGATAATTTCACGAAGGAGATCACTTTTCAATAGATAAATGCAAGAAATTATAATTTATGTCACGAAGCCCGCTAAAACCAGTGAAAAGCGAATGTTATTGGACCTCACGCGACGCTAGCGCCTCTAGTGGCAAATTCACACGCGATAGCGCCCATATTTTGTGTGAATTTTCTTTCGATGCTCTTTACAAGTATACATAAACATTGCTAACATCTAGTTCTTAAGTTTTTTATTGACAGTCTATGGATTCTTTGAATCTGAAACAGTTTTTTTTTAATTAACCTAATTTTAAGTCAGTCAGACCATTAGAAGTGGGTGAAAATGTTGTCACCTGGCCCCAACGCGACAATTTTCGGTGACTAGTGACAATCGGCGTTGATACTTGTCGAGTTTGTAGTGTAAACAGAACTGTCACTTGTCACCGACAATTGTCAAGTTTTTGAAATAGGGGCTAAATCTGGTTACAATGTCTGTCAGTTACTAATTATGTAATTATACGGGTAGTGCCTTGTGGAAATCCGTCCCGAACGCTACGTGTACCGCCAGGCTATGGCGGTGACTGGTTCTTCGGCAAATTTCCGTATTTGTCAGCACTATTAGCTAAGCATAAACCGGTTAAGTATCGATACTTTCCCCTCCCTAGGCTAGCGGTTTTCAGTGGCGGCGTAATTGTTGAATGAGGCAGCATTAAGGCGCGATTGGCCGCGCTGATTGGTCGGCGGCGGACAGCGCCCGCCGGCAGAGTAGAGGGCTTGTGGCGGAGGCTTCGTCGATACATACATATATCACGTCTTTACCCCTTACGGTGTAGACAGAGCCTAAGGTAACAAAACCTTAAGGCCACGTTTAACTTATTCACGATTTGCTAGTTTATATTTAAAAAAAATATGAAAAAAGAAATAAATTAGTAGGTATATATAGGTACGAAAAAAAATTTGTAAATACACTGGTGAGTAAAAATTGGATCATTTTTCGTTTACACTTTTATGTAAAGTGAGCCGTTACTTTTTGCTCGCAAATTCGAAGATGGCCTTAGAAAACTAATTTAAAGATAAGTTAAGTATTTTAACTTTGTTTTAAAACGTTAATCCGCGAACGCTACTAGTAAAACTGCAGTACCTAACTATACGAACATGAAAATGAAATGAAAATGAAAAATATATGAAAAACTAGCTGTTGCCCGCGACTTCGTCTGCGCAGAATTCACTTATCGCTATCCCGCGGGAACTATGCAATTTTCCAGGACAGAAACTATCCTATGTCCTTCCTCGGGACTCACACTATCTATATACCAAATTTCAACTAAATCGGTCGAACGGTTTAAGCGTGAAAAGGTAACAGACAGAGTTACTTTCACATTTATAATATTAAGTAGGGATGAAAAATATTTTATTCCGTAACTTAAATTAGAACAGCAATATCTGTGCTGGCGCCTCTTTTTGAGTATACGAGATACTCGTGCTAAGAGAACACCGCTCTTCCTCGTATTGTATCTTACGATTTAAATAGGTGTAAGAATTTATTTACAAACTCTAAAAACTAAAAAACTCAAGAAATCTATAAAGTTAAAAACAATTTTCAGGACCAGAAAATTGACAAAAATAAAATGAAATAAAAACAAAAGTAGTATGCGTGTGTGTGTGTGAGTGTGAGTGTGTGAGTGTGTGTGTGTGTGTGTGTGTGAGCGCGGGGAAAAAGATAAAATCATCATATTTTTTGTGTTGGTGAATAAAAATTTCTTCTATTCTATTCTATACCGGTTTTTGAAATAGATTTTCAATCTCAAAATAGCTTTTAGATTTTAACCATTTTGTTAGCTCACATTTACACTTATACATATACACTTTAAATAAACCCTACGGACATGCACCATTCACAACATCGATCTTCACAGCTGTTAGCCAGCTTTGTCACAATGCTTTCACTTACCAAAAAGCTCATCCAAAAATCAAATGTAATTTCGCACATACTCGTAAATTAGTCTTTTTTAAAAAAAGTGCCCCTCTTACTTTTTTCCACAAAAAAAAAGAAATTTTCGAGTGTTTCGGGACATTTTTTTCTACAAAATAATAAACTGTGCTAGTGATTCAGAAAAATGCAAAAATACTTCATTAAAAAAGAGCAAAAAGACTTTTGTAAACGCTCAAACTCTAAAACACTCAGCTAACACCCGGTTTCGAACCCACAGCCCTCTGCTTGAGAGGCTAAAGCCAAACCACTGGGCTACCGATGGGCTGATAATTAACCTGTGCCCTGTGATAATTAAAATTGAAAATAATGGATCCCCCGAGTGGCTGAATCCGCCGCAACTATTAAGCGGCCGCCCTCGTCTGGAGCGCCCGCTCGGGCGCCAGGGTGACCAGCTTTGCAGCCCGAGGTGGGGAAATCCTATCAATTAAGTAGGTAGGTACTGTAAAGACTCCTTCTTTACTCTTTGTCGAATTCGAATCTTAAATATAAAAAACTAGCTGACCCGGCGAACTTTGTTCCGCCTTAAATTTGAAAGATTCCTTTGTAAGTGCATCTTTATACTAATCGAGGAATAATGTGTAGGCATGCTAAATTTAATGTCTGTAGCTTTATTAGTACAACATTTCGGAATTTTCTAATCCCGTGGGAAAATCGGGATAAAAAGTATCCTACGTCCGTCTCCTGGTTCTAAGCTACCTCCCTACCAATTTTCAGCCAAATCGTTTAACCCGTTCTTGAGTTATAAATAGTCGTATTTTTATCCCGTGGGAAATTTGAAAAATTCCTTTGTAAGTGCATCTTTGTACTAATCAAGGAATAATGTGTAGGCATGCTAAATTTAATGTCTGTAGCTTTATTAGTACAACATTTCGGAATTTTCCAATCCCTTGGGAAAATCGGGATAAAAAGTATCCTATGTCCGTCTCCTGGTTCTAAGCTACCTCCCTACCAATCCATTGGAAGCAAATGTGTTGATTCATTAAAACTAAAAAGATAAATAAAATACTGAACTTATATTCAAGGAGATAGAGTTTAATTAAATAGTATACTGTGCCATCTGAGCTACATCATCCCGACGTAGAGTCAGTGCCTCCTCAGGGCTCTACAGTACACAGTATGTAAATTATGTGTAGTAATACGATGATGATGATGATTTGCTGACTGTACTTGCATTGTCATCCGTCCTTCATTATGTGCGCCAAATTTCAAGTCAATTGGAACAACCCTTGAAGAGTTCCCTCATGCGGAGACGGTCCTGACCGGGCCACCAGAATTCTACTTCCAGATTATTGTACCTACTGTCATCCAACTTCCACCAGTATGCAAGCTCAATCGGTTGAAGATATTATAGACAAACATAGGTACTTACATACATACACACATACAAACATATTTACATTGCAAGTTAATAAACTTCCATGCTGGTCTGGGAGCAAGGAAAAAACATAGAATATACCAGTTGCTTGTCTTCCCGCGCAGATGGTAAAAGCCCATCGAGGGAATGGGCGAAAATCATAGGTATCATGTCTTAGGCGATGAGGGTAGCGACCGATCACTATTTTGATTCCATTTTCCACCTATACGCCCACAATCTTGCTAAATGTGGCCTGAGGCCTGTTACCTTAGGCTCTGTCTACCCCGTAAGGGATAAAGACGTGATCTGTGTATGTATGTATGTATGTAAGTTAATAAAAAGCTTGTAAACATGCTTCTTTTTTTTTAACATCCTGCCTCATGGCCACCCCACGCACCTGTCGTTGTCACACTTTGATCTCTAAATCATCCCTTATCCCGCGACGGGGGGGGGGGGGCAGGGGGGAGCAATTAATGGCTAATTAATTATTAAAAGAGTTGCTTTGACGCGTTATTGTTGCCAAGATTGGATCCAGCGGGTTAATTATGACTTGTTAGTGGCATTTAGGTAATTAATTCAAATAAATATTTACGTGGAAAGCTTTTGACATTCCAATTTTAAGGGTAAGATTGTTCGTAATGTTTTCTCTCACTCACTCTTGTGGGTTTGATACCTGAATCAGCCGAGAGAGAAAGACAGGCATTGCGAAATGAAATGAATTTATTTGCTGAGTACAGTTTGCATACATATTGGTGAACATCTGAAATAATTGAGATCAGCCATACTCTGCTTAGGGTAGCTGCAAAAATTTCAGTTGTACCTACTATGCGTAATTAATAAATTGACATGACAGCAAAGTCACTCACATACATTATAAATAAAAAAAAATAAGTCAATGAAAATAAATAAAATTTGTTGTTTAGTTCTAGATGTCAAGATGGATTAAATTAATTTACAATGTATAAGTCTAATAAATAGATGTCAAAGATTAAACACATGTCACAAAGCCATAAAAACATTTTTTTTAAATGAACTTAAATGAAACTAACCCTGCTTAAATGTTTCAGAATAATGTTAAGACACCTCAAAGGTAGCTTTAACATACATACACATAAATCACGTCTTTATCCCTTACGGGGTAGACATACCCTAATCTAACAAGACCAAAAGGCCACGTTAAGCATGATAGTGGGCATATAGGTGGAAAAAGGAATCAAAATAGTGATAAGTTCCTATAGCTGCATCGCCTATAACATGATTCCTAAGAATTTCGCCCAATGCCTCGATGGGCTTTTATGTATGTATGTAAACTCTTTATTGCACATAAAAATGTAAAAAATACAGAAAATACAGAGAAAAAAGTACAATGGCGAACTTATCCCTAAGAAGGGATCTCTTCCAGCTAACCTGCTACAGAAAGGAATAATTGACAACAAAAAGGCAAGCAGCGCTTTTATCATCTGCGCGTGACGAGAAGTAAGTACATTCTATGTTTTTCCTTTGCTCCCAGACCATGGAAGTAGGTAGCTATAAACTGTATCTAAACTTGCTGGGCGAACCGAGCCAACTACAGCATAGTTAGTTGCGGCATCAGCTCGTAATAGCCATCCAACTCGGCGCGGCGCTAGTTGGCGCTGGTTGCGTCTCCGGAGCCACGTGCAGGCTGAGGCAGTAGCTGATGACCAGACAATAATATATGTACCTCGCTACTCTGCTCCTTAGGTCAAGTTAAGATATATTATTGTTACACAAATTGTAATACTTTCCATCATTTATATCAAACTAGCTGACCCGGCGAACTTTGTTCCGCCTTAAATTTGAAAAATTCCAGTGGTTTGGGCTGTGTTATCCCGCGGGAACTATGCAATTTTCCGGGATAGAAACTATCCTATGTCCTTTCCCGGGAATCAAACTATCTGTATACCAAATTTCAACTAAATCGGCCCAGCGGTTTAAGCGTGAAAAGGTAACAGACAGACAGACAGAGTTACTTTCGCATTTGTAATATTATAAGGAAAGGATAGTAAGGATTATATTATATTATAATTATAATATTAGTAAGGATAGTAAGGATAAGGATAAGGACTAGTAAGGATGAATCTAAATCCCCATTGGAACAGCGTGGAGACTAAAACCGAAGCTCTCTTATACAATTTTTTATATGTATTAGTAGTAAAATGTTTTTTGTTCATTAAAACAGATCACCGCCAAGTAACGTAACAAAGTAACTTTAATTCCTAATAGACTATGGGGCCATGGGGGCCAAGCGCGCGCCGTGTGTATAAAGATAACTCGGCGCGCCTTATAGAGGCCTCCCGTGACCAGAGGGCTGGCCAATATTTCGCTCAGCGAATAAGCATTGCCATACAACGTGGCAATGCTGCCAGCCTTCTGGGCACCCTCCCCATTGGCGGCAAATAGTTTTGACTGTTTTTTATTATGATTTTTTTTTATTTTCCAATAAAAATTCCTAACCCACCATGGAACTTTATTATAGTTAGTATCGTCACGATTTTCCTTGTTAAGTAATGCGATGTCACTATGAAGTTTTATGTAAAGAGGTTCCTCGATGGATCAGGAATTAAATTCCTTCGCTGTGCATTTCCTTGTTCCCGTACTGCGCGGCAGCTGACCGCCCTGCGCCTGCGAGTGACCGCGGTAACTCGATTGGCGCCCGCGCACTAATTGCGACATTGTGCAACTTGCGACGCCCGAGATTGACTCTCAAGACGCACTTACTGGCTCTTACAGTCGCTCTTGGAGCACCCAACCCAACGGAGACGTCATGTGCACTCTTTATCTTAATATGATAGTTTGTGTTGGTTACTCCACGCTAAAACGGTTGGAGGGATGATGATATTTGGTATGTAGATAGCTGTTTTTTGATATACGACAAGAAAAGTAAACGAGCAAGTGAGTCGCGTGACAGTAAGTGAGCATCACCACCCATGGACACCCGCAACACTAGAGGATTGCAGTTGCGTTGCCACCCTAGAGAACTAGGATAAAATACCCCTTGTGCCAGTAGTTCACCGGCTGTCTTGTTGTCCGGAATAATATATCGATACTTGTAAGCTATACGCTACATGAAGATTGGAAAATCTCGAAATCTATACTAATAATACATAGAAGTAATGTGTGTGGGTTTGTAAAATCTTAGGGATAATTTTTGGATCTCCTGAACCAATTTTGTAAATTCTTTGAAAAATAGAAAGCCACGTTATTTGTGAATGTTATAGGCTACTAGCTTCTGCCCGCGACTTCGTCCGCGTAGGATTAGCAATTGATTGTTTATTACTATCCCGCGGGAACTTTGAAATTTTCCGGGATAGTTTGACGCCGTTCGTGTATTTTAAAGTATATTTTTTAATTTACGTATGTATTTAATTATTTTAAGTTTCATATTGTTTAAAACTTTGGGCAGCACACTACTTGTCGTCTTCGGAGGGCTCCATACTCTAAGTCGCCAACGGACTTAACTGACCATTCCTGAACCTTGTAACGAGAAGCACGAATGGTGACCGCTTAGACTGAACGCCGTCCAATAACTAAAGTTGGGTTCAGAATTCCATTCACCAACGTTGTACGCAACGGTTTCCACCACTAGAGATTCATGAAGACGGTTTAACTGTGTAATCTGTCAAGGATTTTTGTAAATTGGTTGAAATATGGCGATAGTTATGGCGGTGTCGTGTTAGTATCCACATTACGTGCTAAGAAGTGGGCTTCAGTCAGACTAAGAAACCCCTGCTGAAATATGCCAGAATATATACCCTAAGGCATCTATATTAACTCGTTTATTTCATGTAAGTATAAAAACTGATAGGTACTTAAAATGTAAATACAAAACTAAAACTACTAAACTTTAAAATTGCCCATCACGCAGGCAGCATTCCCGCGCTGAACTGCGATTGCGATTCTTTGCCCGAGTAGGCTGCCGGCGCGAGGGTCGCCTGTTGCCTCTCTCAATCTTTTGCTGAGCTCTCTATGTAGCTCCAGCGCACCTTTACCCCAAGGACCTAGAGCTAGAGTCTCGACACCGAAAGCAAAGAAATGATATTGGGCGCCGAGACAGTTGTGTTTTGTGACCTTGAGGCGTTCCCGGGCATCCGCCGCCCCCGCACGTTTAGTAGTTGCGGGTAGGTAAGACGCCGCCACGGTGTCTGTACAAGTGGCGTCTCACACCAGCGCACGGCCCGTCTTCCAGGGTACCAAAGATGTTCTTCCGCACAAGTTGGGACTCCAGAGCAGCGGGCAAGCTTGTTTAACTTCTCATATCCTTGGTCAACCGAAAAAGCATAAATAATTTTGAATAGTAAGCTAACAATAAAACCGTGGTCCAAATTAGCCCCAATTTCTCAAGACAGCAGCAATCTAACAAATTGCCGACTTCCAACGAATTACAATAATTACGAGCGCGCAAAAAAATGACAAGTTTGTCCGTAAATATATCGATGGCGCTACCAAAAGCACTCTAAATACCATTTGTAGTTATTTTTTTAAATAACCTAAAAATTAACATCGATAATAAGGCGTTCTTGTAGCTGCTAGTGTAACGTGATCCCTCGAACGCCAAATCCTCGATGACCCTGTACGAGCGCGGAAGGTCTGGTTGGGCTGGCGGTTGGTTTTTTCGAATCTGTCTTGTAGTAGGCAGGTATTAATTTGAGAGTGTGTTATAATGATCCCGTGATGGATTGGGTGAGTCAGCAAATGTTTGAGACGCTTTTAAAGTTTGGACAAATGTTGGCTCCAATGATAAGTTGATTTGGGCAATTTGCCTGATAGACGCTAATTTGTGAGAGTGGAAAATGATGCATTTAACGAGACTGGTTTGGTTTGAAGATCTTTTGTTGCTTGTATTCGTATAGGGCCCATAGGGTTTTGTTTAATTTAAGATTTTTGTTTCTATTTAGTTCATTTTAGCTCTGGGACAGTTTTGTAACCTAGAGACGATTTTTTTTTAAGTTTTAGTAAACTTACTCATTGATTCTTCCGTGCTGGTCGGGGAGTAAAGAAAAAACATTGAATTTACCAGTTGCTTCTCTTCCCTCGCAGATGGTAAAGGCCTATCGATGGATTGAGCGAAAATCTTAGGAATCATGTTATAGGCGATGCGGCTAGCAACCCATCATTATTTTGATTTCCCTTTCCACCTATGCGCACACAATCATGCTAAACGTGGCCTGTAGATCTTTTACCATCTGCGCGGGAAGAGAAGCAACTGGTACATTCTATGTTTTTCTTTGCTCCCAGACCAGCATGGAGGTTTGTTTTTCAAGATGTTTCAAATGCTGCAAGTTATAAAAGCCTTCCCGACGGCACGAGCCCTGCACCGGCATTAGGTGACCTTGCGAAATAGTTGATCCTTATCTGTAAGCCCATCGAGATAATGGGCGAAAATCTTAGCAATTATGCTATAAGCGATGCTAGCAACCCATCACTATTTTGATTCCCTTCCACTCTATACGCCCACAATCATGCTAAACATGGCCTTTAGGTCTTGTTGTGGATAAAGACGTGGTCCATGTCAAAATAATTCGTTTATCGCTATCCCGCAAGAATTACGCAATTTTTCAGGATAAAAAGTAGCCTACGTGTTATTCCAATAATCTATCTATGTTCCAAATTACATCCAGATCTGTCCAGCCGTTCTGGCGTGAAAGAGTAACAAACATCCATACATACGTACAAACTTTCGCGTTTATAATATTAGTTAGATTCACCGTGTGGCAGTTTATCATGACTTGACCTTGCTATGCCGCGGAGTAGCGAAGTAAACTTATCCATTTATTTTGTTTATCTACATACACATACATACATGTATTAACAACGTTTTAATCCGTTACAGGGTAGACAGAACCTAAGGTAGCAAGATTGTGCATGGTTTATCAAAGAGCCGTTTTATTCACATTCTACCTCTCCTATTTGTGTGATTTCACCCACAACACAATAAACATAATAACAACCACACTATCACAATTACGATTCACTCAATTCCAAATCCATTCGATGAGTGAATGAAAAGAGCAACAGTTCCGAGAAGCGAAAGGATTCATCATTCACCATTCAATCGTTCTTGCTACAATGAGACAACTATAAAGCGATTACAAAGGATTAAAATCTACAAATATTGGTCCTTTGAAATGTCCTTTCTAAATAAACACGCATGTTACTAAGTAGTTTTACAAATAAATAATAAAAACAGTTCATTCTTCCCAAATATTGGAATGTTTAAATATAAGGGATTATTGGATTATTTAATAAAATGCAACGGTATACAGAAAGCATTACCTACTGGCGCACTATTGAACTATTAAATAACTAATAGTACGTAGTAATTTCTTCCATGCTGGTCTGGTAAAGAAAAAACATAGAATTTACCAGTTGCTTATCTTCCCGCGCAGATGGTAAAAGCCCATCGAGGGAATGGGCGAAAGTCTTAGGAATCATGTCATATGATTTCCCTTTCCAATACACCCTTAATCATGCAAAATGGCCTTAAGGTTTTGTTACCTTAGGCTCTGTCTACCTCGTAAGGGATAATGACGTGACATATATGTATGTATGTATTAAATACCTACCGCAAACACAACCAAACCAGCATCCAACATCACAAAGCTACAATAAGTAATACCCTGGACACGTTTCTTTCCCGGGACATCCTCAGCGGATGTCGTTGCTCCGACGCATGGTTGTCGGTCGATGTACCGGGACTATTTTGGGTAAAAACAATGCTTTTCTTACATACATACATACATACATACCGTCACGCCTCTTTCCCACAGGGGTTCCACTTGCTATACGATCCTGACATACTTCTTTCGCTTCATCCACACTCATCAATCTCTTCATACATGCTCGTCGGTTTCTCCTGACCTGACCTTTTTCCAAAACGTCTCCTATTTGGTCTCAGAACGTCCGTCTAGGCCTTATAGTTACGATATAGATCTGTTTAGTTAGTCTACTTGTCCATCCGCTCTACGTGACCAAACCAACTAAGCATACTTTTTTCTATCCTAGTCACTATATCTTTTTTCTCACCAGCACGTTCCCTTATCACACTATTCCTTATTCTATCTTTCAGTGATGCTTTCCTTATTATATTATGACTCTATAGTGACGTCATTACCATCAGCCAAAAGATGTCATGCTGAACATAGGTCATGCTGAGCATGGCCACAATAATAATTATACTGTAATATTGTGTAAGATATTTTATAAATAAATAAATAAATAAATAAATAATACTAAATAATTATGAAAATTATATTCATTAGCAACAGCATGTGATTGCTAATAAAAGTAGATTTGGTATATTATAGTAAAATTGTAATAATTTAGATTTCGTGTAATCCATTAGATAAACTGAACTCATAAATAAATCTAACTTGTATAAGATTCAATACAACACAATAAAATACTATAAATATAATATGATTGTTGTTACGTTATTAATAAATTCAATTGCGAGTCTAAATTTCAATATTAGGTATTTAATCTAAAGCATGAATGTAACATTGTAATTTTGTAAATTTAAATTTTCTAGAGTACAGTTATTTAAAGTTAAATATTTATAAGTTATTAAGTTGTTTAAATAAAGTATAATAATAATTAATCACATTGTTAGGTTAAGTTATGTTGCAGTGCCCTGCTACAGGGTTTCATGTTGGGAAATTTATTAGCTAGTAAGATCCAATGTACACATGAAAGCGACGAATAAATTACTTATGAAGACCGGTCTTGCGCGGACCTCAGCCAGCGGACTCTGACCTTCACCAGGTGGTCAGTCCATCTTGTGGCTGCCTTCTTCGCTGCGTCTTCTGGTTATAGTGGCGAGGCAAAGGTTAATTTAATTATTTTGCAGCGAATACTTACGTAGCTGGGCTACGCCGTAGGTAACTCGTAGACCTCAGTATTGCTACGAAAGTAACAATCAAAAATCTTCATTTATAATTGTTACTTGTAATTTTTAAATTTTAAAAACTATGAATATCCTACTCCTACTAATATTATAAATGTGAAAGTTTGTGAGTATGTTCGGATGTTTGTTACTCTTTCACGCCAGAACGGCTGGACAGATCTGCATGAAATTTGGAATATAGATAGATTATAGTCTGGAATAACACATAGGCTACTTTTTATCCTGGAAAATTGCGTAATTCCTGCGGGATAGCGATAAACGAATTATATTCAGACGGAGTTGCGGGCAACAGCTAGTCCATACATACGTAAATCACGTCTTTATCCCTTACGGGGTAGACAGAGCCTAAGGTGACGAGACCTAATGGCCACGTTTAGCATGATTGTGGGCGTATAGGTGGAAAAGTGAATCAAAAGAGATGGGTTGCTAAGCCGCATCGCCTGTAATGTGATTCCTAAGATTTTCGCCCATTCCCTCGACGGGCTTTTACCATGTGCGCGGGAAGAGAAGCAACTGGTGCATTCTATGTTTTTCTTTGCTCCCAGACCAGCATGGAAGGAAGGATTATAAATTTACCTGAAGAAAAAAGCTTGTAGTTATTAAAAATAGTTTTTCTGTTGTAGGAAATATAAAAAATGGTTAGTAAAATAAAAATCTCACTTTATCTTTCAGATATTTAAGTCAAAATTAAGTCACTATCAAATGAATCAAGAAATTTTTATTCCTTGATTTTTTTATGTTTACTTTTACGGTTTTGCCGTTAGAAATTCAATTTCTAAATGTCTATGAAAATTCGAACACATAGAAAAATCCGAAAAGTAAAGCTATGGCCGGGAATCGAACCCGGATCCTCGTCATTCCGTGACGCGTGCTATACCCCTACACCACCCATAGCAGGTGGGTAGTCTCCGAATTTTTCTACCTGTTACTAACTGTCACGTGACCTTTTGTTACTATGCGAATTTTTTGTCGCTAAGCGTCATCTGTTTGAATGATGTGTCTGTACGACACAATTACAAACTCCCGTGGAACATCTACTGCTCACCAGGGACGAGAGAAGGCGCTGTTTTTCAAATGATAGGCACTATCAAATGAATCAAGAAATTTTTATTCCTTGATTTTTTTATGTTTACTTTTACGGTTTTGCCGTGCATGCGTTCATGGGTTTGCGTTGGGATTTTTCTATGTGTTCTAATTTTCATAGACATTTAGAAATTGAATTTCTAACGGCAAAACCGTAAAAGTAAACATAAAAAAATCAAGGAATAAAAATTTCTTGATTCATTTGATAGTGCCTATCATTTGAAAAACAGCGCCTTCTCTCGTCCCTGGTGAGCAGTAGATGTTCCACGGGAGTTTGTAATTGTGTCGTACAGACACATCATTCAAACAGATGACGCTTAGCGACAAAAAATTCGCATAGTAACAAAAGGTCACGTGACAGTTAGTAACAGGTAGAAAAATTCGGAGACTACCCACCTGCTATGGGTGGTGTAGGGGTATAGCACGCGTCACGGAATGACGAGGATCCGGGTTCGATTCCCGGCCATAGCTTTACTTTTCGGATTTTTCTATGTGTTCTAATTTTCATAGACATTTAGAAATTCAAAATTAAGTGTTACTAGCTCGGCTTCTAGTACCTGTTAATACGAAATAACATTTTTAAACATAAAACATTTCTATTATTCCTCTCCGAGCGTAATTTAAATAAGTTCTGTAAAAAATATCCCAAACTGAATTACATACTTATTAAGAATGATTCCCGAAACTGGGCTTTTAGCGCAACTTTGTAATTGGTCGACGGAATAAATTGGAAACGAAAAGAGTTTCTGGAAATTAAATTTACTCGACGCCATTTTGTTTTGAGAGGATTTTTCATTAAACGTAACCTCGTTAAGGATAGCTTTTGCTACCCTTCTACCCGACTGCGGAGCAAGAAAGGCTGCTGCCATTAAAACGACGAAAATACGGGCTGAAATGTACCATACATATATACCGTCACGCCTCTTTCCCACGGGGGTAGGCAGAGACTACTTTGTTCCACTTGCTACGATCCTGACATACTTCTTTCGCTTCATCCACATTCATAAATTTCTTCATAAACGCTCGTCGGTTTCGGGCACTCCTGACCTGTTAAGAGCATTAAAATAATTACACATAAACGGATAACTCACGTATAAAAACGTGAGTTATCCGTTTATGTGTAATTATGATTGAGTATCACGGTAGTTTCATGTTGAAAGCATTAAAATAATTATATACATAGATCACATCTCAATCCCATATGGGGTAGCTAGAGCCTAAGGTAACAATACCTAAAAGCCACGTGTAGCATTCTGGGCGTATAGGTGGAAAAGGGAATTCAAATAGTGATGGGTTGCTAACCGCACCGCCTATAACATGATTTCTAAGATTGTCGGCCATTCCTTCGATGGGCTTTTACCTTAGGCTCTTACCATCTATGCGCGGGACGAGAAGCAAGTGGTACATTCTATGTTTTTCCTTTGCTCCTAGACCAGCATCGAAGTAAAGTAATAATATATTTTTTATGTTTGCCTGCCTGGTATTAGTTGAAAATGTACATTTTGTTTAGCAGGGCTCTGTTTAAACAGATTTTTCATATTAAACACCTGTGTTTTTTTCTGATTCTTCCATACTGGTCTGGAAGCAAAGAAAAAACATAGAATGTAGGTACCAGCTGCTTCTCTACCCGCGCAGATGGTAAAAGCCCGTCGAGGAAATGGGCGGAAGTTTTAGGATTCATGTTAAAGACGATGCTAGCAACCCATCACTATTTTGATTTCCCTTTCCACCTATAGGTACGCCCTTAATCATGCTAAACGTGGCCTTAAGGTTTTTATACCTTAGGCTCTTTCTACCCCTTAAGGGATAATGATGTGATATATGTATGTATGCATTTTTATAGTTTTAATAAGTTTTCATTTGACTATTTTTGTAACGGCAAACGGCAACATTGTGCCGGGTAGGTGGGGAAACGACTTGGTGCCAGGCATTAGGTTGCAGCGGCAGACATAAGCGGTCTTTGGTGACGTAAAGTTCTGTTCCCACCCACTCCCATCTATTATTTAAATTTGCCCTCTCTAATTAACCCACACAGTACAGAACCCTCAGTGCGTGATACCGGCTCGCACTTGGCCGTTTTTCTTATGCAACGCAGTCTGTGGCCGCTAACTGGCAGCCAGTTAGGGCCTAATAAGGCGGCGCGCGAGTGACACCCCCGGATACACCTTAACGTTTGTAATAGGGATGCCCCGAGACGATATCGATAGATTGTTCAAGCTGTCATAGAACGCGCTGCTAGTCGAGTTTTGTTGAAAAAACGTATAGCAGGCCTATAAAAATGTTGAGCATATTTTACAATCTTGTCATTAGAAATTAAAAATGTCATTTGGCATGCGTCATACGTCACAGTGTATGACAAAGTACTAAAGTGTTCAACGTTTAACCTCCTTATTCATAAACGCTCTGTAGGCTTCTGCTAACTTAGCAATCGTTTGTCCTTATCTGTCACTTTGACATTTACCTTTCACAGATAAGGACAAACGATTGCTAAGTTAGCAGAAGCCTGAGCGTTTATGAATAAGGGGGTAAGTGTCTACGTGAAATTTGATGCAAACGTTATTGCTACATTGGTAAAAACTAACTTTAATATTTGAGTTTTTGATTAAAAAATTCGCATAGTAACAGCTACGTGACAGCTAGTAACTGGTAGAAAATACGAAGACTACCCACCTGCTATGGGTGGTGTGGGTATAGCACGCGTCACGGAATGACGAGGATCCTGGTTCGATTCCCGGCCATAGTTTACTTTTCAAATTTTTCTGTTCTAATTTTCAGTGACATTTAGACATTTAATATTTGACGAACAACTGTAAACATTTAATACATTCCGTACTTCCGACTTCCAAGTCCATATTTCACCAATGCGACAAAAGTCACTGACAAGTGACAATTCTTACATTACAAATTCAAAAAAAAATTATGTAAAAAAATAAAAAAATAAAAATATATAATGTGTAAGTTGTGACATTTTGCATGCCAGATGCTGGTGAAATATGTGACCCATTATCGTATTTTAACACCTTTTGTACCACATTTCAAGCGAAATAAAGTTATTTGTATTTTTGTAACATCTACGTCGTTTGCTTCATTTTAACTACACATTGCAATTTCAAATTGTCACATCACCGACTATCCACGAAGTCTGACGGTGAAGTAATTAAAGTGACACGAGGTTGTTCTCCCACTAAAATTGTCGCTATGTCCAGCAGTGGGACTCCTATGCAGCCGCTAACTGGCAGCCAGTTAGGGCCTAATAAGGCGGCGCGCGAGTGACACGCCCGGATACACCTTAACGTTTGTGATAGGGATGCCCCAAGACGATATCGATAGAATTGTGTTAGCTGAATAAATGAATGACGATAGAGATGGTGTTGACTGGTTAGCAAGTGGCAACTGAAATGAAGTAAAAGTGAGTATTTAGTGTGATGTGCAGTGAAGCTAAGTACAACATTTGGAAGTGGTCGTATTGACAATCAAATACTTGTTCAGACGAGTTTGGCGACCCACACAACTCTACTGCATTAGAGTCACTGTACGCTGGAATGTAAAAAAAGTCCAATTGAATGAACGAAAAAGCGTTTCAAAAAATTATTAATTTATCCCAAAATTGTAGGATAATTAACTACTTAAGAATCTCACAAAGAAACAACACAATCATCTCAGTGTAAGTAATAACATAAACCTGTTAATGGTTGACTGGAACAGATCGCTTTTAAGCGATAAGTCTGTCCTTATTGTTTTATGGTGTTCAATAAAGAGTGTGTACACTGTATTGTATTGTCTCCCAGTCACTAAGAACCCTTGAACTTGGTATTTTATCGATGTCGATAAATCGTCACCGCGTCTCGGCCCGCGGGGCGGGGGCGCGCGCGAAATTGGAGGAAAACTTTCGTAAGGGGAAATGAAATGGGATTGATAAAAATTGGAACCAAGCCGCGCCAGGGCCGCACTCAGGCGCCTTTCATAAAAAATATATAAGAAAAAATCCCGATATTTTTTTTTCTAAATTCCTTAATTTATGTGAAATTTATGTGAATATTCGAGCGTTTCGACCATTTTGGTGAGATGTCATAGTTGAATGACTGTAACCAGTCGAGAAAATTTAATTCTAAACATCATCTTTAAAATGTAGTTTGCTTAAAACGAGAAAACACAATAACGAAAAACGAAAACGAAATATTACGTTTAGTCTGAACTACATATACCTCTAAGATAAAACCATCAAATTGCCAAGCAAATTATAATACAAACCACACCTAACCTATTCACATAAACTATGTAAAAAAAAATCCAAAATATTTTCAATTGCCACTGGACAAATTTTTCACCTAACGATCATTCGACCGAACAATACGTTAGACAAAAAATATAGGTAGTTGGGCTCTCGATTGTAGCATGCAGAACAAACCCTGAAGCTCTAAATCCTGCCCTGCCCCATCCGAGGGCACGAAATTCACTTAGCTTCGTTTGTCGAAGCTTTTCGCCCCTTGAAACTTTTCAATAGCCGGGAATCGAATCCGCCCCTCCCTTCCCCCTTCCCCGAGCCCCTCTCACCTGCGATGTGTGGAGCTGATCAGATATTGTTCTAAAAGCCGGTTACGCTGTGTTACGCCGTTTTGTTACGCGAAGTTACGCCGCATTTTTGTTACGCCAGCTAGTGTTTGACGGATGGTGTTACGTAGCATATGTGTTACTGACATAATAGGTTCACGAGAACTATGTAATATTCTCACGTATACAAATATGCGGAGCATAGATAATTTTTTTTTTTATAAATTTGGAATTGTGACCGATACTCCAGTAAGTGACTCATTTAAAAGGCACTTAAAATTTAAATTTATTAATTTATTTAAAACTAGCTGTTGCTACTCCGTCCACGCAGAATTCGCTTATCGCTATCCCGCGGGAACTATGCTGTTTTCTGGGATAAAACTATCCTATGTCCGTCCCTGGGCCTGAAACTGTATACCAAATTTCAACTAATTATCAATTTATGTTTAATGTAACCGCGGCAATATAAAGTGTCAGCACGCCAATTTTACTTAATTAGATGCTTAAGTTGTTGTGAACTAAGCTGCATAAGTTATAGTTTTTAACTATTCCAAGGGAACTCTTTAATTTTTCGAGATTAAAAGTATCCAAAATATTGACCAGGGATATAAGGTACCACCACGCAAAATTTCATTTAAATTTGTCCAACAGTTTTGGAGATTAGCGAACACAGAAACCGCACCTTTGACGACGCACACCTCGAACATCGAGCAGAGTATTTATAACAGAATGACTATGGCACTAAGTAAGACAAAATAGCAAAAATACAAAAATTAAAAAAAAAAATAGAAAAATTATATACAAGAGGACGGACGAGCATCCGTCACCTCACAAAACCTCAAACATTCCTCGCACACTCCGCCATCGACCAGCAAATACGTCACACTCTGGAGCTGATGCGAGAAGGGCATTGATGTAGCGCAACGCGCGAACTAGCGGCGATTGGCTGCGAGCAACAGTACGCGCTGAGGGCACCAGATGTTGGTATGAACACGTTTGTCAAGTACATTAAAAACTGAGAAGCATTGCGAGGGTCGAGGAGTCAATTTACCTGAATTCCGAATCAACATTAAGACAGTCCCTAAAACCGTAAAAGATCAAGAAGTAAAAATTCTTGATTCAATTGATAGTAGCTATCATTTGAGAAACAGCGCCTTCTCTCGTCCCTTGTGAGCAGTACATGTTCCATGGAAGTTTGTAATTGTGTCGTACAGACACATAATTCAAACAGATTAGCGACAAACATTCGCATAGTAACAAGGTCACGTGACAGCTAGTAACAGATAGAAAAATTCGGAGCCTTACCCACCTGCTATGGGTGGTGTAGCGGTATAGCACGCGTCACGGAATGACGAGATCGGGGTTTCGATTCCCAGCCATAGCATTACTGTGGAATGGAACGTAAGAGTGCAAAGGTGATGAACGATATTATGAGCGAGACGATGAATATTCGATTTGAAGAATGAGATGACGTATGTAAGATGTGTAGGATTTAGTTGTAACGGGTCTGCGGTACGATTTAACCATGTAAAGAACAAAATATATAGTTAAACGGTGACTAAATTAGTTTCCTTTAGTAATTTAGTCCCACAAATGGGGGCTCGACCGAGATTTTAAACGAGATATTATGAAGAAGTGAAGAATCAAGAAAAAGATTAAAAGTTGACACGACGACGACGAAAAAAGATTGACAAGACAGTTAAGAAGAAAAGACGGATGACGGATGACGAAAGACGAAATACGATAAAACGATAAAAATTATAAAAGACGACGACGCATAAATAAGACAATTGTTATAAAAGACGACGAAAACTACAAGAAAATGTTTCACATGACGGCGGACCTGATACCAGCATACAGCGGGCGCGACAAAACACAGTCGGTAACGAGATGGGTCGAGGAACTAGACCACCACGCAGAGATCTACGGCTGGACCCCGCTGCAACAGCTTGTGGTAGCGCGACGTGCGCTGACAGGTACGGCAGCGTTATGGGTGAGCACGGAGCGACTGCACAGGACGTGGGCTGACTTGAAGGCGGCTCTCATCAATGAATTTGAGGAATCTATAAGCTCCAAGACGGCTTACGAAATGACAAGCGCATCAAGTTCATTACAAAATAGACAGGACAACGAACGAAATGGCAATCCGAAGACTATTCGATGTTACAGCTGTGGAGAAGTTAATCATTCGTCGGTGGAATGTCCACACAAGGGAAAAAGCGCCAAGTGCCTTAAATATAACGACTTTGGCCATATTTCTACGAAGTGCATGAATACGCAGGCGCAGATGCACGCGGAAACTTCACGTTGCAAGACTGACATGAATGTAGCAGCAAAAAGTAGAATGGCCGAGGCAGATTGGCAACCGGAGCCGAACGATCCAAAGTTCGTTGGCGATGTCACTACGAAGGCAGCCAATGAGGACGACGTTGTAAATGACTGCGCACATGCGTACAACGGTAATTTAAAGATGGCGGAATCTGTTGAAACCGCAATGTCTGAAATTGACACTGACAGCTACAAGGAAATAAACATTGAAATTTGCATCGAACGATCTGCAAACGAATCTTTGTGTAAAAAGCCCACGAAGAGTGTAACAATTTGCAAGAACGCTGTCAAGGTTGTGATACACACGGGCTGCGATGTGAATAAAGACGTACGACGACGCCACAAACCCAAACGAACGAAGCGACGACGAAGCGAAGACGACGTGCTGGTGGCAAAGATACCGCGGCGAAGGACCCAGCAGCGAGTAGAGCGGCAGGAAAAGTCTGATGACATCACACGGATACATTATCAGACGAGGACAACGGGAGATCCTGACGACGCGAAAGGCCGGTTTGATAATGATATGCAATACAAGAAGAAGGTAAAGATGAAGACTTGCTGAGATAAGTTTTGTAGGTATTTTATTTTATACGAGTTTTAATCCGAAGTAAGATGTTTAGTTTAATGTTTAATGATGTTACGATGTTTATTTAAAGTTGTTTTTCTTATTGTATAATATTGTAAATGAAGATGTTAGATTAAAGATGTGTATAGCTTCAGAGTGTAAGGACGGATGTTAGCCTGAGGACAGGTGTTAGAGCAGGATGGCCGAATGTGGAATGGAACGTAAGAGTGCAAAGGTGATGAACGATATTATGAGCGAGACGATGAATATTCGATTTGAAGAATGAGATGACGTATGTAAGATGTGTAGGATTTAGTTGTAACGGGTCTGCGGTACGATTTAACCATGTAAAGAACAAAATATATAGTTAAACGGTGACTAAATTAGTTTCCTTTCCAGCCATAGCATTACTTTGCGGATTTTTCTATGTGTTCTAATTTTTAGTGTCGTTTAGTAAATTAAGACAGATAAGCTAATCATTTCCAAAATACTTTACATGCCATAAACAAATTCACAGAAAAAGATACCTTGACACATTAAGAACTAAAGTTTAGCAGCGGTTCTCGCACTAGGTCGAGCCTGTATCGCGAGACACAGTCCTCAAAAGTTTCATCAAATACCAGAGGCTATAGAAATGCAGTAATTCAAACCGCATGATCTGATGGTTCAGGCAAGCACAGCAAATAAGTCCGAAAATAAATATTTAGATAAATGTATTTATCTTTTATTCCGTGAATAAAATCCTTCAAACACAATGTACTATTTCATTCATTTCCCAACAATAGCGGTAATGGTCACTTTAGAGCACTTCTTGCAACTTAAGATGTTTGAAACATGACACAAAACCGCCCAGTGGTCAACCGCAGTAGCTGTCGGACAAAAAACCGGCCAAGTGCGAGACGGACCGCGCCCCGAGGGTTCCGTATACATCTGTAGGTGTGCTAGTAATAAAATATCCGGTGTTAGCACAGCCCTCCTCCTAAGAACATAGACACCCAAGAATGTATGAATTTTTATTCTCATTCAGTTAAGATGTACGAGTAAGAGCTATCTTCAGATCAAATTTCATAATATTTCTATTTCAACTAATATATTAATATTTCTATGGCAATTTGTAATATTCCAAGATATTTCGAAGAGGCTAATATACGCTACGGGTGACCGCAGAGCTGGCAGCTTCCTTGGACAGCGTATTAGTATCGCTGTCCAAAGGGGGAATGCTGCCAGCGTCTGCGGAACTATGCCACGGGGGCCCCTCCATTTTTAATTATTTTATTTTAAGATTAGTTTTTAATTTAATCATAGTTTAATTTGTTTTCAACTCTGTTTTTTTTTTGGGTTCAGTTTAAATGATTTGTAATAGGAACTCATTTTCTAACTACTTTATCTTTTCATAATGTTGACTTAGGTATTTAAATTTTTATTGCTCCAAGGAGTCAGACGTGACTTTTTAATATTATTTTCAGTTTAGTATCTCCACGCGCTCCTGGAAAAGAGGGAGACAGGCTGATAGATGGACGAACAAGAAACCCTATAAGGCTTTAGTTATTGCTGACTGAGTTACGTAACCCTGAAAATGAAGAAACTTTTTTTGTAAAAGGATTTGTGTGCGTGGCAGTGGCAGCTCTCGAGTGCAAAGCATCTGAGCGGGCGCGCGTAAGCCGCAAGTAATGGAGTAAGGTGTTAATGCCGAGCTCTTTTGTTAGAGTTGTATGATTTTTTTGCTTGTTTGCCGAGACTTATAGACTCGAGACAACTTGAATTTGGAGTACTTCACGCTTTTTTGCTGTCCTATTTAATTGTAAATATAATAGAATGGAACTAAGTCCTTAAGCGTAAATAATATTTTTATTAATATACAAACTATTAAAAACTAAATAAGCACACTAAAACTAGGAAAGTTGATTAGTGAGTTAAAAATGATTAAAAATTAACCTTAAGTTTTAGTGAAATAATAAGCGACTATGTTTTCACGAGAGAGTCAAGAAACTATCCACAAAATATACCGCGTCTAATTTATTTATTAACTGACTTCTAAGTTATTTTCATACTTAAAATTTATTTAAAAACATTAGTTTGCTTTCACACACATACACACTATACACATCACTTCGAATTGGCGAAAATAGAAATTATGGTAATCGGTGAAGCTGCTAGCAACCCATCACTATTTTGATTCCCTTTTCCAGCTAGAATCATGCTAAATGTGGCCTTTAGGTATTTTTACCTTAGGCTCTCTCTACCCCGTAAAGAATAAAGATGTTATTTAATGTACGTATGTATGTTAGACTAGTAACATTTTATTTTGTTCCTTCGATAAACGGGTTTCAATTCTAATTAGCTTTATTTAAATATCTTTCTTCAAAGATATTTCGAAGAGGCTAATAGACGCTACGGGTGACCGCAGAGCTGGCAGCTTCCTGGACAGCGTGTTAGTATCGCTGTCCAAAGGGGGAATGCTGCCAGTCTGTGGTAGATATACTATGCCACGGGGGTGCCTCCTTTTTTAATTATTTTATTTTAAGATTAGTTTTACATGAATCAGATCTAAAAATGAATTCAGAAACCCTAATTACAGTATATCTGCTGATTTGTTATTTCCGGATCAACGATCTCTCACTAACCTAGACCCAATAAAAACATTCAATAGCTATTTAAAAAGAAATTGAACACTGCAATCGGTACAATTCAAAACCACGTCAAACAAACTATTGTGGTAAATCCCAAGTACATCATAATCAGTGTCCACAAAAACTAGTCTAAATATCAGCTACAGTTACGGATGTTATCAAGAGCTTTGTTGCACAAGCTTTGTGTTTCCGCCATCTTTGAAAATGCCGAATAGAAATGCGACACCAAGAAACATATCGACTGTGAAATAGGTAAACATTTGTAATTTAATATGCTTAGCGGCGTTACAGCTTATTGTAGTGTGCACGCACACACCTCTGTCCAACTATTATATAGCAATGCAAAGCCTAATAAAACTGCTAATAAACGACAGTTCGTGAACCGCACTTGAACTCTCATTTACTCCGAACTCCCGTCCCTACATGGCGATCCTGCCAGTGCGGCCTTGACGCTGCAATGGCGGCGCGCCGCGCCGACCAGGAAAATAGTCACGGGCAAAGTGGCTGGAAAAAGAGCTGTTGGGTGCAGCGAAATATCCGGGAATGGACTGGAATCACAAGTGCAGCGGAGCTTTTCAACCTGGCCAGGGACCGTGTAAAGTATGCGGAGCTGACTGCCAACCTTCACTAGTTGGAGAGGCACCATAAGAAGAAGCGGCGTTAACTGGCCGTGTAGCAGTGGCCTTAAGATAGGTACATCTCGTTTCCAGTCTACCCACTGCTGGGAACAAGTCTCCTCTTAGAATGAAAGGGCTTGGGCTGTATTTCCCAAGCGGGCCCAGTACAAATTCAAATTAAAAAACCAAAATATTCGAAATTATTTTTGCAAATTGGCCGCCAAGGGCTCTTTTACATGTCTTTTTTGAAACTACCAGCGCATTCGGAAAGACCATCATTGCCAAGAAGAATGCGCCGCAAGAAACTAGGCAGTAAGTAATTTTTTGTTTTGCAAAAAGGAATAAATGTCTTCTTTCTTTCTTTCTTTCTTTCTTTACGTCGCAGTAAGTCATTTCTAAATGGTTGTTTGGCCTCATTACCATAAATATCAGAGGTAATGCCGAAAGCATCGCGAAATCAAGCTTTAAATCTAGTTACGTTTCTTGTTACAGTTTAAATAAAGCTCAAAAGTAATTGTCGTCTCGTTAAAACTCGTTTTATTGTGCGTCCCCCCGAAAGCCGAATTAGACGCAATTAAAAAAGGAAAATTACAATTTCATTCGTCGCTGAAGCAACATATTGGGTGAACGCCTCAAACAAATGTCACGTAATCCCGCAAAGTGTTTTGCTTGCCAATGCGCGGTAATGAACCTTATCACGTTCGGGTAGCGGCCGTCGAGCTGCGCGGGTAAGCTGGCAACAATGTCATTGTGTGTTTTTTGTATTGTGTTTTTATTGTGTTACAGCGTTTACTCGACGCTAACGAGTCTGCGGGGAGCCGTGCGAGCGAGAGGCACCGCGGAGCGGGACGGCGCGCCATTTGTTTTGCAGTTGCGGTTCGCGGATGTTTTTTGTCCCCGTTTTTGGTTGTTAACGCATTGTGCGTAATGTTAAGTTGGTTAATTTTTTAACATTTTATTTATGCACGGGTCGGACTACATTTTCCGTTTAACCCCCGAAGTGCAGTCGCGTTCATTGATTGAGAACCCACTTAAAGTTGAATAACTGTCATCTTGTACAACAATTAAAATTGTTTTTTTTTTACAAAATTGTCATGTCTACGCTTTGACATACCTAAAAGTTCGAGGCCATAATAAAGGTTTTCGAGTAATTATTTTCTGAGTACAATATTATAAACGAGAAAGTTTGTAAGTATGGATGAATGGATGGATGTTTGTTACTCTTTCACGCCAGAACGGCTGGGCAGACCTGGCTGAAATTTGGAACATAGATAGATTATAGTCTGGAATAACACATAGGCTACTTTTTATCCCGGAAAATTGCGAAATTCCTGCGGGATAGCAATAAACGAATTCTATGCTGACGAAGTTGTGGGCAACAGCTAGTACGTATACCTACATAAATCACATATTTATCCCTTACGGGGTAGATAAACCCTAAGTTAACAAGGCATAAAAACCTTAGTACAGTCGAGGGCATAAATTAAATATCGATACAGCCATCATGTCAATTATTTGTGCTCATTGTTTGCGGCATAAAGGTGTACAGATGATTTTGACGTCTTGTAACGTAGGTAGTACATATGTTTATGCGCCTGTACATGGTGTGAAACATACTAATTTAATAGATACTTAAAATCTGTATAACTTATCCTTTTAGCAATTCAATTGTCAATAGAAAATTTCAAAAAAGCAATCGTTACATCGCATCATCACACGCTCGGCCGCCCCTCAATGCTTGAGCATAATGCCATCAGAGTCGAGCATAATGGCATCAGAGCATTTGAGCACTCGGCGAGCGCTCGCTATTAAGTCGTTATCTATCGGTTGTGTAATTTGCCGGCTGGGCCTTGAGATAACATCTCGAAGTTAGTGCCCCTTTACACTCTCGCGCCGCGAATAACTGAGCGCAGCTTTAACTTCATCGCAGCTACTGCTGTGCTGTACCCATGCAATACCATTATCTGTTTAGTATTCGATATCGCCAAACAATAGCTCACAAAAACTGGTTATAAACACATCATCTGAATATTGATTTTAATTTCTAAACGTCAGTGAAAATTAGAACATAAAAAAATCCGAAAAGTAAAGCTATGGCCGGGAATCGAACCCGGATCCTCGTCATTGGCCACGAATAAACATACTTACATAATCTATACATATAATAAAATCGTTGAGACCAAAAAATCTGTACATTGAAGATTAAAAAAAAAAACCGACCAGGGTGACTTAAAATCGGTAACTGAACATAATAAAACAATTTTTAAAATTTTTGTTTGTTTGTTTGTTTGTTTGACTGAGCATCACGTAAAAACTACTGAACGGATATTGTTGAAATGTTCACAAATCTATTTCAATAAATTCAGAATAGGATATAGGCTACAGAAATTTTGGAAAATTTTGGAAAAAGGGGGTGAAAAGGGGGGTTAAAGTTTGTATGAAAAAATAAAATTAGATTGTTCTAGAATCATGAAACTCAGAATAAATACTTAGTAATAAAAATAAAGAAATACTTGTTTTAGCATTTTTTTTAAATCTTACCCAGAGGCGCAAAAAAGAGGGTTTTGTGTTTAAAATTAATTAACTTCATACACCTATACAATAAAAACCAATGAAGTGTAACCTTTTAAAATTGCTAAATAATACTTCCAATTTAATACAGGTAAATATAATTTCTCAGTTTTCTTGAAATTTAATTTTTAAGGTGATTACGCACAAAATAGCGGAACTCAAGAAAATCAGCTTTCCTCGGTATAAGTAGTTGGTAATAATTACAAACAAAATAATACTACGGAGAAAATAGATAGATACGAATGTACATAAGACATAAAGCCGGAAAACTGTGAAAATTGTGAAAAAACATTAATAAAATAATTACATGCTATACAGGTATTTTTCAACGAAGACATTTTCGTCATACCTAAATCAACCCAAATTGGCGTCCTAAATTGTGTTCTTTACCTAACACCTAAAGTTCAATATGCAATACCGTTACTTTGTTTTTATTTATGTGCTATTATTCACAACGCGTTCGGTTTTTGAACGCACTCTTATTTGAAAACCTGATATAGGTATTATGAGGGCGGCGTGAAACGCTTGGCTGTATGCTCTTAATATCTTTGCCTAAAAAAATGAAAATCAAAAGGCGCGTTTGCGTCTGCGCTACGAACATGTCAGAATTTTATTGTGAAAAAAGTTTGTGCTTTTAGTATGAATCTGACAGCGAGCGAACCTTAACTGAATCGCATTACGACGTCATGGTAAGGCCTCTGTAGGTAATTAATTTGTAGATAAAGATGATAAGTGTTAATAATCTGTAGCTACCTACTTAAACCAAGAAAATAAATAAAAAAACTTCTGCTAGAAAAAATTGAGTCGCAAAATATTAATTAAAACGGATTAGTAAATGAATTGTTAGTCGTAAGGTAAAAACAGGTAAACATTTATGTACCTATCATTTGATTAGAATATATTTATTTTTTTAAATTAATCAGGGTACAAATATCGTTAACGTGAGCGCAGTATTCGCCAATAAGCGTCATAGTTCGGCGAAATTAATATTGATGTAGGTAACTAAAACTGTACTTAGCCTTTTTGAATAAAGAAACTATAAACAAAACTATAAATTAAACTATTTTGTAAAATAAGGTATAAATAAATGTGATGAGGCATTAACCAGTTCACACCTGTTTTTTTTTTCAAGATTCCGTGTCACAAATTATTATTGTCATGACGTAATTTTAAAAGTATAGTTTCGTACACACTTTCAGTGGTTCACGTGACGAAGTTAATAGTCATAATAATAATAATTTTGATATCGAGAAAAGCCGTAAGTATCACAAAAACACACGCGGACGAAGTCGCGGGCAACAGCTAGTATAAGATAAATACACACTTGCATTATATACCTTCAACATTCGCGGCATTCTTTTCAAAACTTACAGTAACAGGCTCGCGTGAGTGTGGAGGGCCCGTGTCGCAGTACAGTCGCCCCAAAGTTGCTATTGTTAAATTGTAATGTGGATTTAATTATGATGTTGACGATACGTTATGGTTTTTGATGGAAGCAAAACTGCAAACTGATATGCCGGCGGGGGTTTTATTTTTATTTTTATATAATTTGCTCTGAACGTTGACATTTATACAACACAATGATAATTCTTTGGGTTACATGGGTGTTTTCAAAAAAAAAGTTCACATGTACATTTTTTCCAGAATTTAAATATTTTAGGTTTTTCTTACTCAGAAGTATTTGGTTTACCCTATATCGATAGGGTAAACCAAATACTTCTGACCCTATACAAGAATAAATGTGTCCCAAAATTTACATTCCAGTTCGTCACTTTTTATTATATGATACCTATATTGGAACGTGACGAACAGGAAATAAATTTTCATCGTAAAATCTGGGACACATTTTTTCTTGTATGAGAATCCATGGGGTAAACGATTATGAGTAAGAAAAACCCAACATATTTAAATTCTAGAAATTGCTGTTTCTATTCCTATATACTATCTTCCTATATTCCTATATTCTCTCATGCATCGAAAAAGGAATGAGTGGATCAGACGAGTCACAAAAGTTCGAGACGTGGTGGAAGAGATCGAGAGGAATAAGTGGAGATGGGCGGGGCACATTGCCAGGATGAATCACGATCGTTGGGCGAGGCGAACGCTCGAGTGGAGACCTCGTGAGAACACTCGCAGTAGAGGAAGACCACCAATGAGGTGGAAGGACGATATCTGCCGACAGGCGGGTGGAGGATGGATGCAAGTGGCTGTCGATCGCCAGGCGTGGAGAAGTGGAGAGGAGGCCTATGTCCGAAGACGGACGAGTTGAGGGCTGCTATGGATGGATGGATGGATTCCTATATACGCAGATGGTAAAAGCCCATCGAGGGAATGGGTGAAAATCTTAGGAATCATGTTATAGGTGATGCGGCTAGCAACCCATCACTATTTTAATTACCCTTTCCACCTATACGCCCTCAATCATGCTAAACGTGGCCTTAAGGTTTTGTTACCTTAGGCTCTGTCTACCCCGTAAGGGATAAAGACGTGAAATATGTATGTGTATATGAATGTATATTACAATTTTCAATTTCGCGACATGTAATTAATGTAATCGTGTTTGAGATCGCTGACCCAGCGGGAGTAACTAGGTTATTGCTAGTATAATGCATTGGATGTGATGGGGTTCGGTTCCCGGCCCCGGCGCAGCTCCGCCCGGGGCCGCGATCGCAACAACTGGGCTGGGCGGGACTCGAACCGCCACCCGCTGGCCCGCGGGCAAGTTCGAGACGGTATGACAAACAACTTTTGAGTTTTGCCCAAATTTTCTTAGAATACTAACACATACACGAATTAAGTCTTTTTCCCTTACGGGGTAGACAGAGCCTAAGGCGATAAGACCTACAGGCCACGTTTAGCATGATTGTGGGCGTCAGGTGGAAACGGGAATCAAAATAGTGATGGGTTGCTAGCATCGCCTATAAAATGATTCCTAAGATATTTTCGTCCATTCCCTCGACGGGCTTTTACCATCTGCAGGGGAAGAGAAGCAACTGGTACATTCTAGTATTTTCTTTAATGCCTGATGCTGATATTAATAGCCGTTAAATATTATATTTGTAACTAATAAATGATTGCAAGTCACATAACATAGCACATGACTTCCTTTGTTGTCACACACACACACACACATACACACAAATCACGTCTTCATCGCTTACGGGGTAGACAGAGCCTAAGGTATCAAGACCTACAGGCCAAGTTTAGCATGATGCGGCTAGCAACCCATCACTATTTTGATTCCCCTTTCCACCTATACGCCTTTGTTGAAGTCATCCTGTAGTTTGGCTATTCTTCAGTCCCAGGGAACCCCGGTGCCCCGCTGCGCGCGGTGTGTCCCGGCCGGATCCTGGTGTGTCTCCGCCTTAGTAATGACAGTATCAGATGTAAGCGATGTTATCGTCACCCATGGGTGAAACAAGCTCTAGGAAAAAGGACTACGAAATAGTCCGAAACATGTCGAGCATCACTCGACTTTTCATACGCGAGTTATCCGTTTATGTGTAATGATGTTTAAGTCTCACGGTAGTTTCATGTTGAAAGCATTGTACGAATCGGTTATTTTATATCGGAGCTAATTCTGCAAAGCTACACACACACAAACCACTTTATCCCTTACGGGGCAGACAGAGCTTAAGGCAACAAGACCTAAAGGCCGCGTTTAGCATGATTGAGGGCGCGTAGGTGAAAGTCCCTTCCCGCGCCGATGGTAAAAGCCCACCGAGGGAACGGGCAAAAATCTTAGCAATCATGTTATAGGCGATGCGGCCAACCCATCACTATTTTGATTCCTCTTTCCACCTATACGCCCACAATCATGCGAAGCGTGGCCTTTAGGTCTTGTTACTTTAGGCTCTGTCTACCCCGTAAGGGATATAGACGTGATTTGTGTATGACAAAAACTCCTACGGACGGGCTCTTTTATGACTAGAACAACTTTGTAATGTAAATATTAACTCATGTCCAAATGTCTATGAAAATTAGAACACATAGAAAAATCCGAAAAGTAAAGCTATGGCCGGGAATCGAACCCGGATCCTCGTCATTCCGTGACGCGTGCTATACCCCTACACCACCTGCAGGTGGGTAGTCTTCAAGTTTTTCTACTTGTTAATAGCTGTCACGTGACCTTTGTCACTATGCAAATTTTTGTCGCTAAGCGTCATCTGTTTGAATGATGTGTCTGTACGACACAATTACAATCTCCCGTGGAACATCTACTGCTAACCGGACGACAGAAGGCGCTGTTTTTCAAATGATAGGTATATACCTACAATCAAATGAATCGAGAATTTTTATTTCTTGATTTTTATGTTTACTTTTACGTATTGTTAAAACACACGAGCGTCCCCCCTCCCCCCTCCGCTAACTGGCTAAAACGGCAAAAATTGCCCTCCAAATCACCGGCGTTTTTTAATAATTGTTTTATGCTCTAACAAATGAGTTTGAAATTGGATCGGGCTCGGAGCGCTTACAAAAATGGATGCTTAATGCGTTTAGGGCGAGCGAGACGCCGCTATACGTCGGAGAGGGACGGGGGACGGGACGTTTTGTTTCTTTCGCGTCCAATTGTTGCTGTATTGACGTGTGGAGGGGGTAAAGGGTTCAAGGGAACTAGAAGGCTTGCAGAAAGGCTAGTAGTTGGTTTACGTTCAAGGCAAGGTTTGATACAATTGTCTTAGTGCTCTGGAATATCCGAGCAGCTAGTTAAACTACGTATGTATGTATGTATAACTCTTTATTGTACATAAAACACACTAAATTTTTCGAACTTATCCCTTAAAGGGATCTGTTCCAGCTAACCTTCGAACGATTGACAGGACAACAGAAACCAGATTATAGAGAGTAGGTATAGACATACTAAAAAGCTAAGACAAAAGACCGTAACTTAACATAAACAAATGACCCATTAAAATAATGATAAATTATTTTCCTTCACCAAAAAGCTCAATGCAAATTTTATGTTTAATTAAAAAAGTAAGTAAATGCTTTATTGTACAAATATAAAGAAACAGACACAAATTACATAAAAAAACATTGAATAATGCACAAAGGCGAACTTACTCACTATAAGGATATTTTGAAGTCACTCATTGTCGGTTCCTCGCTTAATGCTCCTCTCATTTACTCAAAGGTTATCTGGTAGAGACCCCTTATAGGAATAAGTTCGCCTTTGTATGCCCAAATATATGTATATATAATGTATTTTTTTGTGATTTGTCTCTGTTTCTTTATATTTGTACAATAAAACATTTACTTACATATATAAGGGACCTCTACCAGTTAACCTTTGAGTAAATGAGAGGGGCATTAAACGAAAAGTCAGAGGTGCAAGCCCGGGATTCAAACCCACGATCCTCTGCTTGAGCGGTCAAACTACTAGGCTATCACGGCTACTAGTGGGTAGGTACTGACCATCAACAAAAAAATGCAACGTGACCATTGACGTACAATAAACAACTAGACTCCCAATCACGCTCAAAAACTGTCCGAAGCAAAGGTCTGAACACGCGTCTATTGTTCAGAGTTTTGGTTCAGTTGTGTTTCGACCGCGTTTTGATAACAATGTATATGTTTCTTTCGCACCGTAATCTTACTATTGAGAACAAAAGAGACAGGCAGGTTTCCAGCGCGTGGCGTCGTGTCATTACTTCTCGATTCTTACTTTCTTCTTGATTTGTCTCTACTTCTCTATATTTGTACAATAAAGCATTTACTTACTTACTTACTTACTTACTTACTTCTCACGATCCTACGCCATTGATATTAAACATTACTGCCACGAAATAAGGTGTCAATTTGAACGAATATGTTAATGTTATCTATCTAAGTCGATGTGTTGACACACACAACACATAGACAAAGCAACTCGGACGTTTCTTGAGGAAACTTTGTTAGCGACTGAGAGTCAAGTTGTTTATTGTAAGTCAATGAACGTGACTCGTAAAATCTCCAATATATAACTTAGTGGTTAGTGACCCTGATTGTGAAGCTAGAGGTCCTGGCTTCGAATCCCGGTAGAGCCAGACAGTTGTATGATGAATACGAATGTTTATGCCCGAGTCATGGATGTTGTATGTATTTAAGTGTGTATTTATCTTCATTGTATAAGTATGTAAGTATTATCCGTATAGGCGATGCAGCTTGCAACCCATCACTATTTTTGATTCCCCTTTCCACCTATACGCCCATAACCATGATAAACGTGGCCTTTAGGTCTTGTTACTCTGTCTACCCCGTAAAGGGATAAAGACGTGATTTGTGTGTGTGTGTTTATCCGTTGCCTGATACCCATAGTACAAGCTTTGCTTAGTTTGGGGCTGGCTTAATTGATGTAATTTGTCCCCATACATACATACATACACAAATCACGTCTTTATCCCTTACGGGGTGGACAGAGCCTAAGGTAACAGGTACCTAGAGGCCACATTTAGCAAGATTGTGGGCCTATAGGTGGAAAATGGAATCAAAATATATATATATATATATTTTTTTTTGTTTAAAAACTACCTTCTACTGTTTTTTGTGTTTCGCTCCCAACCGACGGTCATAAATTTAGTAAGTTTATTGTGTTCTCATGTAAGTGAATTATTGTATATATTCTTATGAGAAATAAAATTATCTTCAACCAGAAAATAGTGATGGGTTGCTAGCCTCATTGTATTAGAGGCTGTATAGCGCCTGACTATATACTGGCTGTAAATATAATCTATTTACATGTATGTAAGTGTTTAAACGGTTGTCTAAGCAACACCGAATGTTGTGCTTAGACATAACAATAACATTGTATCTTGATTCAGAGACTGACGTGCGTACACACGTCAGGGCCTGTTTTTATAGTTTTCCTTTAATATACATATGCGGACGTATAGTTGTTGTTATAATTGTTTTATGTTTGAATTGTTTTGTGTAGGTATTAGATTAATTTATTTTTCTTGATGGTTATGCGGTTATTCATTTGTTAGGTTTAGGTTTTGTATGTTTTGTTTTATTTGTAATAATGTGAAGAGTACAGGCAAGTACTGTGTGTTTTATAGCTTGTCTGTATGTGTGTATGTCTGTATCATGTAATAGATTAAGGGGGCGTATTAGAGGCTGTATAGCGCCTGACTATATACTGGCTGTAAATATAATCTATTTACATGTATGTAAGTGTTTAAACGGTTGTCTAAGCAACACCGAATGTTGTGCTTAGACATAACAATAATATTGTATTGTGATTGAGAGACTGACGTGCGTACACACGTCAGGGCCTGTTTTTATAGTTTTCCTTTAATATACATATTTACTGTTAAATCTGGCTGCTCATTTCCACATAATCTCATTTCATTGCCTATAATAATATTTGTCCCCAGATATTTCTTTATTTATTTTGTTTATCCTCAGGTTGTTCCTTAAAACTATTTCACTTGTAATTTGGACTAGTGCTGCCTCCCGCGCTAATGAACAGTGAAACGAAGACAAACTCCTTTCCCGAGCGCCCAGTTAACGCGATTTAGTCCCCCACCGGACAGGGGGGGGGGGGTAATAGGTCCCTGATTGTTTTATATTGCAGACACCTGCCGAGGTAATAAGTATCTTGGAAATGATTTTTAATGATCGAAGAATAAATGGAAAATGGGCTGTCTGAAACGCGTTTATACATCCCCTTGCAAAACTTTACTTTATAAGTCTTAATGGCTAAAAATTTGAAAAACCCCGTGCCCAATTTTTTTGCAAGAGTGCGTATTTTGACTAGGTATAGAATAAAATACGTTAATCTTGCTACTCCCCTACTTACGTGCAAGATAGCCAAGCCTGTGCGAAATATTTTTTTCCCTTCTCTACTGCCACATAAAACACACATAAATCTCTACCTGATTTATCTGCTATGGGTAGTGTCGCACGCGTCGCGGAATGATGAGGATCCGGGTTCGATTCCCAGCCATAGCTTTAATTTAGGTACCTGCTATACCAGTATAGAATACGCGAATTATAAAATAAACTAGCTTCAGCCCTCGACCTTAAACTTCCTCTTGAATCAGTTTATCTATTAAAAAAACCGCATTAAAATCCGTTGCGTAGTTTTAAAGATCTACATACAAAGGGACAGATAAAGGGACAGACAGACAGCGGAACTTTGTTGATCAAGTTAGCAAATAAAGAAGACACAAAAAATTTACTCAAGACACTAGAGCATAAAAAGTCACTTTATACTTACTTGTTACCTTTAGACGCTGTCTGCCCCGTGAGGGGTAAAGACATGATTTATGTATTTTGAATAGGATCATGGAAAAAAAATCCGGTTCCAATATCCCTTAAACAGAGGCACCGTTTACCGCTAAAACCCACCGTTGCTTTTAATCTCCTGTTTTTATATTAATAAGGAAGATTTAGCAAATATGGATCACACATGCGCGTGGGCAAGTAATCCGCTAACGCCTGCGCTACTCTAAATATCGAAATTCCAAGCTCGAATCATACTGTCCTTCTCTCTCCTATTAATGGCTTTCAGTGGGAGCGAAAAGGCACGATACGAACTTCAAGTTTCAGAGTATTAGGTACGCTTGTTCATAGTGTTCACACATCGCAGGACGCGGTAGGCGAAAACTGTCCCACGGCGGTACAAGACCGGCTGCCATACAAATATCTTTCAAAATTTACATAGGTACACATACACATACACAAATCACGTCTTTATCCCTTACGGGGTAGATAGAGCCTTAGGTAACAGGTCACATTTAGCAAGGTTGCGGGCGTATAGGTGAAAAATGGAATCAAAATAGTGATGTTGCTAGCCTTATCGCCTATAACATGATTCCTATGATTTTAAGTAAGTAAGTAAGTAAGTAAATGCTTTATTGTACAAATATAGAGAAGTAGAGACAAATCACAAAAAAAAAAGACCTTAAATATATGCACAAAGGCGAACTTATCCCTATAAGGGATCTCTACCAGTTAACCTTTGAGTAAATGAGAGGAGCATTAAGCGAGAGACCGACAAGTTCATTTTGGCTCATTCTCTCGATTCCCTTTTTTTCAGAATTTAACAAGACAATTTAAACATTGCGCAAAGTATTGACTGACGTACAAACGTTAAATTGAGTAGGAATTTAGTTACCTAAAATACAAGGTTTCATGTGTCCATTTTGTATCATTGTATTTTTTTATAATGTCTCTGTAACCATGAGACCAACACTTTCGGAATGACCGTCTCTACCATTGCTGGATTAAATTAATTACATATTAATACTGACTAATTTGTCAAAGTACAGCTTCAACTTCTGGAATGAAAAGGAGCTATTTGGCATGCGATCCCTCCATATTAAGATGCTGTACTGTACTGTATATGTGTACTGAATATGGAACTTGATTGGTGCTTCTGGTGGCATTCTTTGTGGAATAGGATCATAGTACCATTATTAGAGAACTTGTTGGCAATCGGGATTTAATGATAGAACAGGGAACATTTTTATCAATAAAAGTAAAAAAATCTGCTGTTATTTATTTTCAAACTTTTTGTCTCAATGTGATGGGTGTGTGTCTCTCTGTGCTACTAATTTAATGTTTGGTCCTGCAACAAATAAGTAGGTAATTGTTGCTCGTACTTCTCTAATTAGTTGCTAAGTGCAAGTGCCATAATAATGTTATTATTATTGTAATTATAATAATAAGTTTTAGTTTTAAGACTATTTAACAATACTGCCGTGCAGATTTTAAAACGCAGTAAGTGCAAAAATGCTGTTTCGAGATAAACGCAAAAAACTACTTCAAACTTCGTTTTTTTCGTTATTTTGAAGAATTTTGCTCAATTTCCACTTTAACTATAGCGTAAATGTTACAAGAATTATTTACAAAAAAAAAAGAACATCCTGAGACTTATATTACGCATGAGAGGAGGTTTTTACGAAAATCTGAGCTGTTACTGCAGACATATTTTTACTAAAAATCTTTTAGAATACCAAATAATATGCAGTATAAAAGCTTGATACTGCAATAGTTGAATCGTGTTTGCAGAGTAAAGTACAGTATGGTCATCATGTTTACTGCATTTTTGTTAGAATGTAGCACTCGTTTGAAATGCTACGAGTTATTTTACTGCTTATTGTAAGAAAATTGAACGTAAAAATGTATAAAATGACTGAGTAAATTTCACATTCTATAATATTTATTTATCGGTATCATTAGTCACCATCATTATGTAATAATACAACTAATTGTATAACATTTTATTTGTGGCTAATAATGAATGATTACCATTAAAAACTTTAAATTACTTTCAGTCTTAATTGAGAATAAAGTCAAAATAATACATAACGTTTCATTGTTTCTATAACTTTTTATTTACGTGTAATTAAACCTGCCTTACTGAGATCAATGATAGGTACATTGGTTTAAAATAATAGTGCTTACTTACATAAAAAAAAACAATCAAACAAACAATTGTGACCTAAATAAAACAAGGAACTTAGTTCTGAGATCAGACTTAATTAATAACATAATTATTAATTCATATTTGTTTTTTTAAATATATGTACCATACCTATAATATTCTGATAATATTTTCACATTTTGTGGTTTTATATTTTTATTATTTGACATTTTAAATTATTATTATTTTCTCTTTGTATGTACCCATGACGATCTTTTTGTGAATTTACATTGGCATTTCATTAAGCTTTATTTTTGTTTGTTGTTATTTTGTTTTTTATTTAATTTAAGTTAATATAATTATATCCTTTTGTGAATTACTTATGTTTGTCATTTAATTGTATTTTTAAAAGGGTGATAAATGAATCTATCTATCTATCTATATATTTCTTTTAGAAGTATAGGTAAAAAAAACTTAAGTAAAGTTCCACTTGCAAATAGTTGTGATATAAAAAAGGAATTTACAGCAAATCAAATGCAGAATTTCGAAAGGGTACAGCATTAATTACTTAAGTTTTTTACCTATAATTCTAAAAGATACAAAAAATCTACATGATCTTGTAAAAACAAACATCAAAATTAGAAAAATTAAGCTTTAGCTTATTAAAACTTCACATATAAAATCAAATAAAAAACATTCTCATCAAAAAAATTGTGACTGCACGTCGTGCTATGTGGTGACAGTTGATTATATTTCGTAGATTTAGATTTTTGATCTCATGGTAGGTACATATATTCTTTAAGATTTTAAAAGAATGAATAATTATGTTATTAATTAAGTCTGATCTCAGAACTAAGTTCCTTGTTTTATTTGGGTCACAATTGTTTTGTTTTTTTTTTTATATAAGTAAACACTATTATTTTAAAACAATGCACCTAGCTCAGATTTTCTTAAAAACCTCCTCTCATGCGTAATATAAGTCTGAGGATGTTCTTTTTTTGTAAATAATCCTTGTAACATTTACGCTATAGTTAGTGTAAATTTAGCAAAATTCTTCGAAATAACGAAAAAAACGAAGTTTGAAGTAGTTTTTTGCGTTTATCTCGGAACAGCATTTTTGCACCTACTGCGTTTTAAATCTGCACGGCAGAATTGCTGAATAATATGCAGTAAGTAAGGCCAGAAACGCAATATAAAAATTAAAAAATATTGATTTTGAACGTATACTGCGATTTAGATTGTAGACTTTTATATTCGTACGATTAGCAAATACCGATCAACGAGCAGTTAAACTTTTATCCGCCGTGAAAATCGCAGTACAGAGTAAAAAAAAACTTTCATTTACAAAGTAATACGCAGTAAATTTGACGCATACTGCGATTTAAATGGAATATATTATTTTTATTTTTCAATAATTACTGACTAACTAAGAGTAAGTTGCCTAATCACTGCATTTTAAATGGTCCTTACAGATACGCGTAAATTGTATCTTTACAGTTCCAATAAAGTAAGTTGTTTCTTACTGCATTTTGGTTAGTGCTACGGTGCATTATTTACTGAGCACTTTGACATACTGCTCGTAGAGGCTTCGAAGGAGGCTCCGGACCAAAAAACCGATTACATACATGTGTGCGTTTCGATGCACTGATTCTGAATCACTAATAAACAGAAATCACCCAAAATGCCACTTACTGCGTTTTAAAATCTGCACGGCAGAATAAATAGCCGTAAATGTTTGAAACTATATGTATACATACCTATTATAACATCTTTGTCTACATTTTTATGCAGTAAATAGTTTGAGTTTGAGTTTTCACAGAACTGTAAGACATATTTACTCTGTGAAATTAAAAATACTGTAGAGGCTATTGTCAACTGTATTTTAGTCATCAAACGGTATGTTTGTATGTATGTAAACTCTTTATTGCACATAAAAAAATTAAAAATACAGAAGTACACAGAAAATAGTACAAAGGCGCACTTATCCCTAAGAAGGGATCTCTTCCAGCTAACCAGTGTGTGTGTGAACGGTTTGTAATAAGTTTATTTCATACAAAATGTAGTCCAAAATACTTTGTATGGCAGCCCGCAACTGAATTGGTAATTTTATTATATTCCATTACCGCTTCTTTTAACATCAATTATGGCATTCAAACCAATCCTTACCGTAATGTGCACAAGGTTCAAAATACACATTATTTTCAAAAATATTTAACTTGTTTTACAATGACTCTTATTGCAAAAGCATAAGGTCGCTAATAACAGTACCATAGAGGTGTTAAATGGCTTTGTCAAAACTCAACACGCGTAATAATCACCCTTAATGCTATGGTGTTAAGTTTACAATAATTATTTAACAGCCTTTATTCTCGTGGCATAAGGACGAGTTTACATGATTATTATACAGTGTATTTTAATATTTAGTGCATAATCTAGGCTGAAAGGCACAGCGAGTGGTCGCCATTGTTTTTTTTTAAGGAAAACGGTCAAGTGTGATTCGAGTTTAGAAACAGAAGAGTTTAGTACAAAATAAACATGGGTTTCAAAGGGAATGGCGTAAAGAGGTAAAAAAAATCCAATACTTTCCTTTCCACCTATACGCCAACAATCATACTAAGCGTGGCTGTAGGTCTTGTTGCCTTAGGCTCTGCCTACCCCGTAAGGCATATAGCCGTGATTTGGGTACGTACGTAGGCATGAGTTGTTTGAACGATTTGTATTGTATTATAGGTGAAGTCGCGGGTATAAACGAGTCCTTTATTACCGCGAAAGAGATTAGACGCGACGCAAAGCTAAGAATTGGATATCCCGTCACAATTAGCTGAAGTCATCAGCGGGTCGCGGGAACCGAAGAGTGCGGCTTCCTGCTGGCACAAGGGACGAGAGACCAGCGGGTTGAAGGCTGGCAGCTCACACCACATAAAAAGACCAGACAGAGTTCTTAAAGGATATAAGCATGCTCTCGACGAGGAGAAGTGACTTTTCCTAGCAGTGTATCACTATAATAGGTACACACATAAATCACGCCTTTATCCCTTACGGGGTAGACAGAGCCTAAGGCAACAAGACCTAAAGGCCACGTTGAACATGATTGTGGGCGTATAGGTGGAAAGGAGAATCAAAATAGTGATGGGTTGCTAGCCGCATCGCCTATAACATGATTCCTAAGATTTTGGCCCGTTCCGTCGATGGGCTTTTACCATCTGCGCGGGAAGAGAAGCAACTGGTACATTCTATGGTTTTTCTTTACTCCCAGACCAGCATGGAAGAACTCACTATAATAAGCTAAAAGAAAATGTGATCCACTTCCAGTGGTCATTTATAACTTTACAAACATTATCTTTAATATCAAACTGAATAGACACCGTCACATCTCATCAGTCAAGTCGCTACTGTCGCTCCCGCTACCGCCCCCGCTCCCGCTCTCGCTGCCGCCACCGCTCTCGCCCCCGCAACCGCCGCCGCCCGTCGCCGGCGCATGCGCGTAACCGCGTTAAGTTTTCCATTTCCGCGCATCTCTCGATTGCATTACAAGTTTAACTAAAATCGCGAGGAAACCGACGCGATGTGCCGGATGAGACGAACAATTGCTTTTTATAATAACAGTAGCTACTGCCCGCGACTTCGTCTGCGTAGAATACATATAAACCTTCCTCTTGAATCGCTTTATCTATAAAAAAAAACGCATCAAAATCCGTTGCGTAGTTTTAAAGATCTTTTATATATATATATAAGAGGGGGCAAACGAGCAGATGAGTCACCTGATGGAAAGCAATCACCGTCGCCCAGGGACACCTGCAAGACCTGGGGAATCACAAGTGCGTTGCCGGCCCTTTGAGGAACAGGAAGGCTCAAAGGAAGCAGGAAAGGAGGCAGGAAGGTTTAAATATCTTAGCATAGATACATAGGGCAGACAGACATACAGCGAAGAGACGTTGTTTTAAACTATGTAGTGATTGGCAATAATAAATTACTGTCTACAATTTTCGTAAAACATAATTAAATAGTGTCCCGTTTCTTGAAGCTACAGGGCCCCGATTTTTGAAAGCACATATGTAAAAATACCACTCGAAAGTGGTGAAAAATCGTGCTGGATTTGAATAACGAGTAGCTTAGAAGACACTTACCTACACTACAGCTCTCATTAATCTTGTGAACTAGTCAAAACTTTGATAAGAGCTGTAGTTTAGAAGATATAAGGATTTATACCACTTTCGAGTAGTATTTTCACACACGTGCTTTCAAAAATCGGGCCCCTGGCTACAATTTTACGAGTTTGAACTGGCAACATTGGCCTAATCAACCAATCAGCGGTTGGCATTTGACCAATGCTGCTAGTTTAGACAACATTGTGACTAGTGGATTCAAGCAACTGGCCACAGGTGACACAAAATAAACAGATACAAAACTAATCATAAGAGCAACAAAGAGTGCGTCACGCGTGTTAAAAAAGACCAGAAAAAAAATTGTTTGTCCTGCAGTAAACACTGGCTATACACTATTTTTTACATAGTACTGTACCTAAATACTCCTTCTTTACTCTTTATCGAATTCGAATCTTAAATATAAAAATTAAAAAAATAAACTAGAATTCGAAACAAGAGAAAAGTCAGAGTCTGCTTAGGGCTTCCATTGGGAGCAGATGTATTGATTCATTAAAACTAAAAAGATAAATAAAATACTGAACTTATATTCAAGGAGTTGCACTTTATTTAAAAGTATAAATAGTATATTGTGCCCTCTGAGCTACATCATCCCTTCGTAGAGTCAGTGTCTCCTCAAGGCTCTACAGTACCATAGACTGGCAGCATTCCCTCTTTGGACAGCGATACTAATACGCTGCCCAAGGAAGCCAGCTCTGCGGTCACCCGTAGCGTCTATTAGCCTCTTCGATATACAAATAAATAAATAAATAAATAAATAAATAAATATTAGGGAACAATTCACACAAATTGACCTAGTCCCAAAGTAAACACTAGTAGGCTTGTGTTATGGGTACTAGACAACGATATATACATACTTATATAGAGAAATAGATACTTATATAGATAGAAACATCCATGACTCAGAAACAAATATTCGTGCTCATCACACAAATACATGCCCTTACCAGGATTCGAACCCGGGACGCTTGCTTCGCAGGCAGGGTCACTACCAACTAGGCCAACCGCGTCGTCAAATATATGCGTTGGGAGTTTTTTTTTACTAATGTTATTGAGTGATGTGCTTGCAAAAGTCGGGTCACTGCCTGAGTAGAAAATTCCATTAGTGAATCAGCCAAGTTCTTGCTAATTCCTCTAGCATTAAGGCATCACATCCCGCCGCTTCTTTGTGTAATATACCCGCATTCTGTCCGTTTGTCACACGTGCACATCAACGCCTTCACAAAACTATCTTACTAGATACAACGAAGAACAACATTGTTTTACACTCGCAAAACTCAAAGCACAACCTTATCCCTAAAGTGTTACAGTTCCTATTGCTGGGATAAGGTGTTACGGAACTGCAGTATCAAAATTTGTTATTTGATAAGTAGCCGTAATCCGTGAAACTAATGCAGTTGTGCAAAACCGCCAAAGTTAACCAAAACCACGTTAACTCTGCTACTCGTTTCAAAAGTGACGATCTTAAATCTGTTACAATACCCGTGATTTTCCAACAATATTGTGTTGTGCAGCTGTAATTGGAATACTTAGGCTATTGTTAAGAGGTGTTATTTTCGGCACAAAACAGTTTTTGTTTGTTTGTTTGTTTGCGCAAATCTCGAGTGCTTTTGTTCGTGTTTTAAAGCGTTTTTAAAGATTGAAAAAAAAGCTAAGACGCTTGGGATCTATTAACGTGTGGAAGCTTTTGTGTGTCGTAACTCTAAGAACTGATCGTGAAATTGTACGTATCAGGGTTGTTACTGATGCAAAAATTTAGACATCCGCGGATGCAGATGCGGATGCGGATTATTAGAAGTTCACATGCGGATGCGAATTTTGGGATTTTAAAAGGATAATTATTTAAATTTGAAGTGCATAAATAGCGTAAAATCAATTTATTTTTAACTTTTTATTTATTTAATCATATTTTTCGAACAAAATTACACAACTTCTCAGCCCCCAACCTGTTTCTTAGTGGATTATATATTAACCCAGCTCCACTAAATAGTTGTTCGCTGGGAACACTGGCTGGTGGAGGTGATAAATATCTGCATGCTAACTTGGAGTGAATTTTAAATTCACAACGGTTAACTTTCCACCAATTAAGTGGATTTTCATCTAAATCCAGTCTTGTTTTGTTACTTGTTGATGTGAATCTGCATCCGTAAATACTCCGCATTGATTGATGCGGATGTGAATGCGGATGCAGATGTCTGAATTAATGCGAATATTCCGCATTTACGGACGCGGATGCGAATATTCGTAACACCCCTGGTACGTATTACAGTCTAAAGTTAGCAAGTTTTGATGCAAACAACTTACATTCACGAACATACATACGAACTATGGAAGTTAATTAAAAGCTAAAAGAGTTAGTTAGTCGGTAAAGGCAGTAAGATAACTTTTATGAAGATTTGTGGCGCTTAAACACGGCTGTGCCCGCTGAGCTAACTGGGTACAATGAAGCTGCGAGTCTGTCGCGTACAGTCGACGCCGAAAACAGATTTGTGAAAATACACGTTGTTCAATACATGGACATAAAATAAACCTACATACATACATATATCACGTCTTTATCCCTTACGGGGTAGACAGAGCCTAAGGTAATAAAACCTAAAGGCCACGTTGAGGATGATTGTGGGCGTGTAGGTGGAAAGGGAAATCAAAATAGTGATGGGTTGCTAGCCGCATCGCCTATAACATGACTCCTAAGACTCGCCCATTTCCTCGATGGGCTTTTACCATCTGCGCGGGAAGAGTAGCAAGTGGTAAATTCTATGTTTTTTCTTTACTCCCAGACCAGCATGGAAGAAATAATGTAAACCAATGGATAAATAGTACAATATAATTAATTTTAATCAATAAAATTAAATTCATCTTAACATGTAACTAAACATAGACTACTTAAAATGGCAACATTTAGAAATGTAAGAAAAACCTTTGTCTATGCTCTATTTTAGCCTTCCGGTACGCTGGCTGTACTAACACTTGTATTTAGTTTTTACACTGAATTATTGTTTAAAACTTCAGTAAAGTACTTTAAACAAAATATACTCGCGTTGTTTCTTACATGGGAAGTGGTCCTTCGAGCCGGATATGAACCAGCGACCTATGGGCTCGGAGGTATCTGATTTGTCCTATAGCACCAGGGCATTTTCTTGTAGGTGCTCCATTAAACAGTGTTCCTGAAACAGACCTTCCAATACCCTTTAAATTATCGAAGCTATATAGAAACCACATCTATGAAGATACTGTATTTCTTCCTATTATATATCTACGTGTATCGAATGTGTGTAAATAAATGTTTCTCTCCCTCTCTCTCTCTCTCCTTCTCTCTCTCTCTCTCTCTCCCTCTCTCTCTCTCTCTCTCTCTCTCTTTCTTTATCCCTCACGGAGCAGACGTATATGGTGGAAAGGGGAATCAAAATGGCGATGGGTTGCTGGCCATCCATCCATTAGCGAACCTGTTTGCAAAAATTATATTATTATAATGAATTGTTCGCTACAACTCGAGAATGGCTGTAAAGATTTGAATAATTTTGGTTTTGAAACCTTTGTGCAAGTCCAGGGAAGGTTTAAACGGTGAGAAAAAATTGGAAAAAGAGGAACGCGGGCGAAGCCGTGGGCAACAGCTAATTTTAGGAGTTTTGAGAAAGAGAGCGAGAGAGAGAGAGATACATTTATTTACACATATTCGATACACGTAGATATATAATAGGAAGAAATACAATATACTTAGGAATAGTACCGATATGTCGTAAAATGGGCCCCACTCAGCATAATGTTTTCAATCATGTAAATCCATTATGCTGAATTAAACCACAACAATTTCTAAGACACTATAGATTTTGAAGGAAAAAAGTCATTAAAACGGTTTAAATTTCATCACTTACAAAAGTGTAAATCCACGCGAACGAAGTTGTAGACGGCAGCTAGTGATAATAAGACCCAATCAAATGTTTCTAAGCAAAGAACTTCTCACTTAAAATAATTGTCGCTGCCACGCCAAGAAGCAACTTCGCTTCTTGCCCAGTACAGTAATCCCCTGTTATTAGAAACATTTTTACTGTCCTAGGCGTGTAATACACTTTTCCGCGGACTGTACCTTCTTTCTCATTATCTGAGTAAAGAGTTGTTTTATTCCGACGAGACGAGTTAGCTTCTAATTTCCCATTTACTCCGTCTCATCCCGAACACTTCAAAAACCACTTTGGTGTTTCTTCTCAGAGTTGAGAATTCAACGGCGTGTCGTCACTTGAAAATCACACGGCAATCTTCAAAAGGTTTCCAACTTTGCGTGAGTAGGTTAGAGTTCTGTGTTGCTTGGTTGCGTAAAAGCTGTTTAAGCAGCAGTTTTGCAGGTCCGGAAATAAGCAGTTTTAATTGGTTCGCGATTATTCCAGTAATTGTTGACGCGATTGGACGCGAATGCGATTGCCTTTACGAGAGCTGCGACGGATGTACTGGAAGCTGTTTGCAGAGGATGTTATTACTTGGAAAAATAATAAACTAGCTTCAGTAGGCTTAGTACCTAACTCGCTCGCAATCGCCATCTTGTTCATTTTGATCATTCAAACATGACGCTTGGCGACCAAAATTCGCATAGTAACAAGGTCACGTGACAGCTCTAGTAACAGATAGAAAAATTTGAAGTCTTACACACCTGCTATGGGTGTTGTAGCGGTATAACACGCGTCACGGAATGACGAGGATCCGAGTTCGATTCCCGGCCATAGCTTTACTTTTCGGATTTTTCTATATATGTTCTAATTCTCAGTGTCGTTTAGAAATTTCATTTTGACAGTTCATGTATGGGCTGACGATTGGCATCGGAATCAGATAGCTGTCACATTCATACAAGAACTGTCAAAATGAACACGATAGCGATTGCGAGCGAGATAGGTAATAAGCTTGCTGACTTAGCAAAATTCTTTGCAAAATTGGTTTACGTTGCGACTCTAAGCAGCTACGACTTTTGATTTGTTATCGCTATCCCGCGGAAACTATGCAATTTTTCAGAATGAAAAGTGGCCTTTGTTTTAATCTAGGATATCAGCTATCTTCGCTTCAAATTTTATCCAAATCCGTCCAGTAGTTTCAGCGTGAAGAAGGAACAAACATACACACTCAGTCACATCATCACAAATTTTCGTACCTATTTATATTTAGTACGATATACAAGGTGTTGCCAAATTAGTTTGGAATACTTTTCTTTTCATACACATACATACATACCTACATAAATCACATCTTTACCCCTTATGGGGTAGACAGAGCCTAAGGTAACAAGACCTAAAGGCCACGCTTTTTTTTCATAGAACTGTAAAAAGTATAAACGAGCGGAAAACAGTATACTATTGTTTTTAACAGTATGGTTGAGAACCCTTTTTATGGGTTTGGGTTAGTTAAATTCGACACCTTTGATTAGAATCAGGCGTTACTTTGCGGAGGTTCATTTCAATGAACGAAAAACATTTATCTTCTTGTACATCGTTCGGACTATATCTGAATAAAAAATATGATATATTTTTTAATAGAAGTGTTATTTCAAACATCCCTAATATTAAATCATGAGGTAACAGGTATAAGGAATTAAAAAATACAGTTTTACTTATTGCTATAACTTTATTTACACGTAAGCTTTGCCTACAATTTATAAATAATATATTTTACAGTTAAATACTTTTAACGAATGAAAAAGTCATGCTTTATACTTTAAGCAGGTAGTCAGATAGTAGGTACCTAATTCATAACTACCTACAAAACCGACATTGAAACCACTGACTGGTTTTTGTTTTAATTCTATCAAAAACACTAAATTATTTTTAATCCTGTAATCAAGAGCCTAATTTGCACTGGAACAGATTTTTTTCACGTGAAATAAAATACTATTTGAATTAAGTATTCGCTAAATCGACCATAATTTTTATTAGTCGCGTTTTTGCTGCCATCTCGCGTTGAGTAGTTCAACTATTTATTTCAAGTATGATAATGTTTACCTTACTGTTTAGGGCTATATTTCTGGTTTGGATATTATTAAATTATTAATATCAATATTAGTAAAATTCAGTTTGGGTAGATCCCTTATATCAAATTTTTTAAGCACCGATCAGAAACGTATTTCTTTACAAATTCTACAACTTAAAAAAGTTTCGGTTCTTCGATACTTAAACTATTAACTATAACTTAATACTAATCTATTAATTAACTTCGGCATTGAATTAAAAATATTTCGAAATAATTTATCCTATGCTATACTTTATTACAACGCCATCTAGTGTTGGGTGGCCAACCGTTGCGGTTGTTTCTGCAAGCTGCGGCCTTGCTCTTCTTTGATGATGTCCGCTAGAGTGCGCGCGGCGAGGTCCATGTCTTTGAGCGCTATTTTGCTGAAGGTTAGCCGCAGGTGTTGCGAGGGGGCGCTAGTGTCGTATAGGAAGGCTTGGCCAGGGATCAACATCAAACCGCGTTTGAACGCCGTTTCGAATACCTAAAACCACAATTTGTTTAATTAGTACAGTATTTACAAGACAGCGGCGCCACCGTCTATGCAAAAACAAAGCTTGTATGTATACAGAAATGAAGGTCCTTCGAAAACTTTTTCATTTAATAATATTTCATATAGAGGTTCATAATGCATTTTTCATTATAAGGTGTTAAGTCTGGGCAACGAAGTCTTTCAAAAAGTTTATAAGTAGGTAGTTTCCTTAACTTGGTCGATAAGTAAGTAGTTTCTTCAACTAAAAGTGCTCCATATCTAAAATTTTAAACCGGGACTTGCCAACCAAGGGGGCGCGTTGAAAAACGTCAGGGGGGCACAACAGGTACGTTTGCATTTCCGAAAGAAACAAACCAATAATTTAGTTAATATAAAAAAATGTGTGCTTCTCTCTTTGAAACATGACAAGGGCGCGAAAACATTTTTGGTTCGGATAGGCTCGGCGAAATAAAGGTTGGGAAACCCTGTTCTGAACCAGTACCCACTATGCCGTCACTCACCATGTTGTAAACATCGTCGACGCCGCGCACGCGCAGCCAGAGGAACAGCCCCCCGCTGGGCGGCGCCCAGTCGGCGAGCGGCTCCAGCGGCGCCAGCGCAGCCTGCAGCGCGTCGCGCCGCCGCCGGTAGAGGGCGCGCGCGCGCCGCAGGTGCTGCGCCAGCGCGTCGCGGTTCGACACTATGCGGTGGACGAGGCACTGCAGCAGACACATTTGGTAAGCTTAACGACATCTTCCACAGACTTTTAGGACGATACGTAACTTTGAGGATGATCCCGAAGAGGTATCGAAACTCGTCAGGCTTGGCTATCTTGCATGGTAGAGATGCCTGAGTCATGGATCGTGTCGTGTGATCAAAAATATCCGTTGTACTGTATTATTATTCAGTGAAAAAACAGGGGTATACATTTGGTAATTTCTGATACATACATCCATACATACTTAGATATGTCACGTCTTTTTACGGGGTAGACAGAGCCTAAGGTAACAAAACCTTGAGGCCACGTTTAGCATGATAAAGGGCGTATAGGTGGAAAGGGAAATCAAAATAGTGATGGGTTGCTAGACGCATCGCCCATAACATGATTCCTAAGACTTTCGCCCATTAGGCATAGGCTTTTACCATTTGCGCGGGTAGAGAAGCAACTGGTAAATTCTATGGACGAAAAGAAATTTCTGATACAATTTACATATATACCATCATGCCTCATTCTCATAGTGGTAAGCAGAGTCTACTTTGCTTCATTTGCTTCCTGATATACCTCTTTCGCTTCATTCACGGTATTCTTTATTCCTACTGCTGTATCTTCTCAGCAAATATTCTAAAACATAACAAGCTAAGTTCTTCGTTTGCTCGCTCTTTATCAGCGCTGCGTAAATATTTGCCTAAAAAATGCGTCACTGCTGTAAATCTCTTGATGAGACTTCAGCACACACCAATTCAAACATTTTCAATGTCACGGAGACGAGATGGATCGCGGATTACTCTGTTCGGGGAGGTGTGACAGGCAAACATGTTTTTGCGTTGTACACGTTAGAATAACACAAATGTTTGTGATGTTTTGTTGATGAACACATGATCTACGTTGTTGTAAATGTATCTGCGTTTCTTTACAACTTGAAAACTTAGACCACTACTAAAATTACATTGACAATCAGGTCTACCAGTGCTGTGGCTTGGCTTGTCTACATTACATTTGCATAAGGGCAACCTTGACCTTGACAAATCACTTGATTCCACATAACGTGTAGGTACGAGTGAAAGGCAAGATTGTCTCCCTGGAGTAGCTACTACGGGCGAGGTTCGTTCAGTGAATCTCGCAGCTGTACAAGCCTATTTTAACATGTTCATTGTTAACGTCAATGAGCAGCGACTTTAGGACAGCCTTGCTACCTGTTATTTGAGAGGTTAGGGAGGCAAAGAGAAACACACGCGCATTCGGTAATAGCTCCTGTATTCAACTGAAGCACCGCGCTGGACGCAGCCAGCGCCAACCATATCCCTAGATACATGTATAGCTATAACACTACCCTAAGGTTGAAAATCCTATGCGAGTAACATACAACGTAGATAAGACGTGGCTGTTAATTTGAAAGTTCGACTTTAGCGACATCATCATCTCATCTCCAGGCTGTATACGTCCTACTACTGAGTACAAGCCTCCCCTCAGAACGAGCTTGGCCGTTTTTTTTAAATCCCAAGTCGTACCGGTCCGGGAAACTGGAGTCGCTAGCTGATCCCAGAGCTTAACCGATTTCGCCACTTATTACATAAACCTCTGTGGTTTTCAATAGTGGCTCAATTTGTAAAAACCTTATTGTAAAATTTAAAATAAATTATGAATAAAAAAAAATAAAAAATAAATAAAATAACCGTGCGTGGTAAGAAATTTCGCGAAAAACGAACGTGGACTGCCAACTATTGAGGTGGTGAGAGTGAATTGACGGTTACGAGTAGTACGATACAAAAACTTAGCAGCAGGCAATAAACCTAACATTTTTTCCGAGCACGCCCCATGATAAATGCGGTACAAGACGCAATATTCCTCCGCAAAGACTCTTCGGATCTTCTTTTTTTTTTTTTTTTTTTATATTAATAGGAAAGCAAACGAGCAAGTGGGTCACCTGATGGTAAGTGATCACCACTACCCATAGACACCCGCAACCCCGGAGGAATTGCAGATGCGTTGCCAACCTAGAGGACTAAGATGAAATGCCTCTTGTGCCCGTAATTTCCCCGGCTATCTTACTCTCCACACCGGAACCCAGCAGTGCAAGCACTACTACTTAGCGGCAGGATTAGCCTCGTTGATCTTCGTTAGATTAGATTCGTTGAATGCGGTCAAATAAAAAACTATTGGACCGACTGCGAATCTGGCATCTCTTTCTTCTGTTCCATTATCGTTTTCGTCTCACCTGTGCTAGGGTGCAGCTGTGCAGCAGCTCGGCCTGCATGTGCAGCTCGACGCGCTGCAGCAGCGGGCGCGGCGCGCTCAGCCAGCCGCCGCGCAGCCCCGCGCTCACCACCTTCGAGAGGGAGTCCAGCCGGATCACGCGCCCCGCCACGTCTAGCGACAGGAATGATGGCACTGCCTGTTCCAACAGACAGACATTAGGGTCAGATGCTTCCTACTAGCAATGCACCAAGGGGAAGTTACCAAAGTTGCGACATGTTCTAATGTAATTATTATTTACTCAGAATTATTAATGGGAGCACGTTAAGACAGGTGTCCATAGGATATCATTATGACTTATTGTCCAAAGAAAATCATATTAAAATAAAATTAATAAGAAGTTAAAAATCCCATTGGAAACTTGTTATAGGAGCTTATCATAAATTCCCGTGAATTTCTGGAAATTCCACAGAATATTCTTGCTATTGTAATGTTCTGCAACTTGCCCATTGCATTTCCACTAACGAATAAACAGGGGCCTTACCATGACGTCTTAATGCTATCCAATTTCGACTCAGTTCAGGTTTTAGCTGTCATTTTTAATGGATCTGACAGCGAGCGAACCTAAACTGAATTGGAATCGAATCGCATTAAGACGTCATAGTAAGGCCCTAGCACAAAAATTCTATTTACCAACACACATAAAACACCGTCACGCCTTTGTCCCATATCGGGCGGGTGGTAGGGCCTTGTGCAAGGTCCGTCCGGATCGCTACCACCATCTTACTCGCTAATCCTGCTGCTAAGTAGCAGTGCTTGCACTGCAGCATATTGCAGTCTATGGGCAGTGGTGATCTCTTACCATCAGGTGACCCACTTGCTCGTTTGCCTTCCTATTCACATAAAAAAAAAAAAAAATATCGAAGCATTTGCTACGATCCTGACATTACCTTTTTCGCTCATCTACACTGTAGAGTATTCAGTCAAATTAACCCAAGCACCTGTTGAAATAGTCCTGAAAAATTCTGAGCCTTAAAAGGTATGACTTACCTCACCGTCGAAATTCAAGAACATGTAAGGATCATCTTCCAAAATGAGGAAGTCGTATTTGCAAGCGAGGTCATAGATCTGCCGTCTCCGGTGCTCCGGCAGCGTGGTGCCTGTGGGGTTGTTGGCTGTCGGCACCAGGTAGATGAGTCGAAGCATGCGGAGACCTCGCGACAGACGGTCGGAGAGGATAGCGTCCAAGGTCTCTGGTACCAGGCCGTGGGCGTCTTCCGGGATGCTGATGATTTCTGGAGAGTAGGGTTTCAGCTGGAAGTGATAAAACAAACGACGTTCAAGAATTGGCTGCTAGTGATGCCATGGAACTACGTTTCTAAACGTACAGACATGTTAAAGAGTTTCATGTTTTTGAGAAAACATCATTAGCGATTTCATTTATACAAAAAATTACGTTTGTGTGCATTTCTTTCGTTTTAATTTAAGTAAAATTATTAAAAAAGGAAAGACTACATCCAATCGTCTCTATACTTGAAGAGGGTAAGATATGGCATAAGATAAAAATATTTAGGTGGTAAAGCACGCATAGACATAGGGTACTGCTATTATATATAATATATGTATTCGCCAATTGACTAGCAAAAACAATCACGTCTATATCTCAAACCATTACTTCATCGCGTTGCATTGCACCTTATTATCATTATCATCATCATCTTCGCCTATACAGGTCCCGTTGCTGGGCACCGGCCTCTTAGAATGAGAGAGATTGGGCTATAGTTTTATGTGCATTTATAAACCTTTAAATCACACACTTACAGCAACATGTACCCCAGTGTAGGTGTACTCAGTGAGGAGGATGGGGTCCCCCTCGTCTAGAAGAAGGTCCAGGGCCTGATAGATGCCGTGCTGGGCCCCGTTGGTGACGATGAGGTCCCGCTGCAGCGGCGGGGGACGATGCAGATCCTGCTGGAAGGCACGCAGCTCGCTGAGGAGGGCCGGCAGCCTGCAGAAACATCGAGGATAAAGAGAAGTGGGGGTGGCGGTTGGTAGTAGATAAAGAAAAATGAGGGTGGTGATTGGTAGTGCATAAATAGTGAGGGTGGCGGTTTTTAGTGGATGAAGAAAAGTGACGGTGGTGGTTGGTAGTGGATAAATGGAAGTGAGGGTGGTGTTTGGTAGTGGATAAAGAGAAGCAAGGATGGCGTTGGTAGTGAATAAATGGAAGTGAGGGTGGTGTTTGGTAGTGGATAAAGAGAAGCGACGATGGCCGTTGGTAGTTAAAAAATGGAAGTGAGGGTGGTTGGTAATAAAGAGAAGTGAGGGTGGCCCACAAGAAAGAAGCTTCTCTAGAAGGACAGTCTCAGTGCTAGAATAAGACATAGAAAACCTCATCAACGTGGCCGGAATAAAATGGTTGCGTAAAGCAGAATATGGAGGGAATGGTATCTATTGGAAGACATTCACTCAGTATAGGGTGGATAGTTGAAGAAAAGAGAAAGAAAAGATAAGAAGTAAAGAAAGAGACGATATAATATGGCATAGAGTTTCAAATAGAGCGATGATGATATACCAAAAGAAAAGATGTTTGAAAAGATTTAAAATTTTACTGGTGTTATCGATGGTGGCGATGTTGTATTAGCTATATTAACCCTTGTGATGGCAGATACTGCAGCGCCGTGGACAGTTCCTTCCCCTCCATGTGGAGTGCTCCTCCTTTCGTCCAGCCCATCTCCAGCCGGTTGAAAGGGAACACCGCTTCATTGGGCATGCCTTCGGCCAAGGAAATCATCTGCTGTCCCACGCCGTAGGCTAGGGTCGCTGGAAGAAGGAAAGTTTATGTTTATTACAAGATTTTATTTAACTTGTAATGTACGTATGTCCGGGTGGAATCTTGCAACTTAATTTTGAAGCCGATATCTTCAACCGAAAGAGCTGAAATTTTGCATACTTTTGTAAGTCGGATGACAATACAATAATCTGGTAGTGGAATCCTGGTGGTCCAGCTAGGACCGTCTTCGCAGGAGGAAACTCTTCAACAGTTGGTCCGATTGACTTGAAATTTGGTACACATGTACAGGACAGTTTTGCTGGTTATATCATTGGGCAATAAATGGAGAAAAAAATGGTGTTAGAATTAATTGGATGTTTTAGCTAGTGGTTGAGCGGTGGGCAAATTTTTTTAACACCCTTGAACAAGTATTAGAGAAGTTGGAAATTGAAATTGGCATTTTTTTTCAGTACATTTTGGTTGATGTGACAAGTACGGAGACGCGAGGTTATTTTGAATTTTAAACTGTGAAATATCTCTGCTATGCACTTCAGTTTCCTTGATTAATTTTGAAAACCGTCATAAAGGTAGATTTTAGTAAGTTAGGATTAGACCACATTTTAGATTTACTGCATCTGAGATTGACTTCGAAATGTTTTGAACAGAGCATAGTCCGTAATTATTCTTGTAATAGAAAACATGTCTTATATAATCGTCAGTTCAATGTTCTAACAGGAAAAAACATTGTAGGTAAGTAAACATATGGTTGACGTCTTCTGTTGACATTAAAAAACGTTTGATTCATTCAACTGTGAAGATAATATTGACCCGTTTATTCCACGTTGTTATATTCCGAACCAGTTCTCACTGGTTATTATCACTCCCTTTATCTTTCAATAACTGGATTGAGACGATCGTTTTAACTTCTTCTTCGGATGTTGTCATTCTTTTCTTTAGCTTGGACTGGAGTTCATTAATTTCATTATTTTTTTTTTCATCATTACACATAAACGGATAACTCACGTGTAAAAAGTCGAGTGATGCTCGACATGTTTCGGACTATTTCGTAGTCCTTCCTAGAGCGCTTTTTATACGTGAGTTATCCGTTTATGTGTAACGATGATTAAGTCTCACGGTAGTTTCATGTTGAATATGTTTTTTTTCTTTGGTACTTGTCTTAGAGATACGAACAAGTTTTGGATGCTATCAACCTTGAGTGCTAATTTATTTATTATTTTGCATTCATAAGAGCCGTCTTTACTTTTACGCCACATGACATCTTAATGCGATTCAATTCCGACTCAGTTCAGGGGTCAGCTGTCATTTTTGTATGGATCCGACAGCGAGTGAACCTAAACTGAATTGGAATTCAAAATTCAAAAATGTTTTTTGAAACTACCAGCGCAATCGGAAAGACCATCATTAGGTACCAAGAAGAATGCGCCGCAAGAAACTTGTCTTTAAAATAATCCAGTATACTTTGGCTGGTGGAATTAGTTTGTCTGAATATCCCTGTAAATGTTCTCTAAAATCTTTTGATTGCTATTGACAAATATTGATGTTCAAATCATACGCTATCAAAGGAGTTATTTAATGTTGAAACAAAAAGTGCAAGAGTAAATTAAACAACAAAATCACCTGATTAAATAGGAATATGAATAGGAAGCCTGGAGAGACTGGCGGATGATGAGTAAGTATATAAGGACCTTTAAATTTCTAAACGACATTGAAAATTAGAACACACAGAAAAATCCGAAAAGTAAAGCTATGGCCGGGAATCAAACCCAGATCCTTGTCATTCCGTGACGCGTGCTACACCCCTACACCACCCATAGCAGGTGGGTAGTCTTCGAATTCTTCTACCTGTTACTAGCTATTACGTGACCTTTGTTACTATGCGATTTTTTGTCGCCAAGCGTCGTCTAGCTGTTCGAATGATGTGTCTGTACGACCCAATTACGAACTCCCGTGGAACATCTACTGCTCACCAGGGACGAGAGAAACTTTGTAAATGTAGTATAATTATCGAAATAGTTTTGCACACATTATCATTATGTTTTATGACGTCTCGTATGTTATTATCGGGACCTACATAGCTACAGTACGAGGTGATAATGAGAGAAAGTGTTTTACCGAAGGTCGCACTTGTGTTTGTGCCTAATGTTTATAATTTCTTGTTTATCTAAGCGTCAGTGCCATTTATTGTTAGAATGTCTGTCGCACCTTGGAACTCACGCAATATTTATTTAAGTTAATATATTCTAATATAATGAAGATTATGATTTTAACCTTACAATACCTTATAATAACTAACTTGAAATTAATACAAATTAAACTGTTAAATTAAAAACTAAACTAAAACTAATCTTAAAATAAAATAATTACGAACTTGTAATATTCAGAAACTGCTAAATCGACTCTAAGATTTTTCAGTACCTAATGAAACTTACACAATACCTGATAAACATAATAATATTTAAATTAGACGCGCTTAATTTTGAAATCAAAGCAATTTCTTATCGCTGTGAAATGTGATATAGTCGATCAGTGATTAAACATCGTAAATTTAAATTTAATTTGAATCGTTTAAAATATTGAAGATGTAAAATAAAATATTACTTTCACAGGTCACATGGAAATAGATATATGAAGTAAAATTCTTGATTGGAAAAATTCTTGACATGAAAATATCGTAATAGAGATGACAAAAATTAAAAATTAAAAGTAATATCGGTCAAGAAATACGGAATATAAAAGAGTTTTAAACTAGTAATTAGTCTGCGATTAGAAAAAGAGATCCGATGACGTGTGACGTCATGTCACAACGCCCATATAAATTCCATTGGTATTAAATTCTAGTAAGAGATAGAGACAAAACTTTGATAGCTTAAATCTCGGTTATGTTGTACATTCTACGTTTTATACTTTGCTCCCAGACCAGCATGGAAGAAATGAAATAATGATTATTTGTCTCTTTTTTCAACTTGCATTGTTACCCATGAATTTTATCTTTCTTTATTTCATATTTCCAGTTCCTTTGGTATAATTTCAAACACAAACGATTGTCCTGTGTAACTCGTGAGAGCTTGTGCATTCACCGTTTTTTTTACAACTTTATCCTTAAATTTCTAAACGACACTGAAAATTAGATCCCAGAAAAATCCGAAAAGTAAAGCTATGGCCGGGAATCGAACCCGGATCCTCATCATTCCGTGATGCGTGCTATACCGCTACACCACCTAGCAGGTGAGTAAGCCTTCGAATCTTTCTATCTGCAACAGCTGTCACATGACCTTATTGCTATGCGTTTTTTTCTGCTCTATCCTTTTCCATTCGATAGAAAGGAATGGTGAATGCAATTTCAATGCCGAGTGTTAAACAAGAAAGCATCAGTTCATCATTATCAGGTTTCCGAGCTCTTAGAGGAAGTTGTTAATGATAAGCATAACAATACGCGTGTGTAATCAACTGATGTAATTATACTAATTGACTAGATCGCAATAACACGGGGTCATCTAAGGTCATCGGAGGACAACCCTGACTTGATTCTTGTAATTCCCCACTCGTAAATATAGGCTTGTACTAGCTGTTGCCCGCGACTCCTTCTGCGCGGAATTCGCTTATCGCTATCACGCGGGAACTGAGCAATTTTCCGGGACAAAGACTATCCCATGTCCTTCCCAGGGACTGAAACTTCTGTATACCAAATTGCAACTAAAACGGTCCAGCGGTTTAAGCGTGTAAAGATAACAGACAGACAGAGTTACTATCGTACATACATACATACATAAATCACATCTTTCTCCCTTACGGGGTAGACAGAGCCTAAGGTGACAAGACCCAAAGGCCACCCTTAGCATGATTGTGGGCGTATAGGTGGAAAGGGGAATAGTTACTTTCGCATTTCTAATATTGGTAGGAATAATGTAATTATAGCTCTTTATTGTACATAAAACACAAGAAAAAGGTGAATACAGGACAACACACTTGCACAAATGCGAACGTATCCCTAAAAGGGATATCTTCCAGTTAACCTTGAACGGTAATAATACTGATAGCAAAAATAAAAGGTTACACACACTATTTTGCCGTAATCACGCTAAACGTGCTCTTAACGTCGTGTTACGCTAGGCTCTATCTACCCCATACCCAACGAATGAAGATGATTGATAATGTATGTAAGCAGGTATGGTCTCATCTAAGAATAACAAATAGGAATGAGTTTCACGAAGTAATTGCTAAAGCTGTAGTAGTAGAGTTGAATGTAACTATTGTAAATGTATTTATTTTGAAAAACATGACTTTCTGCCAAGTTTCCTGCGGCGCGTTCTTCATGGCGATGATGGTCTTTCGAATGCGCTGGTAGTTTAAAAAAAAGAGCTCTTGGCGGCTTATTTGCAAAACATACATTTTTTAAAGTTAAAGCCGTTGCCTGTCTGTATTGAAATGGTCGTTTTTCTCACACGGGAGGCTCGCTATCGACCAGATAACGTCTGTTTTTATTTCATCATCCTTATCACTGTTATAACAATGACGTAACAGCATTTCGACCCGTGCCACGGGCCGCCCTGTCTCAATCATAGCTTTGAGAATAGGCTTATTACCTAACTCGCTCGCAATCGCCATCGTGTTCATTTTGACAGTTCTTGTATGAATATGACAGCTAGCTGATTCCGATGCCAATTGTCAGCCCATACATGAACTGTCAAAATGAACACGATGGCGATTGCGAGCGAGTTAGGTAATAAGCCTACAGGTATCTAGAGTAGGCATTAATGTGACTAGTCACCATAGGCTCTGTCTACCCCGTAAGGGATAAAGACGTGATTTATGTATGTATGTATGTATGTATGTACTAGCTGACCCGGCGAACTTTGTTCCGCCTTAAATTTGAAAAATTCCAGTGGTTTGGGCTGTGCTATCCCGCGGGAACTATGCAACCTTTCGGGATAAAAACTATCCTATGTCCTTTCCCGGGACTCAAACTATCTGTATACCAAATTTCAACTAAATCGGCCCAGCGGTTTAAGCGTGAAAAGGTAACAGACAGACAGACAGAGTTACTTTCGCATTTATAATATTAGTAAGGATAAATTGACAACGCCTAATACAGCTCTAATCTGAAGGCGATTGTCATCATCATCATCAGCCAAAAGACGTCTACTGCTGAACATAAAGCTCCCCCAAATAGCGTCATAAGGAGCGGCCATATGCGACCCTCATCCAGCAAACTCTCCCGACCTTCACCACCTCATCAGTACATCTTGTCGGGACCTTCCCACGCTGCCTTTGCATCACCATCCTGAGCTTGAAAATTCTTCGCTCTTCACAAAGTACAATGTCAATAACACGTAGTAACCAATTTGAATGTTTTGACCACTTACGCCGACCGTATCACAAAACTAGGTATTCGGAAAAAATGCTATCATTATTTGGTTTGACCCTAGATTGAGAGAGTAATATCACGTTTATAAACACGTGAAATAAGTCAGTGAACGCTCTCGGCTTTGCCAACTTTGATCTTTGATAGCGAAATGACTGTCCAGTTTTTGCGTATACCGCTGAACTTATAATGAAGATAGTTACAAAATATACATTAAACAATACACGCTATTCAAGGAAAGGAAAACAACTAAGAAGATAAATAAAGAAGAAAATTTTACTGAACTATGTGTAGGTACAATTAAAACAAATGAAGTCAAGGGGACCAAAGATGGTGGTATGATTCCTCGCTGTATCGCAATTCTGATTCGTTGTGCGTGGAAGCTGCCAGCCTTTCGCTCTCCAGTGGTCTCAATGAGCCTGTTTGTTAATTCTTTGTCAGATTGCGCGCGTTTGAACGAGAGTCTAAGATCTCAGATTTTTAGAAGTGGATATTCTGGCAGCTCTGCCAGATACCAATAGTAGTTTTGTCTAGTAAATAAACTTTTATTTAAGTTTAGGTGTACGTCAGGTCTTTGACCGACTTCTTGTGGTCGAAGAAGCTTGTGTTGGGAATTATTTATTAACATAATATATTAAAGTGAAAGCAAAACAAAGAATTCGAATGATTTGACCTTTAGTTCAGGCCACGCCTCTCCGCATACGTGTAGCCAGATTTATGAGGTTCAAGTCTGTATTAGCTTGCTGTTATGCATGTCAATCAAGTAGCTTTCACCGTGTTTGATTGGATTTTTCTTTCTCCAAAATCTCCTTTTTTTTAAAAGAAAAGAATGCATTTGTTCAATATATGGACTTGAATAGTTCTCCTTTACGTTTCGATGTTTTGTGTCAAATGCGCTAGTCTATTAATCTAATCGCGAAGTTATCAATTCTCATCTTTATTAAAAGATTTTTTTTACGGATTAACTAATTCAACAGCAATAAGAAAGCTGGAAAAAGCTGTTACAATCGTTACCCTCTATGATTTAGACGAGGATTTAAGACAGATTTTGCAAAATTCCACCGAAATCGATGGTACTACATCAGGAGCTAACGGCTATTATAACTCAGTCTCAAAACATGACAATACTAATTAAACACTTACTGATCTGCCTCGTCAGCGCCGGTTCTCTCCTTGAAGCTCGTTGGCTGATGAACCTTCCATAGTCATCCTCACTCAACGGCCTGTGATCATAATTTGGCTGCGCATCACTGTAAAACTTGAAGATGTCGTCCACCTCCTGGGAATACCCTCGGAAGACCAGGGCAGCACGGGGGTCCAGAAATCTCTTGAAAACTTTGGAGTATCTGTGGAGGGTCGCTGGCGCAAACATCTTGGCTAACAGTACTCTTGGTAAGAGGAAATGAATGCGTCGTAGACAGTTGAAAGGCTAACCGAAAACCAGTCGGATTGGTTGGTACTTCACGACCGAGCACCGTAGTTTCCGAGAATTTGGGACGCTTTTTGGAAGTGTTTAGTGTGCTGGTGTTGGACGGATTTGGCGCAGTTTTCGCGGCGGCGGCTGCGCGTCAAATGCCAACTTTTACGATAATTACTTGCATTGACGTGCTTTAGATAAAAAAATGTTTGTTTTTTCATTTCGCGCGATAGGGTTGTTATTAAAGTACGCAGTCAAGTGCGAGTAGTGCGATAAGGACGCCTTTTATCATACAAGCTTTTGTTTAACATGTGCAAGTCAAGTCTAGCAAGGCGCATTTGACCCACTTCTAGTGGTTCGATTGACTTCAAATTTAGTATACTTGTGGAAGACAGATGTCAGTGCAAGTACATTCAACAAAAGGCTGGCACACTACTAAATGATCATCATCTCCAGTGCTGTGAACAGGCCGTCTCAGAATAATTCTGTCAGTCTACTAAAAAAAAAACTTCAATTTTTCTTTTTAACATAATCTTATTTCTAAAGTCTCTGGGGACTTGCAATGTAAACAACATACAAGCGTAAGGATGTCTGCATCTTGGTGCGTGTGTTTTGTTCGCATTCTCTCATCACTTGCTATGATTCTCATCCATCATCATTTTTCTCATAGAGTTGTAGCTCCATATTAAATTTGTTGCATCAAATGTTGACATAAGAGTTCTAATTATCTTGGATAAAGAAGTTTGTGAAAGTGCTGCGTAAATACATACATAGATACATAAATCACGTCTTTATCCAATATTATTCCAAGGTAACAAGATATAAAAGCCACTTATAGCATGATTGTGGGCGTATAGGTGGAAAGCGGAATCAAAATAGACCGGTTGCTAGCCGCATCGCCTGTAACATGATTCCTAAGACTTTCGCCCATTCCCTTGATGGGCTTTTACTATCAGTGCGGGAAGAGAAGCAACTGGTACATTCTATGTTTTTTCGTTACTCCCAGACCAGCGGGGAAGAATGAAAGTGAAATTAATTAAAAAATATAAAAAATAACTGTGTTGAACTCCGCTACACAGTTTCTTTGACCTGAAGCGAGCGTGCATGATAACGATGTTTAGAAAAATACTACGTCGAGATTACAGGAACATTAATCAAACAACTCCTTATCCTCCTCCTACATACTCGTGTATAAACTTCGACAATACTAATAATTATAAATGTGAAAGCAGCTCAGTCTATTTCTTAATTTGCTACCTCCGTCATAGCCAAATAAGCTTTGCCAATTTAGATGAAAGGCAAAAAGATAGTAGGTGCAGGAAACAATGAAGAATAAAATAAGTAGGCAAATTATAATGAATTTTAATGCGGTCTATATAAAACTATGACGTACACGGGCGTAGTCAGGGGGGGGGGGGGGGAGTTCAAAAAAAGTTCAGATATTAACATTCATAGAATTCATATAAATTTCTTATATAAGGTTTACTTTATGTACTTTTATACGTTTTATTTTCTTGAACCCCCTGGCTACGCCCGTGATGACGTATTATAACAATAAATAAGTATAGGTTCAGTTCTGTACACTACTACATACAACAACAGGTCAAGTTTTTCACCTATAAACTTAAAACGTGGCGTATCACGTCCACCGACGAGGACAGGTGACCTGGTTAAAGTCGCGGGTTCACGGTGGATGCAAGCCGCTTCCAACCGAGGCCGCTGGAGGTCTATGGGGGAGGGCTATGCCCAACAGTGGGCGTACTATGGCTGACAATTATGATGATGAAACTTATAACAGTTAATAGCTAATGAAACTATATCAGTAATAAGATAAAAAATAACGGGATTTAGCAAAAGTCTCAAGGTTACCTTTCTACTCATCTGATTCTATTAAAATCATAAATCAAGTCGATAATAAATCGATTACTAGAAATACTCCTTCCCTAATTATTTTATCTATATTTTGTGAGTGCAAGCAAACGCCCGAAGATAAAAAAAAATACAATTTACAAAACGAAGTTAAATTTTCGGCTAGTTGGGACAATAATTCATCTCGTAATGAATTCAAAACCACATGATATAATGGGCCCGCGTGGGAATCGTAGCCCAAGACCACTTTATTCTGCTGGAGATTATGACTTCTTCAACGGAGTTTGAATCAATAAAATGACATTTCGAGTCGTATTTTCACAACTCTCGTCTTGTTGCTTGTCACGAGGAATTTAAAAAAAAACAATGAGGCTGGGGTGTGATAATTTTTTTGTTTCATCGTTAGCGTGATCACCATTGATTCACATTACCCAGAGTGACGCCACTGCGTAGTTATTTTTGTTTTTAATCATAATTAGATCTTATCTTTCAAAAAGATTCTGCTATCAGTCAGGCTACGAAAAACATGAAGCTAATGAATCGTACAAAATATTTAATCAAAATGACAATCCACTTACAATGAAAGGTAATTAATGTAGATCATTCACCTTATCACTAACAGTACTTATTTTGTTAGTTCTATTTCCTTATTATGAAAAGCAATATGGTCACAAAATTGCGTACAATTTTACATTTGGCTTGCCATAAACTGGAATCAGATTCACTTACAACTGGGTATAAATTGATAAATTGTGAGACTGTGCCAGGCGTAACTATAACGTTTAGGGCCCGCGGCAAATTCGTCAGATGGGGCCTCCTTCCTCAATATAAAGAAGTGCATCAGCGTCCCTTCTGTGCTCTAAACCAAGCCGTTCGGGGCCCCTGGCATTTTGCCACCCCTGCCACCCTATAGTTACGCCACTGGACTGTGCAATTTATAATAACTACAAAATAAATGACTTAACTCACAATTAAGTCGAGAACGATCCGACCAAAACGTTCTTCCGATAGGATAAAAACTGCTCATAACGTTTATCTTGCAGTTTTTGTGCTAATTCCGTCGCTACCACCATCTTACTCCATTATCTCTCTCTAATCCTGCCGCCAAGCAGAATTGCTTGTGTTACTGTTCCGGAGAGGAGAGTAAGACAGCCGATGAAATTACTGGTACATGAGGTATTCCATCTTAAGCCCTCTGGGCTGGCAACGCGTCCGCAATTCACTACTGTTGCTAGTTTCCATGGGTAGGGGTAATCACTTACCATCTGGTGACCCACTTCCTTGTTCCCCATCCAATAGGGTTTTCACTGTATAAAATATTATACAGTGAAAACTTTTACGACAGTATCCATTTTAAGGGGCTTGGCACTTTCATAGATTTGCGTCTATATCAATTTGCTGTGCAGTTATGTTGCAGTCTTCATAGCTCGTGACGATGTTTACTTTGTGGTCTAAGTCTTGGAGCTGTTCCGGCTGACACGGCTACGGCGAGGAGTTGAAGATGCACTGCCTTCAGTCGGCGTGCCTGCAGTACTGGACGGAGGGAACAATCTGGAAGGAAGAACGGGATTGGAATGAGCTAGAATGCTTACACCCTCGAAGATTGGCTTGGGAACTGGAGAAAGAACGGATAGAACTTGTGCACTGTAGCAGTTATGTAGTTGAACGAAGCATGAAAGTAGAATAAATGCTGGAGAAATGAGAGCATCAAGAACTATGGAAGATGTAACACTGAAAGAAGGACTGCGATAAGGGAACGTGCTGGTGTGAAAGAAGATGTAGTGATTAGAGTAGAAAAAAGTATGCTTTGTTGGTTTGGACACGTAGAAAAGATGGATGAAAATAAATTAAACTAGCTTTTGCCCGCGGCTTCGCACGCGTGAACCATGAGTATTTCAAAGAAGCTAGCAATCAAGCAAGCGAACAGCCAAACCTACAAGCTTTCTAACATGCATGCAAGCATGTCAGTATGCAAGCAGGCATGCAAGCAGGCATGCAAGCATGCAAGCAAGCGTGCAAGCAAGCATGCATGCAAGTAAGCACGCAAGCATGCATGCATGCAAGTAAGCATGCAAGCATGCATGAAAGCAAGTATGCAATCAAGCATGCAAAGCAAGGACTCAAGCAAGCATGCAAGCAAGCCCCCGCATTGCCCCGCTACCTTGATTTTTCTGAAACTGTAAATATTGCAGGATTTTTATAAAACAAACCTAACCTAACCTATAGGGCTGTCCTAAAATATACCCTAAATACCTTTACCCGCGACTTCGCAAGCAAAATAAGTTTTTTCCCGTTCCCATGGAAATTTTGGGCAGTGCTTTCGGAGTACACTTAAAGCCTTTAAAGAAACACACGTTATAAATGTTAAGTCTCTTTCTTCCGCTGTTTCGTCTGGAAACGTAAAATCCCGTTTTTTCCCGTCCCTGTGGGCGTTTCGGAAAATCCTTTCTTAGTGTTCCCCTACACTCCCGAATAAACCTACGTGACTAATTTCAACTTTCCCCCGCTTCCCGTTTTTCCCGTTCCCGTAAGAATTTCGCCAAATAGAGCATTACCCGAAATTCTTACGGGAACTGTAAGGGCACGTAACAACCCTTTACATTTGACTTGTTAGGTTAGGTTAGGTAGCGGGAACTGTCTAGAATAAGACAACCGCGAAGGTTAAGTGAGTTTATTCAACTGATTATTTGTATAATTCATTTTTATAACGTAAACTAAATATGTCTATTAGCTGACGCGTGTGAACCGGTGCGTCAGCACTACAAGGTAGTACGTACTCGTACATGCTGCCAAGTTTAAAAGGAAAGGGAAGGAGTCGGCCCTTACGGGTTTGTAGCTTTATTGGTACGACTTGGAGCATGAGCGAGCACGGAGCTAAGACTAATGTTGTCTGCTGGCGGCGGCGGTACTGAAGGACCCGCGTGGGCTTCTGGATGAGAGTTGTCCTGGGTTGCCGTGTTGGTCGTCTGCTGACCCCCTTTGGTCTGACATCTGCGGCGGAAGTAGCGGCTCCTCCAGATCAATGCCAGGATGATGCAGATTGCCATGAATGAGTACGAAGTGTAATGGTGCGTACTATGCGTAGCCGTGATTTCGTTCAGTGCATCCTGCTGCACCTTCACGGTTTGTATGTGGGCCTTCAGAGCTTCAAGGGCTTCTTTGTGTTCTTCGGGTGCAAACGTGAAAGTGCTGTTTTCTAGCACCTGGTTAATTGCGGATTCGTGCGCGTAAACGAAATCTTCGTTTACCGTTATCTCGCTGCGGAAGTTGTTTGGAGAGTGTAATATTACGTTTGTCCCCTTTAACATGCAGCCTGGTGCCAATTTTATTATTCCAGTTCCGTGTAGCGTCACTGACGTAACGCCGCCCGGGCAAAAGGCGCGCGCAGCACATTCCTCGCAGCACGCGAACAGCCAGGCGTCTTTGTTGTGTAACTGGATCCACCTGTCGCTACAGTCTGTCACGGTTGTTTTGCATTTTGATATCTTGTTATTATTTATAATTTGTGCTTCACATATTGAGTCGCCGTCCTTAATATCATATATGGGCAAGTTCATGTTACATAACAGTTGATGTTCCTTTACATGTATGCACGATGTGATTTCTTCGCTGGTTAGTGGTATAACCATGTCTTTTTTGAGGTTGATAGCTATGTATTCAGAGGTTGGCAAAATCTGTTGTGAACTTTCCTTTGAGACACGAGGAATGGGTATGATCTTGTTGAGTTCGTACGGCTCGTTGTTGACTAGTGGTAGCTTAACTTCGAATATTAGGAATGTACTTGTTAGGTGCACATGTACTCGGGACAACTTATACATTTCCTTTACGCAGTGGTGGGTGTTCACACATGGTAGTGACAGCTCTCTTGGAAGTTGACCGGCGATGACGTTGAGTTGATCTTCAAATTGGTCTGGTTTTAACAGATGCGCGTCGACACGGCCGTCCTTCACGTCAGTGATTAAATCTAGTAACATTAGCTGTACTCGCCGTAGGTTGTCCATGATCATGTTGGCGGCGAGTGCAGTGGCGGTTATATATATCATGTTTTGGCTGTCAGTTTTGACTTGCCTTGCTTGTTCTGCCAGGTATTGGTGAATCCTGGTGAACTGTTGGTTCATGACCTTCTCATTTCGCTGTAGCAGGTTGTATTCTCCTTCGAGGATGGAGGTATGATTTTTAAATAGGTTAAGGAGATGGTTTTCATTTGTTCGCACCTGTTTTATATCCGTTTCGTATTGTTGTGCGAACCTCTGGTCAAGGACTCCGAATAGCGAGTTTGCTATGTAGCCCACTCCATCGATTAAACTTCGTGTTCTTCTGTTGTTCGTAGAGCCATGTTCTGACATGAGAATGTTGTTAAAGTGTTGCATTTCTCTGACTTCGTGTTGTATCTGGATCGCGATTGTTGAGAAGCTTGCTTCTTGTGTACATAGCTTAATTAGGTGAGCGGCTAACTGTTCAATACTGCTAAATCCTTGCCAGTATGTAGTCATATTGTAATATACAACCATTTTCCACTCATCTTGTATAACTTGCACGTCCGCGATCTTGTCTAGGTATATCAGTCGGCTCGGGTTGAGGTTAGTCACCTTTGTACCTTGTTGGCTTAGTGCTGGCGTAAACAGCGCTAGCAGCATTAATAATAAGCAGATGTAACTGTTGGATGTTTTCTTTGTGGTTGGTTGTTTGTCGCTCTTACTTAGACGTTCGTGCTCAATCCTTTCTTGGTCTATAGGCAATTTAGACAGTTTAGTTATGGGTCGTTTTAGATGACCCGTCTTGGTTTTCAGTGACACGACGCGCACGAGTCCGTCCTTGCCGGGATGAGTTTCTGTTATTCTCCCAAGCAGCCATCTAGCGGGAGGTACATTGTCCTCCTTGACTAGGACCATATCACCAACTTGCAGGTCTGGTTTGACGATGTTCCATTTGTTGCGCGTTTGGAGGGTCTGAAGGTACTCGGTAGACCATCTCTTCCAAAAATCCCTTTGAATTCTTTCTGTTAGTTGCCACCGGTCTCGAAGGTTCGTTGGTTCCTTGTCAGGGCACAAGGGGCTGGCGAGTACAGATTCGCCTACTAGGAAGTGACTTGGTGTTAGGCAGTCTAGGTCGTCGATGTTCTCTGTTAGCGGAGTGAGTGGTCTTGAGTTGAGGCATGCTTCAACCTGGGTCAGTACGGTTGAGAGCTCCTCGTACGTAAGTTTTTGATCTCCCAGCACTCTTCGCAGATGATGCTTGGTAGACCGAACTGCTCTCTCCCACAGTCCTCCTGCTGTCGGCCATGCTGGAGCGTTGAAGTGCCATTCAATTCCCATGTTGGTCAAGGTGGCCCTCATCTCTGGGGTGGCGTAGTACTGCAGAGCTTCTTCTGCCTCCTTCTTGAGTAGTCTGGCAGCTCCTACGAAGTTAGTCCCGTTGTCACTGTAGATATGTTTTGGACAGCCTCGTCGAGAGCACAGCCTTCGCAGGGCGGCTAGAAATGTATCGGTGCTAAGGTCCGACACTAGTTCCAGGTGGATGGCCTTCGTAGCCATGCAAATGAATACGGCTATGTAGCCCTTAGTAGTCTTTATACCCCTTCCTCTGTTGGCCTTCACTTCCACCTGTCCGGTGAAGTCTATGCCTGTGTGGGTGAATGGCCGTGACGGCGTTACCCTTGGAGCGGGGAGGCTTGCCATGAGCTGGTTTGTTGAAGTTGTTTTGAACCGGTGACACTTAGTGCACTGTCGAATCTGACCCTTGACCGTTCGTATTCCCTGCAGGATCCAGTAGCGATCTCGTAGGAATGTCAGCGTGAGTCCTGGACCTCCGTGGAGAGTGGCGGCGTGTGCTTGTGTTATCAGCAGCTTCGTCAACTTGCTTTGACTGGGTAGTATGATAGGATGCTTCTGTATTCCTCTCAGGGCTGAGTGTTGTAGTCGTCCCCCCACGAGTAAGATGTCTTGCTCGTTTAGAATTGGGTTTAGGTTTAAGAGTCGACTTTTAGTTGAAATGGTTTTATGTTGACTTAGTTGCGCAATTTCAATTCCGAAGTGTTTATTTTGTTCAGATTTAATAATTGTATTACGCGCATGACTCAGTTCGCTAACTGTCAAATGCTGTGTCTGCGATTTCGTTTTATTGAGTGCATTGTTTACAAAGCGTTGTATCCAAGCGAGTATTCGGGTTACATGTGTCATAGAGCTATGAGCGTCTAGAAGCTCTTCGATGACCGGTGACGTCGCTTGAGTGACGCATGTCTGTTTGTTTGGTTTTCGATCCTCGGTGGGTTCTTCGTAAGCTTCTATTTTGCTTGACATATCGGTAAAGTCTTTAAGCCATGGTGGGCCCTGCCACCACAGCGGGTGGTCCAAGAGCTGCGAAGGTAATAGTCCTCGGCTTGCGCTGTCTGCCGGATTGTCCTCTGATCGAACATGTCTCCAGCAGTCGGGTGGCATTACTTGAGTTATTGTGCCGACTCTATTCGCCACGAAGCTCTTCCAACGGGAAATGTTTCCTTGTAGCCATCCTAGTACCACCGTTGAATCAGTCCAGCCGTGTATGCGAACTCTCTGGTCATTTAGTGAGTCTATGGTCTTTTTTATCAGTCTAGATAGTAACAATGCCCCGCAGAGTTCTAATCTAGGTAGGCTAATACGTGTTTTAACTGGTGCTAATTTCGTTTTTCCCGCTAACAGCCTGGTGGTTACCTTTCCTGTTTCGTCTCTACCTTTGACGTAGATAACACAGGCGTATCCTTTTTCTGAGGCATCTGAAAACCCATACAGATCAATCAGTGGTTGTTCGCTGCCAATCCACCGCGGGATTTTAATTTCGGTTACAGTCTGGATATCATTTCTGAATGATTCCCAGTCCCTTTGTATATGTTGCGGAATTGGGTCGTCCCATGACATTTCCTGTGCCCATACTTGCTGAAAAATGAGCTTTCCTTTCATGGTGACAGGCGATAGCCACCCAAGGGGATCATACAACTTGGATAAATCCGACAGCAGTGCTCTCTTTGTTGTGACGTCATGACATTTATCTATAGCGATGGGTTTGAAAGTAAAGTAGTCTGTGCGGGGGTTCCACGTGATTCCCAGGGTTTTGTTTGTTTCCGTGCTTTTAAAGTCGAACATGTTTTGGCTAATCTGTTCATGGTCTAAGTCTTCTAGTAGCGCCGGATGGTTGCTGGCCCACTTTCGAAGGTAAACCCCCCGCCTTGGAGTAGGTTAATAAGTTGCTTTTGCGCTGTTTTTCCGTCTTCAATACTGTTACTGCCTCCAAGTAGGTCATCGACGTAGAGCTGGTTGTTTAGGATCCTGGCGGCTTGCGGGTATAATGGACCATCATCTCTGATAAGTTGTTTAACTGTTCGCATGGCCAGAAACGGTGCAGCCTTTGTGCCGTACGTGACTGTACATAGCTGGTAGGTTTTAATTGGTTCTGTGGCTGTCGGCCGCCACACGATCTTCTGTAAATGCTGGTCTGGCTCTCGTATGCATATCTGTCTGTAGAACTTTTCAATGTCAGCGGTGTAAACGTAACGATACGTTCTCCAGCGTAATATCAAAGCCTGAAGGTCCTGTTGTAGGTTCGGGCCGCTCTCCATTAACTCGTTTAGACTGCTTCCTGTGTTTGTAGGGCTTGAGGCGTTAAAAACGGTTCGTAGTTTCGTTGTGGTTGAGTCCAGTTTAATTACCCCATGGTGCGGCAGGAAACAGCTTGGTTCTTGTGGTACGGAGCATTCTTTCATGTGCCCTAGTTCAATGTACTCCGCCATGAATTTTTTGTAGCTCTCGGACAGTACTTCATCTTTCGCCAATCGCTTCTCTAATTGTAGAAATTGTGGAACTGCCTGTGGCCTTGACCTTCCCAACTTTTGGTCAAAGTTTAGTTTCATAGGTATTGCAACTTCATAGCGTCCGTCCGCATGTCTTTGTGTGGTGTCTTCGTACAGCTTCTCGCAGTAGTTTTCCTCGGCTGGTTTTTCATTATCTGACTCCATAATCTCCTCCGTCTCCCAAAACTGAGCTATTTCTTCAATATTGTTGAGTACAGCATGGCAATTGAACGTCTTTATGCTGCCGAGTAAGACCCACCCCATCCTTGTTTGCTGGGCTATTGGTGCGTGTGGGGCGCCTCTTAAAATTCCATCCATGACAATATCTGCATAGACACCGGCGTCGAGCAGGATGTCGACTGGCTTAGATAAGTTGTAGTCAGGATCAGCCAAGTTGATGCCGTGCAAGTGTGGCCATTGTTGTTTTTCAAAGGTGTGGTTCGGTAGGTTGTTGAGCATTTTGGTCATAATAATGGCTTCGGTGCTTAGCTCGTGGTCTCCGTACAATGACCCGAGTGTAAGTTGAATCGTCCCCTTACTTTGACTCGATGAGCTCCCGATTCCCGATACTGTCGCGCTATGGTTACGCCTTTTGAGGCCTAGTCGCTGCACCGCTGATTCCGTGATGAGGTTAATTTGTGAGCCTTGATCCAATAGGCATCTTAGTTGAACGAAAGATCCATCAACAGCCTTGACTCTAACTAGCAAGGTGGCAAGCAGGACTTCATTAAAGTTCCCGGCTACATGGTTGGCAATGCGTTGTTTTCCCACGAGATCCTTGGTTGCGGTCATTGGCTTAGACGTTGACGGTGCTGACCCTATGTTCTCAATTTGAGCTGACTCGCATAATAAGTCATGTAGGCCAGTATGATGCATTGCTTCGCATATTTTGCATCGCTTTGCTGAATGGCATTGTGCCCCATTGTGCGAATATAAACAATTCACGCAAATGTCTAGTTGCGACATTGTCCTCAATTTCGCTTCTTTTGCCATTTTAGTAAACATATTACAGTAAATTATAATGTGTTTTTCCTTACAGACAGGACACGAAAAGCTTTGTCTAGCCTTAGCGTGGTACGCTATTTTCGGTATGTGGCGCTTGAATTTATACTGGTAGTGGCCTTCCTTGTGCGTCGCTGCGTGGCCCTCCTTCGGTGGTCCGCTGATAACTTTAGACGGTAGCGGTTGTTTCTTTTTGTTGACTGCTTCTAGGGCCGTGAATTTACCCTCAAGGAACTCCACAAACTCTTCCCATTCAGGGAGCTCGCGAGGAGCGTTCCGCGCCTCCATATAGGCCGCGTATGTGTCGGGATCCAATTTGTTTGTCAAAATATGGATCAGGATCGGAGACCAGGTCGCTGTGTCGACCCCTAAATTGCGAATTGCATATACAGTTTCAAGGCTCGTGTCATGTAGCTTCTTTAACTCGTATGCCGACTGCTGCTGAATACTTGGTTGATTCATAAATATCTGCATTTGTTTTGTAAATAACATCTGAATGTTGTTGTATCTGTGGGTAAGAAGCTCCCAACACGTGTCGTAGTTGTCTGCAGATACCGTCAGATGTTGCACTATGCGCTCGGCCTCACCTCTGAGCTTGCCCTTGAGATGCTGCATCTTCTGCGCCTTTGTTATAAGGTTATTATTGTGGACTGCTTCGCTGTATAAGTCCATGAATGTAGGCCACTGCGTGTAATTGCCCGAGAATACGGGAATTTCAATCTTTGGGATGGCCTGGTACTGATGAACTGATGCATTCAGTTTTTGGTTGAGCTGGGCCTTGATTGACTCATATATGACCTCTTGTTCCGAGAACTCCTCTTCATATTCAAGGTCAGACCCCGCTAGAAGGTTATCCAGTTTCCAATGCATCTCGTCAATTATTCTCCACCGCTGTTGCAGCATTTGCAACTTGTCCTCAAACTCCCATTTCTCCGAAATTTTACCAATTTGCAGACCCTTGACCATCCGTGCAAGGGCCCTAAAATTAGTGCGCTGTTGGCTAAGAAGCTCTTCCGCTTTCGATGGCATGTTCTTGTCTTCGGTTGAAACTGGTTGGTATGTCTTTAATTCCTCCTGGAGCGCCGTGTACTCTCGTTTCATTCTTGCGTAGGCATCACTAGTGAAGTAAGCCTCGCCCCAGATAGAACTATCTTCTGCTTTTGCCACTGCAGCGTGATTTTTCTGAAACTCCTCCCATAATGCTTCAAGAACTTCCAACCGCTTCTTAAGATACTCAGATGTCTTACGGCTAGCTGAATCCTTCTTGAAGTTAACTTTCATTTGGGTAATTGTCTCAACAATGCTTTGCTGCCTCTTGAGGATCTCCATTGTTGTCATGATGACCTTTCTTTTGTATTAAGAAAGTTGGTTGGTCGACTGGTTGGTTGGTCGAAGGGTTCGTAACGCCCTGCAACTTGGTTGATGAGAGTGTTAAGTGCAGTCACACTCTACACACGATAAATGCGCCTTCTCAGATCACTGGCGACACCCGCTTGTGGGAATCCAGCAAACCGATTCACTAACGTAGTAGAGTGGTAACAACAGTAAACACAACGGTTCGAAGGACCAAAAAATGTAAGGGCACGTAACAACCCTTTACATTTGACTTGTTAGGTTAGGTTAGGTAGCGGGAACTGTCTAGAATAAGACAACCGCGAAGGTTAAGTGAGTTTATTCAACTGATTATTTGTATAATTCATTTTTATAACGTAAACTAAATATGTCTATTAGCTGACGCGTGTGAACCGGTGCGTCAGCACTACAAGGTAGTACGTACTCGTACAGGAACAAAGAAGAAGAATTTTGGGAAATTATCTCTTAATGCTCCCCTACACTCCCCAAGGAACCCACTTGCAAAATTTCAGCTTTCTACGACCAGTAAAACGAAAAATCCTGTTTTTTTTCCGTTTCCGTGGGAATTTTGGAAAGTACTCTCTTAATGCTCCTCTACACTCTCGAAGCAACCTACATGCTGAATTTCAGCTTTCTGCAACCAGTAAAACGAAAAGTCCCGGTGTTTCCGTTCCCGTGGGAATTTCGGGAAATCCTTTTGTAGTGCTCCCCTATACTCCCCAAGGGAACTTGAAGGCCAAATGTCAGTTTTATACGACCAGTAAAACGAAAAATCGATCCCATAGAACTGAATATATAAATCCCGTTTTATTCCTTATCCCGTGGAAATTTCCAAAAATTCTGAAATTTGTTTCTTAGTTTTGTAATCACCTACTTTTGTATCAAATTTGAAGAGTCTAGTTATTATAGTTACTGAGATAGCGTCACTCGGAATCGAATATATCATCATCATCATCATCATCTCAGCCATTACAAATAATCGAATATATAATTCCCGTTTTTTCCTTATCCCGTGGGAGTTTCCAAAAATCCTTCCTTAGTGGATGCCTACATTGTATAAGGTATCTATGTGCAAAATTTCAAGTCTCTAAGTCCAGTGGTTTGGGCTGTGCGTTGATATATAGTTAAGTCAGTCAGTCAGTCAGTCAGTCAGGACTTTGAATTTTATATGTATAGATAAACAGATCTACATGGGAAGTGTGAAGGCTTAGAAGGACGTTCCGGGACTAAATAGGAGACGTTTTATAAAAGGTCAGACCAAGAGTACCCGCGGCGAAATCGGCGAGCATGTCGAAGATATTGATGAATGTGGATGAAGAGGTATGTCAGGATCGTACCGATTTTTACCTATAGGAAACTGGCTTTTGAATGAAGAGATATCACATCAAAATTGGTCCATCCTCTCGAGAGCTACGATGCCATGGACAGGTACACATAGACATTGACCTCAAAGTTATAACACCCCGCTTTTTGCGTGGGGGGAGGGGGGGGGGGGGTTAAAAATAATTATTGAAATAAGAAAATGAAAAGGCTTCCCACCGCATGGCCCGTGCGTACGCGTCGGCCATCTCGTCGACCGGCGCCAGAGTCTCGGCCTCGTAAGTCCGCAGCGCCAGGTACGGCGCCCCCGCCGCCACCGCCGACAACATCTGAGGCAGGACAGCATTCAATAGGTTATACAAGCTTTATATTAACTGGCAACGACAAAATGTATATTTGTCCGGGTGGAATCTTGCGACTCAATTTTGAATCAGATATCATCATCCGATTGAGCTGAAATTGTGCATACTTGTGTAAGTCGGATGACAATAATCTGGTAGCAGAATTCGGGTGGCCCGGCCAGCACCGCCTCTGCAGGAGGGAACTCTTCAACGGTTGATCCGATTGACTTGTAATTTGGTACACATATGTAAGAGGCATGGCAATGCAAGTACAGTCAACAAGAAGTGCAATCAGCAAAAAAGCTTGAATCTAAAATGAAATTTTAAAATTATTTCAAAGAACTATAAAAATAACCGACATATATAAGCTATCAAAGATTTCTTTATTATTAAAAAATGTCCTTGCATAAATATTCCCTATTGTCACGCGTTCCTTTCTTTGAATGTTTACTTGTTAGCGCCCGCGACTACATCTCCGTTCTCTACATTGAAGAAATAACGATTATAGTTGGATAATATTGTCCATACCGCTTCTTTCTTAGTTTCCATTTCCGCCAGTTTCATATTCAAATCATGCTTGAGACCTTTCATCAAGACGAAGTCTTTCTCTAAAATGCCTTGCAGACCTGGAACAAATTATTTAATTAAACGACAACCACTTAGCATGATTGTCAAAAGTATTATTCTTGGTTTCTTGGTTAGCTACTAGCATCATCGTTTTCTCTTGGCTGTGTCCGACTACAGCGACTGGTTCCTAAAGCTGAGAGCGTCGTTGATGCGCTCTCAGGTGACTGACGTAGCCGATTTTTGCGGCGACTGCGCGGCCGCACTCACCACGAGCACCTCTCCTAGCTACCAGCAGTAGATTGATAAACAAGGGTTGAAACATACCCATTTCACCGGAGTTGAGAACGCCAATAGTTCGTATGCTGACCTGCGTTTTCCAGCAGTTTCTCCAGGTGTTCGGCAATGGGTGGTGGGGCCGCGGGCGGCGGGGCTGCGGGCGCGCGGGGCGGGGCGGCGCGGCGGGGGGACGCGCGCGCTGTGGACAGCAACAACCAGGACTTTGTAAAATCTGTCCATCCTGAAACTAGTTTCAGTATTATCTATCTACCTTCTTCTTATTCTTAAGCGTATCAACACCCACCATTAGGCTTACTCCTCTTCACTTTTCCTCCATTAGACTATAGGTACGTAACGGAAAAAACAAAGCGTTTTTTAAGAAAAACCTCCATACAATCTAGCTGCTACAGTTACAAGGTCGAACAGGTATATAGTATCGGCGGTATAGTTACGTGCGGGCTCGGGCTGCGGGGCAGGCAGGTCCCAGGCGCGGGGGCGGCGCGCGCTGCGGCGGTCGCCCGGCGGCCCGCGCGCCGGCGCCGGCGCCCGCAGCGGCACCGCGCACGCGCAGTCGCAGCACGACACCAGCGCCACGCAGCGGTGCGAGAGGGAGAACCAGCTGAAAAAACGCAGGAGCACGAGCTGATACTCATTGGACTTAGGTATTACACGGTCAATATTATTAATCCGTCCCATTAGGTGTTCAAAAACATGCGCTCTAGTTTTGTTGCGTTTCAGGAATCAAGGCATTCAGAATAAATGTACACACCAGCGCATAAATGTTCATCTTCCAGAGACCTCTTTGTTCTTAATGAATTCGCAGCCACCGACGCATAATAATTACCTATGCGTTTTTGTGACTTTCTCCCTTCAGAACGCACATGTGCGTTTGTGGCAACTGAAGAAGTCTCGGGTTTGGCAGCTGGCAGCGAATGCGTTAATACGCGCGCTTCAAAACGCCCAAAGTGTCTTAAAACTAACTCTCTCTTTCATCTCTTAAAATTGTTCCACTGTTGTTATGGTCTCACGTGTCGACCCCCTCGTCGCTGATCCCCTCAGCTTCATCCAGGAGTTGCAGACCACCGCTGCGCGCCCGCACCACGCTGGAGCCACGCGACGTGCTAGGAGACTGCTCGTCTTCTACAGTCTTCTGCAACGCTGGACCTTCAAAGATAAGAGTGAGACGATGAGCTTCTCTTGATATGTTTTTGTAGATTTTATGGCACTGAGCCAGAGGAAAGACCAGACCAGAAGAAACATGACAATAAACACTAACTTCACGAATTTTGAAATAAATAACCACTGATACGGCTTGATGATGATGATGATGTGGGGACGCCTGGCTGGATCAGGCGGGCTGTCGATCCTCTATGGTGATCATTCAGCCCAGTTCCCCTTGGCTGGGGCCGCCGGTTACTGTCCCACTGATACGGCTTAACCGAATGCACCGCGCAGATGGTGAAATTCCATCGAGGGAAAATCTTAGGAATCATGGTATAGGCGATGCGGCTTGCACCCATCACTATTTTGATTCCCCATTTCCACCTATACGCCTACAATAATGCTAAATATGACCTTTAGGCTCTGTCTACCCCGTATGGGATAAAAACGTGATTTGTGTATGTCTAAATGAGAGTGAGAGTGAGGTATGTATGAGAATAGTATTCGCCCTAATTCTTACAAAAAAACTGACCAGGGTGAATGCAATACGCCCCAAACTCCACTTTCTTGCCGAGGACCCCGAGGAACGGGAACTTGATCTTGATAGTCTGCAGCAGAGACTCCTCATTCAAGTCCCAAAAATGCAGCCACTGGACAATAAAATCACAACATAATCAAAATCATCAATCTTAAAGAAAAACATGGGTCATTTAGAGAACCGAGATAAGAGGCGATTAAGGCGACGGAGAAGAAAGGTTCTTATCATTATGTCATCCGAAAGACTTCCACTGCTGGACATAGCCCTCCCCCAAGGCTCTCCACTTACACCGGTCTTCTGCTTTCCACATCCACCGCGATCCCGCGATCTTAAACAGGTCGTTGCTCCATCTTGTTGGAGGCCTACCCACAGCTCGTCTCCAGGTCCGCAGGCGCCATTCGAGTACCTTCTCGAAATATTCTCGGATGGTGATAATAAACCAGAAGATGCAGCGTTGGCCTCCCACTAAATGGACCAACTACATCATAAAAGCAGAGAACAACTGGTGGATGCAGGTGGCAAGTTGTCGTTCGTTGTGGCGATGTAAGGAGGAGGCCTTTGTTCAACAGTGGACGATAGGTACTTACACAGTTACTGCAAAAGGCCATGACGATTTCCATGTCAGCAATGACCTTGACGTCGAGTACGGCCACTCTGCCTGGCGCAGTAAGTTTTGCAAATGGCGCCGACTGAACAAATGTTTCAATTTAGACAATTAGGAAGCACCAAAGCACGCAACGGATACAAAAGGCATAGAACAAGAGTCATGTTAAGCCGGATAACTAAAAGGGACTTTATAAAACTTTTAAAAGCGTGTAAGTTCTCTATATTACTATTTTGGATTCCCCTTTCCACCTACACGCCCACGTGGCCTTTATGTCTTGTTACCTTAGGCCTCACTACCTTGAAAGGGATATAGACGTGATTTATGTATGTATTTAGGTATTCATCTGCAAACTGTAACCGTAAATGTTGCAAGATACAGTAACCAAAAACCCTAGTGTGACGCCCACGAGCTTGTTGCGAGCGAAACACTATGTCCACTCTAGAGTTTTTAGCTTGCAAGTGAATGGCTTTAAAAAGAGACAGACAAACTAATACACATACAATTAAACATAGTGCCACCGGCTGCCAGCTTTCAAAAGTTTCATAAACAATCCCTTTTAGATACTTCTTTTTAAACTCTACCTGTGTTGTATCCCATAGCCTCACGACACCATCCGGGCTGCCCGTCGCTAGCAGATGAAGTGCTGGTACCACGTGGAAACAACTCACACCCTGCAGCAGAATAAGGTAAGAGATAAAACGAAGACCTTTACATGGGAGTAGACCCGCGTAGATATTAGTAACAATGCTTGAATGAGGTAGCGTTTAGGCACTGTCTACACATAGACCTTATTTTCAGTGGCACAAGAAGCGTGTTCAGATACTTGTAAACAGTTAGCTGCATAGATATTGGAGAACTTGACGGTACGCGTACGACACTAAATCATTATAGGTAGTTAGAAACGTGGCAGATGCTGTTAGACAAAATACATGCCAATTTTATTACTTTTTTATGAAATAGGGCGGCAAACTGCTCGCGGGTCACCTGATGGCGAAGAGCTAAGATGGAATACCTCATGTGCTAATAATATTATCGGTAGTCTCGCACTCAACGCCGGAACACAGCACCAGAGCCACTAGTGCAAGCGAGAAAGATGATGGTAGATACAATCCAATTGTATCTTATACGCAAGATCCTACTCGCGAACGCCTTTACAATGTCTTTTTCTTACTCTCTGAACTTTAAATATGTAATCATCCAGCTTCCCCGGCGCATGTCGCGCTCTCACGCTCACTCCGCTGTCGTGCGAGCAGGAGTACACGACGTCCCCCGAGTAGCAGATGAGCCGCACTGCGCGTGCGTGAACTCGCCGCCATGTTGATATGCTGCAGTAGTTCTTGTGGAGGGGGGATGACAGCTCCTGAAATAAATAACACGTAGTAATTGTCATCACACGGGTCACTAGGAAAATCGAAGGCAAGTGGACAAGAGGCAGGAATCCAACGCGCTGGACGCATGAAATTCGATCAGCTCTCGATACGACTGGAAACGATGCTTTACACTCGGCGGCAGATAGGATAAATGGTTCGAAAGAAGTGGCCGCAACCCTTACTAATGAGGAAACTGAGACAAGGAGGAGTAGTCATTGATAATTCTTACAACTGTTGGAGTATAAAAGTTCTCGAGTGGTGATGGTGACCATGAACCGGAAGACAGCGTTGGCAGACCTCCCATCGTGAAAGTTGCGAGCAAATGGTAAGTTTTTGATCATCTTGAAGTTCTAGGGAGGCTTTTTTAACAGGGGACTTCTTCTGACTGATAATGATTTTGGAGAAGATAATTTTGACCAAACTGTCTTGTAATCTTTACAACCGTTAGCTGTACTATAGAGCCTTCAGTTTGCTCACCTGATCTGACGGTAGTAACAAAGTGTGTCTATATTAAAGGTGCTGAATCAGACTGATACGTTACTATAAAAATTATCAGTGTAGATGTTTTATCTTACATAAAGTAGTATTTGTTTTATGGCGACATCTGGGACTTAAAATAATGACATATTTTCATGTTTAAAGTCTTGACTAAAAGCTAGCTGCATCTGGGATAAAACAATGGAGCCATAGACGATGGATTTCAGTCGTTCACCAGTAGACTAGGCTAGAACTGCAATGAATTCTCATCTGGAAATCAAGCTTTACCTAAAAGGACATAATTAACGCTTGCCTTATATTTTTAATCCCTCCTACCTCCTTACCTGGTATGCACTGCGAGCTGTTCCCAATGCCAGCTACACCCCCTGGTGAGGGGATACTTACCATCCAGAAGTAGCAGCTAGCGTGGTCCCCCTTGGCTGGGAGCAGTACGCGGCGTTGCAGAAAGCGCATCCGTGTGATGTCACCTCGGGCGGTACCCAGTGCCAGTTCCGAGGGGGTGCGACGGGAAGGGGGCGCGTAGGCTAGACACTGGGGGGTGTAAATTAAAAATATAAGCAACTAGCTGTTGCCCGCGATTTCGTCCGCGTGTGTTTTCTGTTGAAATTTTTCCTGAATTTTCTTTGCTATAAACCTCACGGAGCCCGAGACCTTTCCAACGAATGCAAAACCGTGGAAATCGGTTCGTGCGTTCTGGAGTTATAGCGTCAGGAAGGAAACCCGACTTATTTTTATATAGTAGAATATAGCTGGAATTGATTGAATCAGGCCGTGTCAAGGCTTTCTTTGATTTCCCTTTCCACCTATTATATGCCCACACTCATGCGAAGTGTGGCCTATAGGTCTTGAAACCTTAGGTTCTGTCTATCTTGTAAGGGGAATAAAATAAGTGATTATGCAAGACTTACGGTGGGTATGTGTGGCAGCCCCGTGATGCAGTAGGAGGGAGCATGCGCGAGAGTCGCCGCGTCGTAGATCGTCAGGCTGCGGTCTGATGCGGCCAGCAGGAGGCTCTGCACGTCCTGGAACCAGGTAGACTTAGGTGAGCTGGTGTCCTCGAGGGCAAAAAACAAAATTAAATCCTGCAACAATAATTACAAATGAAACACCAACTCACACTCATGTACACAGCATCAGTGATCCAACAGTTTTTGACGCGTTTATGTATTCCAGTCCGATCGAAGAACACCTGAAAAGGATAAGAAATCTTGAAATTGAATATGAATGATAGCTATCATAGCTTAACCAATGAAAAAGTCTAAAAATATTATACCTAAACTTGCGTAGATTTTGCTCGGGAATAGGGCTCTGTTAATACTGGATTTTAATCTCCAAAACTATCATAGATACGGTCGTTTATTTTGAGACTTCAAGGGAATAAAACCTATAAGACAGTTCACATTTACACCTCGAGTTATGAATCGCGAAACAATGTCGTACATTACAAAGGAAAATTCCGAAAATCCTAAAGCAGTTACAACTTGAAACTAAAAGTGTTCAGCATAAAGAACCCTCAGAGCGCAAGTCCGACTTGCCTTTGGCCTGTTTAAAGAACAAACACCTGCAAAACACAGTACCTCGTAAGAATGCAGCAGTTTCAGATGGGCGTCGTAGAGACCGACCCGACCGCCTTTCGTGACCACGGCGTAGCAGAATGAGTCCTTCGTCTCGATGGGCACAAACTTCACTATGGTTTCCCGCTTGCGAGAGATAAACATGGTCAATTTATTAATTGAGACAGTATGAATCGGAGTGGCAGGTCAATCCTGAGTCGTTGAAATTTTTATATTGTTGAAATCTTTGTTAGTCCTCCAAAGAATTCGGGGTGTATGTTTTATTCAGGGCGTTGCTCGCGATTAGCAATGTGCAATTTGCAGTACATTCTCAAAAAAGCAAGAATGTTTTCAGAAGTTCATGAGAATTAATTTATAGTCTGTAAGTTCCCATACCGAAAGTTTGCAATGGGAATTTCCCAAAAACTTTATAGGTGTTCATGTTTTTTGAATGCGTTTCTATTAGATTATTAGTTAAACATATTACCTATAATATGTGGACTGTTAACGTGATCGCATTTCTGAGAACATTGCATTAAATAATTTTAAAACTTTGGTAACTTCTCCTTGATGCATTGCTACCCCCGATTCCGTCCGCGCAGAATTAAAATTTGTAGTGGAACACCTCACCTCAAACCACCATAGTTCGGCCTTGTTACCAGATCCTTTATTAATGGAAGCCTACGTCATAACTACTTATCAGCGTGCCCAATCCAACGCAATCCATTCAGCTCAGTGAGCTGTGCGTTGATCGATCAGTCGGTCACGGTTGCCTTTCATTACTAAGGGTTATTTAAGTAAGGTTTCTCCCGCACCTTGCAATGAGGCAGTGTCTTGACTCTCGCCTCCCGTAGCGGAGTCCACCGCGCGGCGCCCGCTCCTGCCAGCAAGCTGTCCAGCAACTGCCGCCACCACACGCGCCCGGCGCCCCACGCATCCAGCCGCTGGAAGAGCGCATGCGCGTGCGGCTCGAACTTATGGTTTCCTGCAACGTATACAGTAAGACCTGCAATCTCTGGGCATGAGCTGGCAAGAGCTGGTTGCGGCGTGAGATCGTTCCAGGTGGAAAAATATGCTGGAAGCCCTATGTCCCTGATGAGAGATTACATGATGAGATGATGAAGATGAAGGGTCTAACTGGATCACTACCACCATTTTACTCGGTAATCCTGTCACCAAACAGCAGAGCTCGCGTTGCTGTGTCCCATGAAATTGTTAAGTAGGAACCTACTCCGTATTTCATTTCTTTAATGTTGCGGGTGCCTGTTATATTTATTTTTAGCCGCGTCTTTCTAACCTATCGCGACGAAGCCCATAAGGACGGTTATAAATGTGTTTGCCGCGTATAAGTATATGTCCGTTTCAACTGATTTTTATAAATAATACATTAGTTTTGTCTCGATTATACAAGTGACACTGAGAACACCAAATTCTGACGGATTGTGAGGCGGGTTACAAACATTTAAAGTTAAGACCACAATCGCTCTGAAGCTTAACGAAGAAAAAAAAGAAGTTAGTTTGTACAGTTATGTGGATCAAAAGCTATGCATCGTTGAGGAGCGTAGTGTAGCGAAGTTGTGTTGTAGGGTAGTTACCGAATATGCGGTTGACTGCGGCGACGAAGCCCTGCCTGTCGAGGCAGCGCGCGGCGTGCTGCGCGGGCGCCGCGAACTCGATGCCTTCTTGCGCCGCCGCCGCGCGCATCACGTCCTCCACACGTCTGCAATGCCATCAGCTTATTATACAGATTTTTCCGGAATATTTCAGTAGTTGGGTCGGCTCCCGGTTACAGCTGGCTGAGGACAGGAGTGAGGGCGTCTAGCAGTTGCTGCGACAGGCTATCCTCGTCATTTTACCAGTCGATGTCCAACGACTGGCCCCGGTCTTTAGTCTTCCGGAAGGCGCGCCGCAGCTGGCTGAGTGCAGGAGCGAGGGCATCCAGCAGTTGCTGCGACAAGCTGTCCTCGTCATTACCTGTCGATGTCCAGCGACTGGCCCCGGTCTTTGGCCTAGCCGAAGGCGCGCCGCAGCTGGCTGAGTGCAGGAGCGAGGGCATCCAGCAGTTGTTGCAACCAGCTGTCGTCCATGTCATTACCTGTCGATATCTAGTGACTGGCCCTGGTCTAGGCCCTTGCGGAAGGCGCACGGCAGCTGGCTGAGTACAGGAGTCTGGGCATCCAGCAGTTGCTGCGTCCAGCTGTCTTCCTTGTCATTACCTATCGATGTCCAGCGACTGGCCCCGGTCTTTAGCCTTCTGGAAGGCGCGCCGCAGCTGGCTGAGTGCAGGAGTCTGGGCATCCAGAAGTTGCTGCGACCAGCTGTCGTCCTCGTCATTACCTGTCGATGTCCAGCGACTGGCTCCGGTCTTTGGCCTTGCAAAAGGCGCGCCGCAGCTGGCTGAGTGCAGGAGTCTGGGCATCCAGGAGTTGCTGCGACCAACTGTCGTCCTCATCATTACCTGTCGATGTCCAGCGACTGGCCCCGGTCCTTGGCCTTGCGGAAGGCGCGCCGCAGCTGGCTGAGTGCAGGAGTCTGGGCATCCAGCAGTTGCTGCGACCAACTGTCGTCCTCATCATTACCTGTCGATGTCCAGCGACTGGCCCCGGTCCTTGGCCTTGCGGAAGGCGCGCCGCAGCTGGCTGAGTGCAGGAGTCTGGGCATCCAGCAGTTGCTGCGACCAACTGTCGTCCTCATCATTACCTGTCGATGTCCAGCGACTGGCCCCGGTCCTTGGCCTTGCGGAAGGCGCGCCGCAGCTGGCTGAGTGCAGGAGTCTGGGCGTCCAGCAGTTGCTGCGACCAGCTGTCGTCCTCGTCATTACCTGTCCATGTCCAGCGGCTGCCCCGATCCTTGGCCTTCCGGAAGGCGCGCCGTAGCTGGCTGAGTGCAGGAGTCTGGGCATCCAGCAGTTGCTGCGACCAGCTGCCTCGTCATTACCTGTCGATGTCCAGCGGCTGCCCCGATTCTTGGCCTTGCGGAAGGCGCGCCGCAGCTGGCTGAGTGCAGGTGTGAGGGCATCCAGCAGTTGCTGCGACCAGCTGTCGTCCTCGTCATTACCTGTCGATGTCCAGCGACTGGCCCCGGTCTTTAGTCTTCCGGAAGGCGCGCCGCAGCTGGCTGAGTGCAGGAGTGAGAGCATCCAGCAGTTGCTGAGACCAGCTGTCGTCCTCGTCATTACCTGTCGATGTCCAGCGACTATCCCCGGTCTTTAGTCTTCCGGAAGGCGCGCCGCAGCTGGCTGAGTGCAGGAGTGAGGGCATCCAGCAGTTGCTGCGACCAGCTGCCTCGTCATTACCTGTCGATGTCCAGCGACTGGCCCCGGTCTTGAACCTTGCGGAAGGCGCACCGCAGCTGGCTGAGTGCAGGAGTGAGGGTATCCAGCAGTGACCAGCTCTCGTCCTCGTCATTACCTGTCGATATCCAGCGACTGGCCCCGGTCTTTAGCCTTGCGGAAGGCGCGCCGCAGCTGGCTGAGTGCAGGAGTCTGGGCATCCAGCAGTTGCTGCGACCAGCTGTCGTCCTCGTCATTACCTGTCGATGTCCAGTGACTGGCCCCGGTCTTTAGCCTTCCGGAAGGCGCGCCGCAGCTGGCTGAGTGCAGGAGTGAGGGCATCCAGCAGTTGCTGAGACTAGCTGTCGTCCTCGTCATTACCTGTCGATGTCCAGCGGCTGCCCCGATCCTTGGCCTTCCGGAAGGCGCGCCGTAGCTGGCTGAGTGCAGGAGTGAGGGCATCCAGCAGTTGCTGAGACTAGCTGTCGTCCTCGTCATTACCTGTCCATGTCCAGCGGCTGCCCCGATCCTTGGCCTTCCGGAAGGCGCGCCGTAGCTGGCTGAGTGCAGGAGTGAGGGCATCCAGCAGTTGCTGAGACTAGCTGTCGTCCTCGTCATTACCTGTCCATGTCCAGCGGCTGCCCCGATCCTTGGCCTTCCGGAAGGCGCGCCGTAGCTGGCTGAGTGCAGGAGTGAGGGCATCCAGCAGTTGCTGCGACCAGCTGCCTCGTCATTACCTGTCGATGTCCAGCGACTGGCCCCGGTCTTTAGTCTTCCGGAAGGCGCGGCGCAGCTGGTTGAGTGCAGGAGTGAGGGCATCCAGCAGTTGCTGCGACCAGCTGCCTCGTCATTACCTGTCGATGTCCAGCGACTGGCCCCGGTCTTTAGTCTTCCGGAAGGCGCGCCGCAGCTGGCTGAGGGCCGCAGGAGTGAGGGCATCCAGCAGTTGCTGCGGCAAGCTGTCTTCCTCGTCATCGCTGGAAATGTAAAGAGTCTACTGTAATGAAGAGACACGAGCATAGCTTGTTTGAGATGAAAAAAGGGACAGAAGACTATACATTCACATAATTGACACATACACGGGGAATAAAAAAATAAAAACAGAAAAAGACACGGCATACATATATGTACTTTATCAAGACGTCATAAACATGTATAAATATAATCTGAATCTCGGAAACGGCTCCACCGATTTTAATGAAATTTATATGCAGGGGTTTCGGGGACAATAAATCGATCTGGCGGATAAAAAGTAGCCTATGTTTTTAATCTCTAGGTTACCGTTCCAAATTTTATCCAAATCCGTCCAGTCGTTCCAGCGTGAAGAAGTAACAAACATACACACTCACATCGTCACATCCATCCATCCATCCTCAGAAACTTTCGCATTTATAGTATTAGTAGGATACTGGAATATGGAACTAACCAGAGTAAACTTTCTTCTGAGCCACTTTTTAATGAAAAACTTTTGTCTAAGTCAAGACCTTCTTCGTTTAGTGACTTCACAGACATTTTCAACTACTTGTTACCATTACTGCCTCTGTTAGGTCGATAACGCGTGGTGTCATTATTTTGTTACTAAAGTTACTGCGAATATTTATAACAGAGACATCTAGCGTCGAGTAGCTGAACTATGTCCTAAGTGTAGGTGTGTGGAATGTATACATTGAAAATGGTTCGCTTAGTAAATTACAGATGGCGGTAGTGAAAAGTCATTATTTTAGGGGCTGATATCTATACTACAAAGCAGGGGTCTATTTACAAGTAGTATTTTAACGTGATCCAGAAAAAAACAAGTATCAATCTACGTATTAATTGATATTTGGTATACAGTACCTACATTACAATACCTTGGCGGTCCGAGGTTCGACATTTAGCGTTCCACAAACGGACTGCGGTAAATTTTGAAGCAGATATTATCTTCAATCGATTGAGCTGAAATTTTGCAGACTCGAGTAAGTCAGACTAGACAATACAATAATCCGGTAGTGGACTTCTGGTGACCCAGCCAGGATCGTCTCCGTAGGAGGGAACTCTTAAACGGTTGGTCCGATTAACTTGAAATTTGCTACCAACACATTATGTAGGATGACTATGCGAGTACAGTCAGCAAAAAAAACTTGTCTTGAAAAATATAATTTTTGTCAAACTTATTTAGCAGCTAGTTTTTTTTTAAATCAAATAAAAATAATCTGGCTTTGAAATATTAGGTAAGTATTTAACTTAATGTACTGCTACTAGAAAGAGGTTTATAAGCTGCAGTTCGTATTTTATGTATGAATATAAACTCTTTATTGTTGCGAAATAAACGAAAGACAAATACAATTGACAAACACTGAGATACATGCACAAAGGCGGACTTATCCCTTTAAGGTATTTTAACAGCTAGAGTTACGGAAAAAATCTAAATTATCCCTGACTCGAGTTCGGGAAAATGCAAAGTTCCCACGGGACGCTCAAAAAGTTGATAAATAAAACAGCAAGATGAACATTGTCTATTTTATTGTATGTATGTATTCTTAGGGCTAAAAATAATTCTAGACGATATATTACATACGCAGGGCGAGCGAACCCGCGGGCGAACACAGGCAATCTCCAATGGTTAGTTGCATCGAAGAATAACTGACAGTATTTCTGACACTTTTCATTAAGCACAACTGATAGTTAAATTAACCTGTTGTTATTTGCCAGCGTTACTCAGTTTTACTGTCGTTTAGTAAGAGTCAGTAAAACTGTTGTTTCATTAAAATAGGTACAGCCGAGGGCATAAATATCAATACAGCCATCATGACAAAGCCCATCGAGGGATTTGGCGAAAATCTTAGGGATCATGTTATATATAGGCGATGTTAGCAACCCATCACTGTTTTGATTCCCCTTTCCACAACCCACAATCATGCTAAACGAGGTCTTTAGGTTTGGTCTGTCTACCCCGTAAGGGATAAAGATGTGATTTAAGTATGTATGACAAATTTATGTGTCACCGGCCTTATTGTTTGTGGCATAAAGCTGTATAGATGTTTTTGACGTCTTGGTAACATGCATATATATATTTATGCCCTGGGCTGCCTGGACCGCCGTCGCCTCGATACTATTATTCTCTCTATTAAGCTAATAATAATCACTCAGTCCTTTGCTTACACAAAATTCTTTAAAGCAACAAAAATGAGTCACTTTCCATCAAAGTTTTAGCAAAACGTTAATCCAGAATGATTAAAATACCGCTTTGGTTTGATTGCTTAAAATAAATGCAAAAATATTTCACAACATTTATTAAAATCAAAAATCTTTATACGTTTAAAAAAAGGACGGAAGAATCGATAGAAAAGCAAATTACAAACACTAAGAAAATTAAATAGGAACTATCAACCACTTCAACTAATTTATTGAGAATAAAAAATATATTTTAATTCAGTGGCCGTCAGTTTCTCAAAAAATACAAAATTTTGACAATTCTTAATCCGAAAAATGTTACAACTATACATTTACACAAACAGTATACTTTGGGTTGGATGCCGTATACATTTTTACCACAAATTTTATGATATTATGTCCCCAAGAAAGAGACGAGTCGTTGTCACACTTACTCCAGAAATATTTTAAAAAATTCTGATAAATTATGATTTGTATGAAAATTTGTTGATACGACCTCTTTTTAATAAAAAGATTGATTTACTAAGTTATAAGTTCTTCAGTAATTTAATTTTTATTTATGAACTTAATTTTTTTTTAAACAAATATTCAATTTGTCAAATATCTCACAAGGATTTTTGTATACCGGCTCGTTTAAATAAATAATAAAATTATATATTATTTTACACGAAATAAAAATTTCAAATTCACATGCAGTTTGCCATCATTAAAAAAAGATAAAATATATGATGTCCGTATCAACAATTTTTCTTTGTCCTCTCTACACATCTACTCTGTATTTGGAATGTCAAATAATACCTACTCTATACGATACAATCTGTAAATACATCGATTAAAAGCTAACTAAAACTATTTAATACTTTATAATAAACGTACCTGTCCTTACGAAATAAATAGCTTAGTATTATTACTATTTACTATTATAATTATTAGTTATTATTGTACGACGCGTATACATATTTTTGAGTACAGCTCACTTTTTTAAACTTTTAAGTTGTCCCTAAGAACTTGCACTTTGTGGTCACCGTAGTGACGGTTTTCTTAAAGACGATGATCATCACATTTATTCATAGTCGTTAGAGGTGTACTGGAGATATTTCTCATTGATAAGAACTTCTCATACGTTTATTGCTCAAAAAGCTTTTTTAATACAAAATGTAATCGTAGTTTTTTCGTATTCAAACATTCTACCCACGCAGCCCCTGTATTTGTCTGTGTTCCCTGAACGCTACAACGTGGCTGTCTTCGAATTAAAATAGTTTTCCATCTTAGACCTCTTTGTTGCTTACCATCAAGCATGCTTGCGGTTAAAACACTCTAGACAAGACATTCTCCTCTGCCAAAAATATGATTGGTATCTGATCAATATTCTGGGAAACTCTTAGCTCTCAGTTTCTGTTGTGTGCAGAGAAAGTCAAGTTCATCTTTTTGACCTTATTTGTCAATGGTGCACGGTAGAAACAAGCGTTAGTGGCGTCAGGAATTTAATGGTGTCCTTGGGCACTGGTATCACTTACCATCAAGTGACCTACTTGCTCGTCTGCATTTCTTGTCTTGTAAAAAAAGTCAGTAATGCTGCTACGATGACGCTACCTTAAAGCGACAGACAGATTAATGTAAAATGTATGTATGTGGCGTCCATAGAACTCGATTCCCACCGGCTTGCCTATTTCAAGGCAGTTAGGCACTTTATTGGGCAGAATTAGGGGAAAAGGCTAGTTAAATTCCCTTCGACTTGCCTTCTGATATACTTGACGCCACGCTACTCGTATGTATAACTCTATTGTACATAAGACACATTCAATTTTAAATGTAATTGTAGGTATCGAATTACTAGCGCATTGATACATAGTTCAGTTGGCTGACACCACTGACGCTTGCTTTTGAAGTACACCTTCAATAAACGCCCCTTCTGTGGATATTAGCAACGTGTTCTTAATCTTTTGCTTCGCAAAGAGTTGTCCCTTCTGTACTTATGCTATATCACAAGCGTAGTTCTTTATGTCACCGTTCTGCTTCGTTTGCATCATAGCCACATCACGAGAGTTGTTACTTCTGTGTGCCTCATCCGTGTCTCTTACATCACATGTGCTATTTAGTCTCTAAAATTCTTTATGATACAGTTGCGTTTTTCATGGTGTTGGCAGGGGTACAAGGCGATCATGGCTGCTGGTATTCCTTGTCACAAACATTCTTAATGTCAATGTTGTACCTTTCGTCGTTATTGTGGCAGGGGTAATGCGGGGGGCCACGGACTTTGATGTCACAGTTGTATCTTTCGACATGGTTGTGACCGGGGTAGTGCGGCGGTCGCTGCGGTCAGTAGACGGGGCTATGGGCGTCGTAGTTGAGCTGCAGGTAGGGCGGGATGGCGGCGGACAGCTCGGACGCGCGCCTGCGCAGCGCCGCGATGCTGTGCCCGCGCCACACCTCCTCCTCACCTTCCCCCCCGTTGCCTGGAAAGAAGAGTGTTTTAGCCAGAGGGAATAGGCTGTTGCTGCATCAGTGAGCTTCACCGTCGGTCTCATGTAAACGTTACATTGCTATGTGAAAAAATAATTACTATACTTTATGTGATCGTTCACTTTCGTGTTTTCTTTAGAAGACTAAACTGGGCATCGCTGTGGATATTTGAGCTAAATGTGAAAAGATTGACTATTTGCGGCCCTGTGAGTTGTAAAACTTACGAAGTTTAACAGATGAAAAAGTTTTTCAGGCAGAAAAATTGCGCCTTCATGAGGGTAAATAGTTTTGCGACGTTTTTGAAAAATTTTCGTTGCGACTGAAATATACTTATTACTTTATTCACCACGAATCTGTAACCATATTTTAAGCTTCACTCTAACCGCAGTGTAGAACTTCGGGCAACAGTCTGACGGTGAGCGAAAGCTGAACGGCAAGTAGTAGTTACCTGAGGCGGTGGGGGAGCCGTTGTTCCCGCAGTGCATGTGGGGGGGCGTGGGGGAGCCCTCCACGCCGCCCTGCTGCCCGATGTTGTTGCAGTACGACATCATGGTGTCACCTGCAATGATCACGAAACGCTATTAAAACATGTTCAAAACTTCACCGGTGAGACACGAAAACGCAACCAACATCAATAAATACCTATTCTCTGGTGGTACACATATATTTGAGGGTCTTAATTTGTCGGTATCATTTTGTTTCAGTCAATGCCCACCCTGTGTACTGAATATGCACTGTGTGTACAGAAGTGCGATGACGTCTGTACCCACGCCGATGTGTGCTCAAGACTGTGTATGTTGCAATGCAATCATTTGAATTAGCAGTTAAAGTATACTCAATGAGGAAAAATTTATCTAGACATGGATAGCTACGTTTTCCGGCAATATCGCTGACTCACTGCACAATACCTAGGTGGCTATATATTGAACGAATATATATCTTAAGACAACTGAAACCAACAAAAATAATGAAGTCTCAAACTAAACACAGGTTCTACTATGGATACTGGGTAACAGATGGGCACGTTTAGATAAGTAAGTACATATTAACTAAATGCATTCTAAGTTTGTACTTGAGATCTAACATTCGTATTCGTCGAAAGTACTTAAGATCTTCCCCGACAGGAAATAATATCGAACCAGGGACTTGACTGTGTGGGTAAAGCGAGGCTATCTGGTTTCATCAAGTTTTTTTTTTAGTTGTCCTGTGGACTCACCAAGCGAGTTGAGCGGGTAGTGCCCCTGGTAGGGCTGGCTGCTGGCCACGGAGGAGATGGGCAGCGAGGGGTTCAGCTCGGAGGACAGCTGCGGCAGGGAGCCCACGCCCGCCCCGAAGCCGCCCATGGAGACGCCGCCCTGCGACAGCTGGCCTAGGCCTGTGGGATACAAACATATTAGTTGACGAATGTGAATGCGCCAAAATATACTTCTTGCGTTGGCCAATAACCTGAGAATAAGAACCAGTGGTAACTTGTAAGTATCTCATGGAATAAGTGACTACAATAGTTACCGCTCGCGTCTTCGTCCGCGTGAACTAAATTTTGGAGAGTGGCGATGTAGAACTGCACGTAGCTGCCTAACCTAACCAGGTGAACCAGTTCAGTAGTTTCCGTTTAACGTTAACAAATAGACAGGCAGGCATCATTTTAAAAGCTATATATGACAGAATTGTCAACGTTTAAATTCACCACGATAGCTATACATCGGTAAATTGCGTCCAGTTCCCTTCCTATCCGTTTATGCACTTTATCGTGAGATACTGTAAGTCAAGTGTGGTCAAGTGCAAAAATAAGTATCGATATGAACTTGTCAAAAATATGACCCACGACCTTATTACGCCGGTGTAAGAGCATATGATACTTATTTTTGAAACTTTGACTACATACATAATATTATTACACTTGACTGTACATACCGTCACGTCTCCCTTCTATAGAGATATACAAAGACAACTTTGTTCCACTTGTTACGATCATGACAATGCTCGTCGGTTTAGGATACTCTTGACCCGACCTTTTGTCAAAACGTTTCCAGTTTGGTAGCACAAACACAGCATTATAACTGTCTCAAACATATTTCTTTGTCTTAATAATATAATTTAAGGCTCGGGGACCTCCCTTCCCTTTTATAAATGTATTTAATTTAAGTATTCTATTACAGCATTTTATTTTGAAAAAATGTCTTTACGCCAAGTTTCTTGCGACGCATTCGTCTTGGCAATGATGGTCTTTTCAAATGCGCTGGTAGTTTCAAAAAGACATTGTAAAAGAGCCCTTGGCGACCAATTTGCAAAAATAAAATGTTGTTTTTGTTTGTTTTGTACTTATTGCTTGTCTGCTATTAAGCGACAAGACCGCCTATTATACATTACAATATCAAAACTATTGAAATTGATAATTGACTCACTGCAATAGCCACATCAACGTTTGGCTTGACTTGTTTCGGTTTAATTGGTTTAATGCGATTTGAACTGATCGAGTGTTGCCATACATACTTCCGCATATTTGTCAGCTTGTTTGTATAGTGTTTTCCACCGGCGTTCGTGTCGCCACAATGTATGTGTATTTTATATGTTTAGTTTTTAATTTTATCTGGGTCCTACTGAAAAACAGCGTTGCGGCATGCCGCAACATTATGCTGAGTAGGGCCCATTTTACACCATATCGGTACTATTTCTAAGTATATTGTATTTCTTCCTATTATAATTCTACGTGTATCGAATGTGTGTAAATAAATGTTTCTCTCTCTCTCTCTCTCTCTCTCTCTATTGTCTACCTTGTTCTTTGTTTCTGTATTTTGTACTGATTTGTGGTGTTCAATAAAAAGCATTTGTATTGTATTTCATTTTTAAGAAGGTATGAGTGTTTCTCACCAGCAGGCATGGCCCAGGGCCTGTCGCCGAAGACGCCGGGCCCGCAGACGTCGCCCCCGAACGGCGGCAGCCCGTGCGACGGCAGCAGCGACCCCGGCGACCGGAACACGTTCGTGCTCTTCTTACGCTTCTTCCATTTCGCTCGACGGTTTTGAAACCACACCTGAGAAGAGATAAAATTTACAATTAACCCGGAATATTTTAGCAGGTTGTTTGCAACACCAACAAAATGTAAGAGCGGCAACACTAGACTCTTCCTTCTTCTTCCTTTTACCGTGCTCTTGCTCTCTGTACACTTTCTAATTAAACATAATTTTACGTCTAACGAGGCCTTTTCATTAATAAATAATCAGTGTAATAAAACTAAATAGTCTGAACTACATGTTGGTCCTTCGAACCGGATTTGAACCAGCGACCTAAGTTAATAAATAAGTTAGGTTGATTGAGTTGTTGAGCATAAATGAAACTGGAACGTTGTCATAGTGATATGATTGCTTGTTAGTGTTTAAAACACGTTGCCAAAGTTTGGCGATGTCAATACGACAGCGTTCCATAGTTGTTCAACAATTAAAGTTGTTGACCGCAGTCCTGTAATTTTTTTTCAAGATCTTTTAAAGGTTGTTGTCAAAAGTATTGATGCATACATACATACATACATATGTCACGTCTTTATCCCTTGCGGGGTAGACAGAGCCTAAGGTAACAAAACCTTAAGGCCACGTTTAGCATTAGGTACACACGCACACATACAGAAGTCAAACGATAACAGCTCTATTTTTGCGTCAAGGGTTTAAAATGATTTCGACGATTTCTTCCATGCCGGTCTGGGAGCAAAGAAAAACATAGTGTACCAGTTGCTTCTCTTCTCCCGAAGATGGTAAAAGCCCATCGAGGGAATGGGCGAAAATCATAGGAATCATGTTACAAGCGATGCGGCTAGCAACCCTTCACTATTTTGATTCCCCTTTCCACGTATACGCTCAGTCATGGAAAACGGTCTTGTTATCTTAGGCTCTGTCTACCCTGTAAGGGATAAAGACGTGATCTGTGTGTGTGTGTGTGTAATGCCTTCAAAAAAAACAAAAACAAAAACTAAAAACAATGTTTTGAGTCGTACCTTTGTAAATAAATAAGTAGGTAGCCGACCCGATTGGCCGATTTTTTATTTCAGAGACGGATGCGAACAGGGATTTCGAATAAAGGCGAAAAGGAGATAAATGTCGGCTACATGTCCCGGGATCCTTCCCAGGATCGCAGATTGCTTGATATTTTTCAAATCTTTACTAACATTCTTTACTTTTATTAAAAAACCTAGGGAAAAAGCAAGCGTGCAATTTTTTTTCGAAATTAATTTAACTTTTTGGTCGAATATCTTAGGAATCATGTCATAGGCGATGCGGCTAGCAACCCATCTTTATATAGATTCCCCTTTCCACCTATACGCCCACAATCATGCTAAACGTGGCCTTTATCTTGTCAAAAAGACGTCATTTATTTATGTACCTATGTATGATTTTTTTTCTAACGTTTTTTAGTGTTTGCAATTCATTGTATAAACTGAGTCTTCATAATAACCATCTTCAGCCTTATATATACCTACGTTCAATTGCTGGGCACAGGCCTCCTTTGACAATAAGAGGGCTTGGGCTATATTTCCCTTTCGGGGTCAGTGCGGGATTGGGAAATTTTCACACACACTATTAAATTGCTTCGCAGTTTTGTTTCGATGTTTTCCTTCACCGAAAAGCTCATAGTAAATTTTAAATGAGATATAATGTATCTGACATTGTGTCTTAAAATTAATTAATCCAGAATACTTCTGCACATAATTGGGTCAGGTTCATCTAAGCACTCATGTCTTTACCTAAAGGCCACATTTAGCATGATTGCAGGCGTATAGGTGGAAACGGGAATCAAAATAGTGATGGGTCGCTAGCCGCATCACCTATAAGTCATGATTCCTATGCCCATTACCTCGATGGACTTTTACCATGTGCGCGGGAAGAGAAGCAACTGGTACGTTCTTTGTTTTTTCTTTACTTGATCAACATGGAAGCAACTTGGATGGAATTTTGAGACAACTGTTTAATGGTCAAATAGGATGCTTGTGACGAGAGATTGGCATTAGTTCCATTTCCGACCACCGGGTTAGTGGCGCTGTAGTTTAAATACAAACCTATAACAGCTATATCTTGCTAAATGTGGCCTGGAGGTATCTGTTACCTTAGGCTCTGTCTACCCCGTAAGGGATAAAGCCGTGATTTGTGTGTGTGTCTATAACAGCATACAACCCTAGCGCCAGTATTAAGCATTCACCCTGAGGGGGGGTAGTCATTTGGCAACTGTCACCCGCAGACAATTTATCGCTGTTCGCTTCTTTATTTAGATGTTTACCGTTACCGTAGAGGTGGAGGGAACATGACTGCCTATCTGTTGTAATGATTGCATGCTTGGAAAAGAACAGCCCCAATAATTATACAAGGTGTTTTTGAATCCTGGAATATTTGAGAAGGCCCCTGTTTCAAAAGTGAGACAATTGTCAATGACATGTGACAATTCGGTTCACAGTATAAACTCGACAACAATCTACGCCCATCGGCCTCATATTGACGACGCATTGAATTTCGAATTAAACTAGTAGAGACTTTATACATCTCTACTATAGACTAATATAGTTTAAGGCTCGGGGATCTTATAGATACATATATTATATACATAAATTACGTAACAAACCTTTATTCCTTACGTAACAAACCTAAAGGCCACGTTTAGCACGATTGTGGGCGTATAGATGGAATGGGGAATCAAAATAGTGATGGGTTGCTAGCCGCATCGCCTATAACATGATTCCTAAGATTATCGCCCATTCCCTCGATGGGCTTTTACCATCTGCGCGGATAGAGAAGCAACTGGTACCTTCTATGTTTTTTCTTTACTCCCAGACCAGTATGGAAGAATTTAGAACCTTATACATCCCTTTTATAAATGTATTTAATTTAAGTATAATAATTACTTCCTGCCAAGTTTCTTGCGACGCATTCTTCTTGGCAATGATGGTCTTTCCGATTCCGCTGATGGATTAAAAAAAGACACGTAAAAGAACCCTTGGTGGCCAATTTGCAAAAATAAAATTTTGATTTTGAGTCGTCAACGTAACAAAATGTCCAGTGGACGTATTGATCCTTACTAATATTATAAATGCGAAAGTAACTCTGTCTGTCTGTCTGTCTGTCTGTCTGTCTGTTACCTTTTCACGCTTAAACCGCTGGGCCGATTTAGTTGAAATTTGGTATACAGATAGTTTGAGTCCCGGGAAAGGACATAGGATAGTTTTTATCCCGGAAAATTGCATAGTTCCCGCGGGATAGCACAGCCCAAACCACTGGAATTTTTCAAATTTAAGGCGGAACAAAGTTCGCCGGGTCAGCTAGTAGGATATAAAATGAGATTATGTGGAAATGAGCAGCCAGATTTATCAGTAAATAATATTAAAGCAAAAACATAACAATAGCCCCCGTACACACGTCAGTCTCGAAATCAACAAACACAATTATTCATGTCATGTCATGTCTAAGCACAGCGTTCTGTGTTGCTTAGACAACCGTTTAAACTCTAACATACATGTAAGTAGATTACATTATCAGCCAGTATATTATCAGGCGCTATACAGCCTCTAATAATACATATAAGACGCAAAATATGCCATCTGGGGCCTTAATACAACGTCTTAATGCGATTCATTTCCGATTCAATTTTACATTTTAGATGTAATTTTTGACACTTCTATGGATGTGACAGCGAGCGATCCAATTTTGGTTCGGAATTGAATCGACATGGTGCGAGTCGGGCTACCTCCGCGTGTGGTCAAGAGCTGCGGTTCGTTTTTGGATCCGTCCGGGGGGAAGAGCAGTGCTTGGTCAGGTGCACCCTGGGCATCGGCTAATGATTGCGGTCTCCGGGGAATATAATTGACCGTTGGCTAAGAGCCCGACAGGGGGGTCTTTTCACATGTTCTACCGTACAACATTGCCGACATTTTTGTCACAAGATTTTTGAATACTGTATTTATTACTTTGACATTGACGAAATCATCGTATCGATCGATGGGGCCATATTAAAAAAAGAAGAAGAAGAATCGATATGGTAATGCCCTTATAACGATATAAATAAATGTCTATAGCTACAGATTTCAGGTATGAGCAACCGTCCTTTACAATTGATTTCCCACGCAAAAACGAATGTAGGAATATCTTTTAAAATTAATTCAGTTTCTTGAGTACGGCGGCCGCTGATTTCCATGTACCATGCAATGTAATGAACTGGGGTTGCATCCACACCCCCATTTTATCTCAACTTTTTATTACATCTGTCTAGTCTCCCAAATTGTGAACCCCAGTGTACAGAGAGGTCATTTTTACCATTAAACCGAACCATTCCATCTTCTATTCCAATCCATTCATCAACCAAACTAACCCTATGAGAAATCACCGGTCACTTTTCTATTTTTGACCGAAACCCCGCACCCGGGGGATCGGCCGGGAATCAATATCCGGGGAAATGACGGCCGATTTGCCGTAATCCCGGACCATTTGTCACCCGTGCGGCGCCGGATCGGTGTGGGATGAAACTAATCGCCCATGGTTTAAAGCTTTAAGATTTTATTAAAGGTGTCGGTAGCTGAGACGTATTCTCTACTAGCGTACATACACATACACAAATCACGTCTTTATCCCTTACGGGGTAGACAGAGCCTAAGGTAACAGATACCTACAGGCCACATTTAGCAATATTGTGGGTTTATAAGTAAAAAATGAAATCAAAATAGTGATGGGTTGCTAGCCGCATCGCCTATAACATGATTCCTGAGGTCTTCGCCCGGTCTCGTCGGACTTTTACCATCTGCGCGGGAAGAGAAGCAACTGGCATGTTTGTGGAGAGTAAGACAGCCGGTGAAAATACTAGCACAAGAGACCTATCCAAGCCCTCTAGGCTGGCAACGCAACTGCAACCTAGTGCTGCGGGTTTCCATGGGTGGTGGTGCTCGCTTACCCTCAGGTCACCCACTTGCCCGTTTGTCTTCCTCGTCTAAAACTTTACAAAAAACGAATCCATTTGGAGTTATGGAAACATTTGGATATCTCGATGTGAACCCATTACCCCGAGGTGGCAACTGTTAACGTGGCTGCTGTACTGTTGACCCACGCCATTAGCACCGCTACGGTGTGGCGGGGGACAGGGCACGGGCGGGAGCGGGAGCGGGGGCGGGAGCGCTAGCTGCTGTCTTTTGAAAGTTTTAAAGAGCGGATGGCTGTGGAACAGTGAAACAATGGTAAAAACGGGCCAATTTACGAATTTACGAAGCATTTACTTACTTACTTACTTACCTACTTACTTAAATAACATCACAGATATTATCAACGGGATAGATGAGTATGTAATATTATGTGTAACGACCCTGGGCCACCTAGTTGGCCTCTACATAACTACTACGACGAACGAGTAGCTAGCGCCAGTTCTAATGACAGCTGGCACATCGTCCTACATCACGTCAACGAAGTCTCTCAACACATTGGCGGAATCATCGACAGTATCGATGGCGCTATTTCTTTTTAAAAATTGAATTGAAGTCTCTCAACGCGGATGCATAAATACAACTTTCAACTCTTCCTTAGGACTTCGGTCCCCAGGCATAATATCAGCCTGGAAATAGATCTCTCTATAGTGGTCTCCCGATATTTTGACGCAGTTCCATGCATAGGTTTAGGTTTTGTTGCCTTAGGCTCTGTCTACCCCGTAACGAATAAAGACGTGATTTGTGTATGTATGTATGTATGATCACGGGTAGACTATATCCCTGTCTATATCTCGTTGATAATGTCGGGTACTGTCAGCAAAAAAGCTCTTTAACGATTTGTAGTAGAAAAGTTATTGCACTCATCTCATCACACAACCAAAAGGATCTAACATTAACCTCAACCTCACTCTCACCGCTGGAGTTGCCTACTCGCCGCTTCAGCTTCCGCTGCCGCTCGTCCCCGCCACCACTGCGCGTGCGCACGACGCGCAAACACCGCTTGCTAACTGCGCGCTCACGGCCGAACGGGACGCGCCGTGAGCGACCCATTACCCGCCAGCGGGAAGCCTACACCACCGTGTAAATGGTTCTAACCTCGTTTTTCTAAGCTACTGACATCTAGGCCTTAGAACCGCTAGCAACAGAGCACGCGAGATAGTCACTCGTCTCTTTCTAGGCACAATAAGGAAAAGACTTAGTCTATCTCGTACACAGCTCTTGCGAACCCCCTTATTCATAAACGCTCTATAGGCCTCTGCTAACTTAGCAATCGTTTGTCCTTATCTGTGAAAGGTAAATGTCAGAATGACAGATAAGGACAAACGATTGCTAAGTTAGCAGAAGCCTATAGAGCGTTTATGAATAAGGGGGTTAGACTATCTCGTACACAGCTCTTGCGAACCTCGGGCTAGCTGTGTAGATTCTGGGGTAGTGCTGCCAGATCGGGACAATAATAATAATAATATATCTTGGGACCAATTACACCAATTGACCCAGCCCCAAACTAAGCAAAGCTTGTACTATGGGTACTAGGCAACGGATAGACATACTTATATAATGTACATAAATACATATTTAAATACATACAACATCCATGACTCGGGCACAAGCATTCGTATTCATCATACAACTTTCTGCCGCTACCGGGATTCGAACCCAGGGCCTCTAGCTTCATAGTCAGGGTCACTAACCACTAGGGCCTAGTGACTAGGCTATCCGGTCGTCAACGTAACAAAGAAGTGTAACTGTAACACTTTAATTGTACAATAATAATTAAACTTAATGGTCAGGGACAAGGCCGTCTTAAACTAGGCTGGGGCCCTTGGGCACATAAGATTTTGGGGCCCTTTTGGGAAGTAAAAAAAGCGTAATGTACCCGACAAAAATGTTTTGAGAATAACTGTGTGAGAGAAATTGTCGGTCCTTCGGGGCCCCCTAAGAGTGGGGGGCCTGGGCGCGGGCCCCGTGTGCCCTTATGGTGAAGACGGTATTGGTCAGGGAGCCAACGAAATCACAATACGGAATATTCGTGATTTTTTTATGGCTTTCATGATAAGTTACTTAATTACTAACATACATAATATAGCCATATATAATATAGACATATATAATATAGGCTATAAGGGATCTCTACCCGTTAACCTTTGAGTAAATGAGAGGAGCATTAAGCGAGAGACCGACAAAGAGTGAGTTTAAAATATCCATAATAATGAAAGCCACAATAGAGCGTTCATCTCAAAATACAACAAACAATTCATAAATAAACTACTAAATATCATTAAACACATGCATACATACACACTATATACAATATCAGTACACACATACTATATTTAAGGAGATGGTGTGAGCCACATCTTCAAGCCCTCCGTTTGAGATAGTTTAGTTAGTATGTTTTGCAACAGATGTCGCTGTCACGTCCAAACGCATTCCTGAATCGCGGTATCGTTTGGTCGTCTCAGATACTATAAGTATTAATTAAGTTTACTTTAAGTCATGTGCCGCTAGATAGCGCTTTACCTTGAGAGTGCTTTTCTACATCGCGATATCAATTGGTTGCGTCTGCTTGTTTAAGAGCAAATTAATTTTATTTTTAATTGAGATTGAGATTTAGAATAAACCAGTAGTAAATGAGCCTGTGTTTATACTTCTTATACATATAAATCTAAAGGTACCCGATTATACACCCTCCTTGAACGACAAAAAGTTTGTAAAAACGAAACACAAATTATCCAAAATCCAGATCCGTGTCTACATCGCGGGCCGTGCGCAGGCCGCCGGCGTGCTCGCACTAAATATCAATGTAAACCGGCTTACGGCGCGCGAGCGGGGCTTCCCGGGTACGCCGTCAAAATATTACGTTGCATTGCTGGTTTTATCGCTTTTAAATTTGCTACGAGCGTTTGGATGCCATTTGAGAACAGTAAGCTAACCTATTTCTTCTTTTTTTTTTTTTTATATGTATAGGAAGGCAAACGAGCAAGTGGGTCCCGTGATGGTAAGTGATCACCACTGCCCATAGACACCTGCAACCCCGGAGGGATTGCAAATGCGTTGCCAACCCAGAGGACTAAGATGAAATGCCTCTTGTGCCCGCAATTTTCCCGGCTGTCTTACTCTCCACACCGGAACACAGCAGTGCAAGCACTGCTACTTAGCGGCAGGATTAGCGAGCAAGATGGTGGTAGCGATCCGAACGGACCTTGCACAAGGCCCTACCACCCGCAACTATCTTGTTCATATTTGTCGCGTTTCAAGTCGTTATAGCGACGACAACTTCGCCAATGTCAAAGTAACAAAAATATGATTAAAAATCATGTGACAAAATGTCGGCAACGTTGTACGGTAATGGTCAAAGACCCCCTCCCCCCCTGTCGGGCTCTCAGCCAACGGTCAATTACCCTCAGAAACTGCCAGGAAATCATTAGCCGAAGCCCAGGGTGCACCGATCAAGCACTGCTCTTCCCCCCGGACGGATCCAAAAAGGAACCGCAGCTCTTGACCACACGTGGAGGTAACCCGACTCGCACCCCTAAGCTAACCTAGCTCTCTCGCAATCGCCATCGTGTTCATTTTGACAGTTCTTGTATGAATGTGACAGCTAGCTGATTCCGATGCCAATTGTCAGCCCATACGTGAACTGTCCAAATGAACACGATGGCAATTGCGAGAGAGTTAGGTATAGGTAATAGGTAAGCCTACTGGAGGCTGATGGTAGCCAATATAATTCAGGGACCCCAATTCGGTGCCTGCAATGATAAAGGAAATACATACACATACACAAATCACGTCTTCATCCCTTACAGGGTAGACAGAGCCTAAGGTAACAAGTGCCTACAGGCCACATTTAGCAAGATTGTGGGCGTTTAGGTGGAAAATAGTGATGGGGGTTCCTAGCCTCATCACCTCTATAACATGATTCCTATGATCGTAGTTTAGGTGCTCCGTCTACCCCGTAAGGGATAAAGACACGATTTGTGTGTGTGTGTATTGAATCTTGGCTGTGCCTAGTGTGGAGTCATTGAATTTTCTAATACTGTACCTATTTCGTTTCTATTTTGGAAAATAAATTTTACTTTACTTTACTTTTTGTTTAATGCCTGTATCATTTTTGTATGACTTGTCCGAGCTATCCGTACTAGCTGTTACCCGCGACTTCACCCAACTAGAATTAAATTTGTATCCTAGCAGCTTGATTTTTCTCGACATTTTCAACAATTATACATTATAGTTATATTGTAACACGTTTACGGAAACCCTTGTCAAAAAAAATGTACAGTTAAGGGCATAAATATATGATTGTTACCAAGGCGTCAAAAACATCTATACAGCTTTATGGCCCAAACAATAAGGTCGGGGACACATACATTTGACACGACGGCTGTATCTATATTTATGCCTCGACTTAATGTAGGATGAAACGTATGAAAAACCATTATTTTTTCCAAATGCCACCCTAATAGGTATATTTAAGTGTTAGGTATGTTATTACGCAACCAGCCGACATAATGTCGTGCGAGTTTTATCGCGGGGGCGTGGCCGCCCCGCCACGCCTGGCCAGCGGCGCGCAAACTTTGCTTTTTTTAACTCAGTTGTTGTTGCATACTTTTTTACGAGTTAACTTACACTTATTTTGACAAAATGTTTAATGAAGTTTAGATGATTGAGTGAATTAGGTACCAAGATTAGTCACTATAAAGTAATTTGTATAAAATAAGGACACGGTAATGTTTTTGCGATGGCTTTCTAAATTGAATCCCTAGTAATGCAAGTAAGCAGGGGTTTTTGCAGAATGAAAGAGATGAAACTAAAAAATTAACTAAACTAAATATTAAAACCGTTTACAATTATTAATAACTAACCAATGTAAACTAACAATTTTCTAAGACACTATTTTAGATGTTTAAATTTGCAAGAAATAAAAGGCTTTTTTTATTATTATTGAATGCAGGTAATTGTATAAATTGTAAGTGAATTTGTTTGCGATTTAGATCATACATAATTAAAAAAACGATTATTTCAGACAACAGTGTTTAGTCCATATTTTGTTAGTTAAAGTTGAATACCTATCAAGTACGTTTATGTTAGTACTAGCTGTGCCCGGTACTTCGTCTGCATAGAATTCGTTTATCGCTATCCCGCAGGAATTACGCAATTTTCCGGGATAAAAAGTAGCCTATGTATTATTCCAGACTATCATCTATCTGTGTTCCAAATTTCATCCAAATCTGTCCAGCCGTTCTGGCGTGAAAGAGTAACAAACATCCATCCATCCATCCATCCATACTTACAAACTTTCGCGTTTATAATATAAGTAGGGTTGTTCACAAAGAAAACTTAATAGGTAACAATTTATATAAAGTAACATAGTTCTTAATTGACGTCTCTGAGTGCGGTTAAACTCTAAATCTGGTCAGAAAAAGCTGAGGGCAAAAACTAGTGATCAGACACATGTTAGCAAAAGCCAACATCTTTAGCTACTAAGAAACTCTAGGCACCATCGAGTGCACTTTAGATAAATCTAGTACGACGAACAAATGAAATTGTAGAAAAAGTTAAATTACTTTACACGTGAAGTAAAAAATGGTTCCCGCTCGGTAAAGTTTGGGAGCCGGGCGGGTTTCCGGCTTGGGGAACCAATGGAAACCCTAGGGATGTCCTTGTGTCGATTTTACTGGCGTTAGAAATTACGATGATTTTTTTATTTTTTTTATGGATAGTAATCTAGAAATTACTTGAATGGTTTGCAGTTCAGTCTGATACTATCTTTTTTTATAGCAGCCAATTCGACCACAAACTGGAAAAGGCAGTGTTGGCAGGCCTCCCACTGCAGGTGGCGAGTTGTCGTTCATTATGGTGTGCTAAGGGGGAGGCCTTTGTTCAACAGTCAACGTCTTCAGGCTGATGATGGTGATGATTTAATCGCTAATCATAAATAATCAAAACGATTATTTGCAAAAAGACCGCCAAGGGCTCTTTAACGTGTATTGTTTAAAGCAGCGCATTTGAAAAGACCATCACGGCTAGCGGCTAGCACGAGACGCACGAGAGCTGTATAAACGACCCGTTGTCTTACTGTCCGTTATAGAAAGAGACAGGTAGTCTTTCAGATTCTCACATAATCCCTTAACTTTTATGACGGTTTACCATAATTTGCTAAACAACATTTCTCGAATGCGTCGTTTGGCAATCACTTCATTTGACAACCTTTTATTTTCTACTAAATATCTACTTTTTGGAAAACTTATAAAACAAAGCTAATGTGAGCCACGCCTAAAGGTTTTTGATTTTTAAAACGTTTAAAGTTTATCAGATATTAAATGGTTGTCAAACTATTCCAATGATCGGATAGCTATTATGACAACCACGAAAAATTATAAATCGTCTTAGGTTTTAATAATCCACAACTTGATTCGTCACTTTTAACGACAGAGTAGTTTTCCAGATTACCCCCAAATCGAACAAACACGTTTAAATAATAATGTCGACAGTTTTTATCGACGATTGTGTAGCGCGTCCCTAGCGACAGCGCGCATGCGCGTGTGTATATCGAGCGACGCCGTGTAGGGGGGGGGGGGGGGGGGGGGGGTTATGTGCGGCGATCAGAATAAACGCCTATTGCCTTTTACAGTTATATCTCCACTACGTTTAAGAGGCTTGGCTTTTATTATCCATAGGCAAGTACCTACATATTAGAGGTAAGTACACATATAAATCACGTCTTTATCCCTTACGGGGTAGACAGAGCCTAAGTTAACTAGACTTGAAGGCAACGTTTAGCATGATTGTGACCATATAGGTAGAAAAGGGAATCAAAATAGTGATGGGCTGCTAGCATCGCCTATAACATGATTCCTAAAATCGCCCATTCGCTTGATGGGCTTTTACCATGCGCGGGAAGAGAAGCAACTGGTAAATTCTATGGTTTTTTTTTACTCACGGACCATGGAAGAACCATGGTAACAAATACAGGAAGACGGAAGCCAATACCGGAAACAGCAAGAATACATAGAAAATGCTTTGAAAAATGACTAAGTCACGAACTGTGCGGCAATTTTAACATTCACAGTCGAAATGGTCGATCACGATCCCATTCTCAAATTGGACGTTTCTCAACACACGCATGATGAAAAAATAAAAAACGATGTTACAGAGTTGCGTCATATTGATTACATACATACATACAAGAGACAGAGCCTATGGTAACAATACCTAAAGGTCACGTTCAGCATGATTGTGGGCGTATAGGTGCAAAGGGGAATCAAATTAGACATGGATTGCTAGCATCGCCTATGACATGATTCCTAAGATTTTCGCCCATTGCCTCGATGGGCTTTTACTAAGGTACAATCTATGTTTTTTCTTTACTCCCAGCATGGAAGAAAAGGTTAAACACATTATAGAAACTTGTTTTACATAAATTTTACATGAATCACGTCTTTATCCCTTACGGGGGTGGAATGGGGAATCAAAATAGTGATGGGATCGCACCCGTACGTTTCAATAACGCAAGCTGCTCCATTAATCAAGTCATTGGGATGACGCGACTCCCGGATCGAGATGATCCGCAAATCGCTCGACATATTTCATGGGAATTGAAATTTATTATCGACACCGATGCCTCTGCGATTTACGCGTGGCTTGAGAATAGGCGTCTAAGCTCAGATTCTCAAAGTTATTTGTGCTATTCACGTATTTTTCAAGGTGAATAAATTATAAAAATTGCATACATACATACATACATACATACATACCGTCACGCCTCTTGCCCACAGGGGTAGGCAGAGACTACTTTGTTCCACTTGCTACGACCCTACCTCTTTCGCTTCATCCACATTCATCAATCTCTTCATAAATGCTCGTCGGTTTCGGTTCCTGACCTGACCTTTTTCCAAAACGTCTCCTATTTGTTCTCGGAACGTCCGTCTAGGCCTTCCCCTCCCAACGCAACCATCCACACTCCCCATATAGATCTGTTAAGTTAGTCTACTTTCATCCATCCGCATTGCTACACACTAATCAAGGCATCATCATCATCATGTCAGCCGAAAGACGTCCACTGCTGGACATAGGCCTCCCCCAAGGCTCTCCACTCAGACCGGTCTTGCACCCTCCGCATTAATTACTCGAATAATCATACGTAAAAACGATTTTATTTTTGAAAAGAGCTAATACTCTTCAAAATAGCCCGATTTTAAAAATTACCGCGAGGAAACTGGCTTTCGAAATCGGTCCATTCGTAAGAGAGCAACGATACTATTTTTGAAATTTGATTTTTGCACATTGGCCGCCAAGGGCTCTTTACATGTTTTTTGACACTACCAGCGCATTCGGAAAGACCATCATTGCCAAGAATGCGCCGCAAGAAACTTGGCTTCAAAATAAAATACAGTAAGCATACTTAAATTAAATACATTTAATTTCCATCCATACGCCCACAATCATGCTAAACGTGGTCTTTAGGTCTTGTCATCTTAGGCCCTGTCTACCCCGTAAGGGATAAAGACGTGATTTATGTATGTATATATGTATGTAAATACATTTATAAAAGGGATGTATAAGGTCCCCGAGCCTTCACCACATAGTATAAAACAAAGTCGCTTTCTCTGTCTCTATGTCCCTATGTCCCTAAGTCCCTATAATGTCCCTATGTATGCTTATATCTTCAAAACTACACAACGGATTTTGGTGCGGTTTTTTTAATAGATAGAGTGATTCAAAAGGAAGGTTTTTATGTATAATTCTACGCAGACGAAGTCGCGGGCAGAAGCTAGTAAATTATAATTAGTCTATAGTAGAGACGTATAAAGGCTCTACTAGTCGAAGTAAAACAAAGTAGTTCGGAAAAAAGAAAAAAAAAAAAATTAAGTAACAAACACACAAGATGAAATATCAAGCCTTCGTTTTAAATTTCATTTTAAATACGATAATTCTTCCCTCAAAGCGAGCCGCGAAAGCCCAAACACAATGGAAGTGTAATATCAGAAAGTGAAATTTAAATTTAAATTGGACCGGGACAAAGGCAGTGACAATTTAATAAAAGCTTTCAATTTGAGTTGCTCTGTTTGAGAAGTTTCGTGCTTTCGCTAAGCTCCGGGTTTAGGCAAGATGGCGGCGCAGAGCTTTGGAGACGGTTATTTCTGTGTATATACAGCTTTTGAATGTGGGTTTGCAGTTCTGAATGACGGATTTGGTGTTCAGCTGCTAAAAAAAACAAAAATTAATGGGGGCTATCTTTTTTATTTTATATAAATAAGAAGGCAAACGAGCAAGTGGACACCTGATGTTAAGTGATCACCACTGCCCATAGACACCCGCAACCCCGGAGGGATTGCAGATGCGTTACCAACCTAGAGGATTAAGATGAAATTCCTCTTGTGCCCGTAATTTCCCCGGCTGTCTTACTCTCCACACCGGAACACAGCAGTGCAAGGAAGCACTGCTACTTAGCGGCAGGATTAGCGAGTAAGATGGTGGTAGCGATCCGGACGGACCTTGCACAAGGCCCTACCACCCGTCCCTATCGCGCCCTATCGCGTGTGAATTTGCCACTAGAGGCGCTAGTGTCGCGTGAGGTCCAAAAACATTCACTTTTCGGTTTTGGCGGGCTTCGTGACATAAATTATAACTTCTTTCAGTTACCTGATGAAAAGTGATCTTCGTGAAATTATCGCAAAAATGGTTTTTTTTTTTTATATATGAATAGGAAGGCAAACGAGCAAGTGGGTCACCTGGTGGTAAGTGATCACCACTGCCCATAGACACCCGCAACCCCGGAGGGATTGAAGATGCGTTGCCAACCTAGAGGACTAAGATGAAATGCCTCTTATGGATTATTTGGAGATGAATGTAGCTTTGAAAGCGGATTTTTTTCCGAACAATACGGAACTGCGCAACATTGCGGCATAGCTACTCGATATGATGATAGTTATATATAATTAATAAACTTAATGAGATTCAAGATTTAAAACTTTGTTTCGGCGCCGATCTTATAAAATCGTCTTTGACGTCACCTTAGTCAACAGTGTCGCCAACTGGTGAGCAAAGAAACGACTTTGTTATCAATATTTTAGTGCTTTTTTAGTGGTCTATATTTTACAGTACCTACAATTAAGTAAATTTAAATAAATGATTATCAAAAACCCAACTGCAAAAACATTAATCTGAAAACGAGAAGAACAGGAGCCTTATTACGTCTTAATGCGATTCAATTCCGTGTCAGTTCAGGTTTTAGCTGTCATTTTTAGTATGGATCTGACAGCGAGCGAACCTACACTGAATCGGAAAACGGAAGCGGCTTACTCGCAAATACATTTTGACAATAGAGGGACAGACTGACTAGCGAGTAAATCCGGTCTGTTAACATGTGTTAGACAAACAGTGGTGCACTGGATTAGCGGCGCGCGCGCCTAATTGACTACGTAATCCGCCCCCCGGCCCGCCGCACTGCATGCTTGTTGTTAATCCGAATAAGCGATTTTTACGAGGGACTAGCAATCCTATTTTGTTTATCTAGAATGACGCCATTCGAGCATTTTTTTTTCACAACATGGACCGCTTCCATGCTGGTTTGGAAGCAAAGAGAAAACACAGATAATGTACCAACTGCTGCTCTTTCCGCGTATGGTAAAAGCACATCGTGAGAATGGGAAACATTCTTAGGAATCATGTTATAGGCCAGTGGTGGCAAACCTTTTTCGGTGGACGTGCCATTTTTTCCCAAATAATGTGATATTTGGCTCTGACCTATCATCAGAGCTTGTTGTCTTAAGAGTGTGTTGTTATTATTACCATCATATAACCATATTGCCATTATTAGCGTGCCCGAATTATTTTGAAGCGTGCCAACACTGGCACGCGTGCCATTGGTTCGCCATCCCTGTTATAGGTGATGCGGCTAGCAACCCAACACTGTTTTGATCCTTCTTTCCACATACGCCAACACTCATGCTAAACGTGGCCTTTAGATCTTGTTACCCCGTAAGGGATAAAAACGTATTTTTATTAATAACGCATGTATTATACATATAAACCTTCCGCATGAATCACTCTATTTATAAAAAACCGCATCAAAATCCGTTGCGTAGTTTTAAAGATCTAAGCATACATAGGGCGACGACCGGATGGCCCAGTGGTTAGAGAACCTGACTATGAAGCTTGAGGTCCCGGGTTCGATCCCCGGTCGGGGCAGATATTTGTATGAAAATACGAATGTTTGTTCTCGAGTCTTGGATGTTTAATATGTATTTAAGTATGTTTCTATCTATATAAGTATGTTATCCGTTGTCTAGTGCCCATATTACAAGCTTTACTTAGTTTGGGGCTAGGTCAATTGGTGTCAATTGTCCCAAGATATTATTATTATTATAGGGACGGACAGACAGCGGAAAGCGACTTTGTTTAATACTATGTAGTGATAGTATGCGGAATTCTCAATGCGCCTTTTCTAGGACACAAACAGTGCGTCCCAACTTACCCCGCTTCCCCCGAGCACGAAGCATTAGACAAACATGGCCGACTGACAGCGACACGCAAAGAGAATTAAAACTCCCGCGGGGCGCCGGGGACGCTCGGGGACAATGGGTAGGTGCCGGCTTCACATTTTTAGGGTATTTTAATTTTAGTTACAGCACGGCTAGAATGAGTTACTTTTTCTTACCATTTGTTCTAGTTTACTAGTTAAAGAAAGAAAGAAAGAAAATGTTTATTTGCTCAGAATACGTACATAAAGATCTTAATATAATATCTACCTATTGTGAACCAGTATTCAGTCGACGAATCAACATGCAAATTTGTTACCTTTTTAAAACTAAAATATACACAAAAAAAATATACAAAATGCCTTTTACGTACCTACTATGTGGTACTGGTGTTAGACAAACAAAAGACCATTCAGAAAATAATGCAGACAGTAACAGTAGGAATGTCAAATTAGATGTAACGTTAGTTTGTTAGTTGGCTCCGACTACATCGTAAGGGATAAAGATGTGGATGTGTGGATGTGTGTATGTGTATGTTGATCTAGTCTATCTCGTGCGTGACACAGCTCTCGCGCTCTCGTAACAGAAGAGACCTTACATGCTGGTCTGGGAGCAAAGAAACATAGAATGTACCAGCCTCTCTTCTCGCGCAGATCGTAAAAGTCCATCGGAACGGGCGAAAATTATAGCACGTTTGCCTTTCACCCTTGATGTGAAGACGGCATTGTAGCGTTCAGGCAACACAGATGCACGGTAATAAAGAGTACAGGATAAAACTATACATACATACACACATTGCGAGTCGCAAAAGCTTGTAAAGTACGGTTTGTATCGGGTAGCAAGTAAGTAAGTAAATGCTTTATTGTACAAATATAAAGAAACAGATACAATTCACAAAAAAATAAAAACAAAATTAATATGTGCACAAAGGGATCTCTACCAGTTAACCTTTGAGTAGATGAGAGGAGCATTAAACGAGGGACCGACAAAGTGTAAGCTTAAAAGTCATTTTAGTACAAATGCCAAAATGCATAGAATGTTACAGACATACACATACACAAATCACGTCTTACGGGGTAGACAGGGCCTGAGGTAACAAGACCTAAAGGCCACGTTTAGATGACTGTATTCGTATAGGTGGAAATGGAAATCAAAATAGTGATGGGTTGCTAGCAGCATCGCCTATAACGTGATTCCTAAGAATTTCGCCCATTCCCTCGATGATTCCCATCTGCGCGGGACGAGAAGCAACTGGTACATTCTATGTTTTTCCTTTGCTCCCAGACCAGCATGGAAGTATAATGTAACACTGTCAAAAAGTGCAAAATGATTGTGCCACCAGGGGCAGTTTTCAGTTTAGGTTCGCTCGCTGTCAGATCCATACTAAAAATGACAGCTAAAACCAACTGAGTCGGAATTGAATCGCATTAAGACGTCACGGCAATGCCCCTTGTATCGCAGGATCACAATAACTAAGAACCATACATTTCCGTGCGCAATACCTGCCTTTACGCCCCATGAACGGGCCATAAACACTTTTCTCAATAAAAGATAATGTCCTAAATATAAGACGGACCCCCGGGCCGTGATTTAGCCGACATTTGCAATAAAACGAGATTGCGGCTCACGAGCTAATTCCCGGGTTAATATCACGGGGCGGGGGACATGAATAGTTTAGGAATTCATACGCTCGCACGGGAATTTTATACGCGGTCCGAACAAAGTGTGCGCTTGGAAAAGATTTGAAACTTCAATCAAATGAATCAAGAAATATTTTATTTCTTGATTTTTATTTTTACTTTTACGGTTTCACCGTTAGAAATTTAATTTCTAAATGTCCGTGAAAATTAGAACACATAGAAAAATCCGAAAAGTAAAGCTATGGCCGGGAATCGAACCCGGATCCTCGTCATTCCGTGACGCGTGCTATACCCCTACACCACCCATAGCAGGTGGGTAGTCTCCGAATTCCACATTGTTGTCGTACAGACACATCATTCAAACAGATGACGCTTAGCGACAAAAATTCGCATAGTAACAAAAAGGTCACGTGACAGTTAGTAACAGGTAGAAAAATTCGGAGACTACCCACCTGCTATGGGTGGTGTAGGGGTATAGCACGCATCACGGAATGACGAGGATCCGGGTTCGATTCCCGGCCATAGATTTAATTGTCGGATTTTTCTGTGTTCTAATTTTCACGGACATTTAGAATTTTTTTTTTTTGAAACTTCTGTCTGTTATCGTGATCGCATCGATTCCAGCAACCCTAGAGCCTTGCGGTTTGTTGAGGGACGAAGGCAAGAGGCCGTTGGTGCTACCCTGGTGCCATGGACGCTGGAGCGTTCTTTGGTGTCGGACGCGACGTGTGTCGACGCCTTTGCCGAGTCCTTTCTAGCAACCCATCACTATTTTGATTTCCCTTTCCAGCTATACGCCCTTAATCATGCTAAACGTGGCCTTAAGGTTTTGTTATCTTGGGCTCTGTCTACATCCTAAGGGATAAAGACGTGATCTGTGTATGTATGTATGTATGTCAAAGATGTGGAGGTCGAGAAAGGCCTTTGCCCATAAGTGGGATACAAATATAGGCTGATATCACTACATAGTACAAAACAAAGTCGCTTTCCGCTGTCTGTCTATCCCTATGTATGATTAGATATTTAAAGCTATGCAACGGATTTTGATGCGATTTTTTTTAATAGACTGATTCAAGAGAAAGGTTTACAATGTATACCTAACTAGCTGACCCGGCGAACTTTGTTCCGCCTTAAATTTGAAAAATTCCAGTGGTTTGGGCTGTGCTATCCCGCGGGAACTATGCAATTTTCCGGGATAAAAACTATCCTATGTCCTTTCCCGGGACTCAAACTATCTGTATACCAAATTTCAACTAAATCGGCCCAGCGGTTTAAGCGTGAAAAGGTAACAGACAGATAGACAGACAGACAGAGTTACTTTCGCATTTATAATATTAGTAAGGATTCTACGCAGACGAAGTCGCGGCTTCCTTGCTGATCTGGTAAAGAAAAAACATAGAATGTACCAGTTACTATTTTTCCCGCGCAGATGGTAAAAGCCTAAGAGAATGGGCATAGGAATTATGACTTTTATAGGCGACGCGGCTTGCAACCCATTAATATTTTGATTCCCCTTTCCATCTATACGCCCACAATCATGCTAAAAGTTTTGTTACCTTAGGCTCTGTCTACCTCGTAAGGGATAAAGACGTGATTTGTGTGTGTGCGAAGTCGCGGGCAGAAGCTAGTAATAATAATAAATGAACTAGCGAAGCCCCACGTTTATGAGGCAATCGATAACTTAACTTGACCAACACAAGTTCAAGTCCGACCATCTGCCTATCGGTCTTCCAAAAGTCATTACCAATAAGTAATGGCCCTCCCCCCTCCCCCGGCCGTTCAATCACCCCCACCCCCGCCAGGTGCAAGCTGACGTGGTGAAAAACACCTTGCTTCGTTTAACTTGCTGACCCTACGGAAACTTGATGCGATACTGATTTGATTTCATATGACTTGATAGGGTAGATATAGTTAATTATTTTGTTTTATTCATTATATTATAACCTCAGGAACTTTATCGTTATTTCAAATTTTAGTTAAAGTGTTTATTTAGGTATCCGATTTGACCGACAAACGTTTGACAAACATTTGACAACCCTTTTATATCTGACTAGCCTTCCGTCCGCAGCTTCGCCCGCGATAAATTAATTTTCCCGTAGGAAAAGGTATTTTCCCGCGGTAAAAAGTAGCCTATGTCACTCAGTGATAATGTAGCTTTCTAACGGCAAAAGAATTTTTGAAATCGGTCCAGTGGATTCGGAGCCTATTCAATTCAAACAAACAAACAAACAAACGATAAAATCTTTCCTCTTTATAATATTAGTATAGATTATAGTATAGATAAACCTTTACCTTTTTTAAAAATCAGAAAACCTCTAGGCGTGGCTGAGGTTAGGTTAGGTTAGGTTTGTTTTATAAATTTTCCAAAAAGTCAATATTTTTGTAGAAAATAAAAGGTTTACGTACATATTGTAAACATGCGTGTCCACCTTTCAGCTATATTGCTTCAGTCACATAGTTTTCTTTTTAATTGCTCTACTTTTTGTTTTTCTAAGCCAAACAACAAAGATAATTAAATAAATACACACACACACACACACACACACACACCACACCCTTATTTACGCACTCACACACAATATCTCACTCACTAACAAAATCGTTTTTAGCTTGGAATAGCTTGATTTCATGATAAATGGAATTTGTTGTGTCTGTTTTACTTTTAAGTATGCCTCGCTTAACTGTATTTCTGTGGTCATCTGTCATTGGCTTTTTGTTTAGTACTTAAGTCTCATTTTATTGTACTATTGCAGTTGATGCTCCAAATAAAATAAATTTCTCAAAAATCGAAAAAGAAAACAACAACAAAAATAAATGAAAATTTAATTGACATAAATTATTACTTATTTTTGCTTTGCCGCCTTTTTCTATCAATGACATTTGAAAAGAGTATTTTTTTACCCAGAACACCTTAAGCTATTTCAGACACAGATAAACACTTTGTCGTACTAGCTTTTTTTAAAGTGGTGTTTTAAGTGTTGTGCCTTTATTTTTATAATGGTGATTTGCATTTTTAAAAAGTTAATAACTAGACAGTAATGGAATTTGTATATATACTGGAGAGTTTAGTACAGTAATGTTTTTTTTGTACTGACCGGCAACAACTAACTTCCTGTTCTGATATGTAGTTAACAATGACGACTTTAGCGGACATTTTTGAGAAAATAAATAAAACAAAATAAAATAAACATTGTTTTTCTGCTTACAGCCATTATCTCTAGTCACCTCCGACACCTCGATGCGGGCTTCCGCGATGACAAACAAATTATTATTAGCGTAAGTTATTGCGCGATAAATCTGCCCGCCTAATGCCCCGCTCGGCCGCCGGGGCCGCGGCGCGCTGTATCGACAACAATACCTACAGTTGCACATCACTAGTGAGATTTTTTTAATGTCTCAGCGGCAAAGGAAACAAGGTCCATACAGCTTGTGGGAATATTTCGAATTTTATTCTTTACAAAGTCGACTTGTACGGGCATTTATTAATTTTATTTTTAAACTAGCTTCTGCCCGCGACTTCGTCTGCGTAGAATTATACATAAAAACCTTCCTCTTGAATCACTCTATCTATTAAAAAAAACCACATCAAAATCCGTCGTGTAGTTTTCAAGATATAAGCATACATAGGGACATAGGGACAGAGAAAGCGACTTTGTTTTATACTATGTAGTGATATAAGTTTCAAATTGTGAATATTGCGTTATTTTGGAACTTGAGACAAGTTAAAGTAACAACGCGTGTCTTTACAGCTTAGTTTATTAACAGAAGCAGTTATTGAGTTTAGCTCGCTTTCAAATGTGTCTGTTAGTCATTCCTTATTTTGCACATACGGGGCATGAACTGACTAAACCGCACATCACAAATACACTAGTCATCACAGTGATATTGATGGAAAAAAAAATACGGTGACGGAACTTGGCAGCTGGGACATAGTGACAGATATCAGAACATTTTCCATTGTAGATACGCGAAGAAAAGTGACGTCTCTGCAAAGAGCTAGAAGACCAATTACCAACCCAAACCTACAGATCTATTGTACTGAGATATGGCCGCATTTAACGTCCGGCAAGATAATTGTGAGGAACTCGCGGGAAAGGAGTGAGTGGTGGAGGCGTCTGGTAGACGGACCAAGCGAACCAAGCTTGGTTCCAGGCTTTAGCGTGAGAAGGACCAGAGCACTCGAAGGTGCAGTCGTCCCTTCAAACTCTGCTTGGATTCCGTGGTGCGGTCAGAGATGTCGCTCCCGTGTAGGTCTGTACAGTCACCAAACACAGTGTCGCTGACACAGTGCTTGTATCATCTGTATTTGATGATGATAGTACCCACTAGAACCTGAATCAACAAATAAGAATAAGAATAAGAATAAGAAAACTTTATTGACTGATATACAAATACACACAGAATATTACTGCAAATAACAAAAACCCCGAATCAAAGTAAGCAATTCAATGCTCATTGTGACCAAAATAAAACTGCATCGAACAAAACAGCGTAAATAAACAACCGAAGCGACTAACCGAAGCTTTACCATAAACCACGAAAACTAAAAGCGTACCAACAAAGCAGCTCATCAAAAATTACCGAGCACTCCAGTGTGTAAAAAGGCGTATGTGCGTCGCCCCCCGCGTCGCTTACGACGTTATTCCGCGGGCTGTCAATATAAAGCATCCATTTTACAATTAACGCGTGATCTGAATTTGGAGAAGCAATAATTGATGAGCATAAAAAGATTTCCTTGTCAGCGCCGACGGCGGCGCCGTGTCGCAAATAAAACGAATGGATGCAACAGACAAACTGATACGAACTTTTTTACTGGCACTGTTGCAATATATTTTGGGCCTAATTCAAATTTTAAATGGTGAATGAAATTCGGCTGGTTCTAGAGCGAGACGCTTTTAACGCGCAATTTTTGTTCGAGTTTATTCTTAGCATGTTGATTTTATGAGCTTAATGTGAAATAATTAACAAAGTCTTTTTAATAGTAAAAGTAATGGAATTTGAATGTTTATATCGTATGTAAAAAATATGCAGACCGAATCAATAACTATTTAGATTGTCAAACGTTTCAAACTATCAAATATACTTTGTATCTATATAATTCCTACTATCGTTTCGGTAAGTCACATCACATGTCATCACGAAAAGAACAACAAGAACAATTTTTACCAGGAATAAAACATACTTTGTACAGCAAATGAACATCACGTTTTCTTGATCACATTGTCTATTGTGTTGTGTTTATTAATTTTATCGAGTCGATAGCCGACGCGAGCGTGTCCCGTCCCTAAGCCATACATCTTTTTAATAATGAAAGGCTTTAGCAAGCGGGGCACGCGTCGGGCATTATGTTATATTTATATATTTATTTATTTTTATTTCCTGTGATCGTGGTTTTTAAACAGAAAATTATGTTATGATTGCATTTTCAAGTGATATTTTAATTTTTATCATGTTATCTTTTTTTAGTTTCCTTTACGGTCTTTGGCTCTTATCACCGCAGACTCTGTCTACCCCGTAAGACGTGATTTGTGTATGTATGTATGCATATCTCTTACGGTATAGACAAAGCCTAAGGAAAGAAGAACTAAAGGTCATATTTATCATGATTGTGGGCGTATAGGTGCAACTGATACATTCTATGTTTTTTCTTTGATCGCAGACCAGCATGGCTGCCATGGCTTAGTAATAGGGTCCCGTTTTTGCCTTTTGGGTACGGAACCCTAAAAGCAGCCAAGTGCGAGTCGGGCACAGACCGGACTGAGTCGCGATGGCCCTCGCTAATGTATCCATTCGTGTTAGACAATAATTCGCTCAAATGAGCCAAAGTAAACTTATAAAGCAAATAATCTAAGTGAAATCCATTTACTGAAGAAATGGAGGTTTCTCAGAAGCGCCGGCCAGCGTTCTCATGGACATTATTTGCTCGGCGGCGTATTTATATAATACGGTTGCGAGCAAACACCGGACTAGTGTTTGCAAATACGCGGCCCACATCTTACAGCGTGAAACTCGACTGCTCCAAGATACATTTAAAACGTAGGTATGTTAGTATGTGCTTAGTAAGTATTATCTGTAACTTCCATGCTGGTGGGAGCAAACGAAAAACATGGAATGTACTTTGCTTCTCGTCCCGCGCGGATGGTAAAAGCTCATCGAGGGCGAAAATCTTAGGAATTACGCTGTAGGCGATGCGGCCAGCGACCCATCACTATTTTGTTTCCGTTTTCCACTTATACGCCTCCATTCATAAAATAGTCTCGTTTTTGAATTTGAAACTCTCACCATTAAACCATAACAAAACTAACCAGAAAACTTCGCATTTTAACAAAACAAAACGTTTGAAACACAAAAATCGTCAGAAATATTGTTATATTTCGTCTTTACTACAAAAGGGCGTAAGTGTCATCAAGTTTCAATGGACATGCGTCATTTAATGTCGCATAACGCGTGTTCGCGCGCTCCTGCGAGATTCCTGCGCCCGCGCAGTTCGGGCGCAAACGTTGACTTTAGTTTTTTAGCTCCTGCTTTTGAGGAACATGTCACGTCTGACTGCAGTGGACTTTGACACGAGTGGATAATATTTTATTTCTGTTTTTGTATAGCTTTTACCATCTGCGCGGGACGAGACGCAAAGTACATTCTATCTATGTATCACATAATATGCTAAGCTGTTGTTTTTACTAAGAGAAGAAAATATTATTTGTGAATATTTTTACAACATTTTACATATTACTAGCTGTTGCCCGCAACTTCGTCTGCATAGAATTCGTTTATCGCTATCCCGCAGAAATTACGCAATTTTCCGGGATAAAAAGTAGATAGATAGAGATAGATAGAAAGAGATAGTGTGTGTTATTCTATCTGTTATTCCAGACTATAGTCCATCTATGTTCCAAATTTCATCCAGATCTATCCAGCCGTTCTGGCGTGAAAGAGTAACAAACATCCATACTCACAAACTTTCGCGTTTATAATATTAATAGGATATCGATATGTTGAAAAGGGTGGCAGGAGCATGCTATTGACAGGGAAGAGTACCAGAAAGAAGGGGACCTTTGCCCAGCAGTGGGACAATACAATACAATACAATAACTCTTCAATAACTCTTTATTGAACACCACATATAACAACCAAAACAGAAAAAAGGTATACAGAATATTACAAGGTAACAATAGGCGGCCTTATCGCTACAGAGCGATCTCTTCCAGGCAACCATAATGGACTGGAGAACAGAACACACTAGAATAAACTAGAAAAAACTTCAGATAGGTACATTTTATCTGGCCTGCTACTATTTTTCTGCTATTTTTAATTATTTTTTCTCATTAATGAAAAAGTGTTCTTATTAGTTAAGACTTAATTACAACAAAAACTATTTGTATCTTGAACTTTTGTTTTAATTAAAACCTTTGACTATGTTTTTTTTAAACGACTAATATTGGATCTCCGCAAATTAATGCCAGTTCTAATGTCCAAAGTCTAAAGTCGCGCGGGTTTTTAATTAATAAGTATTTGCAAGTCAATGACAAGTCTACTATAAAGCTAAAGCAACTAATATTTCTGACACAAGTCATGTCTTTATCGCTTATGGGGTAGACAGAGGCTACGGAAGCAAGACCTAAAAGCCACGTTTAGCATGATTGCGGGCGTGTAGGTGGAAAGGGGAATCAAACTAGTGATGCGTTGCTAGCCGCATCGCGTATAACATGATTCCCAAGATTGTCGCCCATTCCCTCGATGGGCTTAAACCGTCTGCTTGGGAAGAGAGCAACTGCTACATTCTATGTTTTTCCTTTACTCCCAGACCGGCAAAGTTGTAACAATTACATCGTCAACGTATAAAACAGATTCAGCCAAATCTCTACCGAAAATAGGATAGTAAAGTCAGGGCAACAAAATGTTCTACATCCGTTAAAAAAACAGTGTTATCAGACTCTATAAATCCTATGAATGGTCACCATTAACACCAGAAGCTGAATCGGTAATACAGTCAACTGTTTAATAGCTGTTAAAGATACAGTTGACGATAGAGCGGGAGTTTTCACGGATTCTACTGTGACACACAGACAGACACGTTAAGCAACTGAAACCGCAGGCTCTGCCGCAAGACTGTGACCCAGATTGGTTTGACACGATTTTTGAGTTATTGGCAGATCACAGTTTGTTAGGCAATTATCTGTCAGCGTTTTGTGGTGTCTTTGGTTTGTTTAAAAGTTTATTTGGTCATTATTAAATCATTACATTACATAATGTCTTAAGATGATGCCTAAACTACTAAAAAGCATGCTGGCGTCGCTGGTACTGAATTATCAGCGAATTTTATTCCAAAATACAAAACTCTTTGTCACCTTCCTGCAATTAGTTTAAATGTTTTGTTTTTTTTTTTACTACGAACTGACCAGTGATTGACCTCTATCTCACTTGGTGGAAGGTGCCGATGAGGCCAAAGGTGTAACTCACTGGTTCAGTAATAGCCTATTCGCTCTAGCCTTGAAGAGCCCTAGATTGTATCTCTTCGGAAATACAGACGATTTTTCATGAACTCACTTGTTCTCTAGCAACTTTTTAAGGAAGAAACTTAAGAGACAAAAACTTTATAGATTTGCGGGCGGAAACATCTTGAACGAGCTCCGTCCAGATTGCTAACACCATTTTACTCGTTAGTCCTGCGGCCAAGCATTACGTTACGCTGCTGTGTTCCGACGAGGAGATTAAGACAGCTGGTCTATTATTTGGCAGATTCTATACATCGTTGATGATGACACACTTTTTTAATTTTAACCTAATTCATTAAAAAAATCAGTTGAAGTTTGATAAAATCCCAGGACCATTTATCAGTTAGTTCATATGAGAAGTTCGTCACTCGCCACGTCAGTATGTCACGAGTGTTAACGAATTACAAATATTAGTCACCAAACGACACAAATTAAGACTAATTCTTAACGCAAAGCGACTTAAACAGAAACTAAGTGCTTCTACAAGCTGTATAGCGGTTATTTTACGAGCAACAGGCTGTATTACTGGCTAATTTGTAAGTTCTAAGCGCTAAGAAGGAGCAATTGGCGCCAATTCTATATCAATAATTACTTTGTTAGTTATATCATTGTAGTTATCGACTGGAGTGTTTGTCTGAGTGTTGAAGTTAAATGTTATTTAGAGCAACGTTTCAAAGAGATGTTTTACCATTTCATTTTATATTTCTATTAGATTAATTCATATCTTTTATAATGTAATGAAAAAGATCTATGCCTGTTCTTAATTCTTTAATTTTATCGGTTCTTTAAAGATCAGAAATTTTCAAGACAATGATACTTCTAGTAGGTGTGCCTTACTTGCCATTTTCAATCACTCATAATTTTGCTAAAAATATTAGAAGTGCAATCTTCTACTTCTCTAATATAATAACGTTGTTGACTGACTAACAGACAATGCGCTGTTACCACTAAAGCTAGAGACATCAAATTTGAGAAACCTACCCTGACTATGATAGGGGGAACTTTGAGGGGTTTCCTAATATTCCCACAGGAACGAGCTCTTTGTATATCTACGGATCAAAGTCAAAGGTCTAAGTTAAAACATAAAACTTTATTATCAGCTCATAAACACCCGCTTTATTAACCTTTTTTATTCAAAATACCTTTTTACCGTCTCTATTGTTAAACTTCGACAAAGCTTCCAATATTATAACCTGTTGTCACACTTTACGCCGCCCATAAAGTCAGTAGTTCGCTATAAAAGCAAGAGGTGAGCGTTTGACCACCCATTCACTTTACGCCGCATAAAAGATCTGTGACGTCGGGAACGTCGGTTCGAGTGACAAGGACGCCCTTATCTGTGGGAGTGAGACAGATTTTCGCGCTGGATTCGAAACTACAATTTAAGTCGAGATAGCTTTTCTTCTACAGTTTGGAAGACTTGATCTTCCGGCTAGATTGAAATTAAATGAGATTTGGTTATTAGTCGTAATTAGTAACTTTAAGACCAGTAATTCAATGTGCGAATATTTAAAACTGAATATTTTGTCCTTTCTTTTTTCTTGCGATATCAGAATAACTTTATCAGAAGGAGCAGCTTTACCCTTGCAAAGTTGCTAACTACTCTTGGCAGTTTTCTTACTGGGAATGTACCTAAACAAAAGGCATTTAAAGTACGCCAAGAATCTGTAAAGATTGTTTTGAGTTAAGCTTTTAACTGAGAAAAACTTGAATATAGGTATGCTTTTTAGAGGTAAAAACGCACCGTTCTCAAACACCTTAACCGAAGATTTGGTTTTTAACAGAAACCACAAAGTTCCACCTCGTAACTCGATGACCGTCATCCAAGAATCGCAAATGGTGACACAGAGTTGCTACATTCGTCACTTTCTTTTACTCCAAGTTAGTAAAAGACAGTATCACGTTCTCTGGTTCTGTAGTGGTGATACGAGTTTGAGTTGAAGGTTACCCAGGTAGCCAGCCCTGTGAAATATATCAGGCTAGTGCAACTTTTGGCTTCAAAGTGCGAAGTGCAGTCTCGCAGGGCTCAATGCTAGGGCCACTTTTTTTCCAACGGATGTAAATTGTAACGGTTATGGTGTGTTTGTTTTGGTTTCGATTTTTATTTCGATAAAGCTTTTAGACTGACTATGACGGAGTTTTTTGAAGGTCGGGTAACTTTTGAACTCTGTGTTCCAATTAGAAAAATAGATTTTGATCTAACAGTGATGTTCGTTGCAAGAGATTCAGAACATCGAATTAGTAGGTATTCATATGACTACCGTACCGTTGGACTTACTAATGGAGCTAACAGTCCCATTTTATTGTATGTTTTATGTGACAACGCACTATACAAATCACGGGAGCTGGAGATTTGAGATTTGATTGGCATATACATTATCTATTATTATTCCATTATCCCAACTGAGTGTCCCACTGCTGAGCAAAGGCCTTTTTTCCGCCACTCGTCCCGGTCGAGGGCATTCTCCTGCCACTCTTGGTCTGCCAACGCTTGGATGGCCATCTCGCGGAACCCAACGGGTAGCGATTAAGGCCCATCGCTCTGTGTTCATGCTGCAAACATGACCAGCCCAGTCCCATTTCAGCTTAGCGCTCTTTGCCCCCACCGTGTTTTCTTAATTATATCACATTATAAATTGTCAAAAGCGCACTGAGAAGGAATTTGCAGTCTCACGAGACCGGGAAAACAGCGAGTGAGATTTCGAAATACCCGCACATTGTCCTTTTTATAAATTGGCTCACTAGCACACACCACATACGCAGGTACAAGATATTGATCCCCTCTTCAGTCCTTTGAGAGCATGGATGTCGCAGCATGTACGAAACGTCGAGGTAAATAATAAAACGTACACGATTAAGGTTTAGTTAAAATTGTAAAACCAGTGGCTTTGAGTTTGGATGCTGTTGAAGATATAAGTGAGCTTGGAACTGACCTGGACTCTGCTCTCGGTGAGGCCGATCCGCATCGCGATCTCCTCCCGCATGAAGATGTCAGGGTAGTGGGTCTTGGAGAAGCAGCGCTCCAGCTCGTTCAATTGCGCCGGGGTGAACCTGCGAGAAGAGTTCGGAGTGGTGATCATCATTTTTCCAACCATACTGCATCAGCGTGTAATCTAAAAAAAATTAAGTGCCATGAAATATGATACGGTCAGAACAGCATTTTTTATCATCAAGATTTGAATGATTTTGTTTATGAAAGTTTTCTGCAAGTTCAGGGGAGGTTTAAACGGTGAGAAAACATTTAAAAAAACTGGAACAGGAGCGAAGCCGCGAGAGACCGCTAGTGGCTAAATAACCTGGTCCGATGCCTCTTCTGCTAGGCTTGTCACTGTCAGAGGCGGAGGACGGCCTGTCTTTTTTTTTTTTTTTTTATATGTATAGGAAGGCAAACGAGCAAGTGGGTCACCTGATGGTAAGTGATCACCACGGCCCATAGACACCCGCAACCCCGCAGGGATTGCAGATGCGTTGCCAACCTAGAGGACTAAGATGCAATGCCTCTTGTGCCCGTAATTTCCCCGGCTGTCTTATTCTCCACACCGGAACACAGCAGTGCAAGCACTGCTACTTAGCGGCAGGATTAGCGAGTAAGCACTGTCTAGCACTGTCGCCATGTGCTGCTAGTGGATGCTACCTGCAACACGCCTGCGGGTCAGCTGCGGTGTTACCTGGGCCGATGCCTCTTCTGCTTGGCAGGCTTGTCGCTGTCGGAGGCGGAGGACGGCCTGCTGACTGGAACTGTCGTCATGTGCTGTTTTGGTGGATGCCACCTGCAACACGCCTGCGGGTCAGCTGGATTGTTACCTGATCCGACGCCTCTTCTGCTTGGCAGGTATGTCGCCGTCGGAGGCGGAGGATGGCATGCTGACTGGCACTGTCGCCACGTGCTGTTGGTGGATGCCACCTGCAACACGCCTGCGGGTCAGCTGGGGTGTTACCTGATCCGACGCCTCTTCTGCTTGGCAGGTATGTCGCCGTCGGAGGCGGAGGATGGCATGCTGACTGGCACTGTCGCCGTGTGCTGTTGGTGGATGCCACCTGCAACACGCCTGCGGGTCAGCTGGGGTGTTACCTGATCCGACGCCTCTTCTGCTTGGCAGGTATGTCGCCGTCGGAGGCGGAGGATGGCATGCTGACTGGCACTGTCGCCACGTGCTGTTGGTGGATCCCACCTGCAACACGCCTGCAGGTCAGCTGGGGTGTTACCTGGTTCGATGCCTCTTCTGCTTGGCAGGTTTATCGCTGTCAGAGGCTGAGGATGGCATGCTGACTGGCACTGTCGCCATGTGCTGTTGGTGGATGCCACCTGCAACACAGATACTTGAGTTAGTTAAACTGAGCATCTATGGATTTTATTGCCAGAATTATTTAATTATGTTTGAAAAACGTTTTCGTTCATTGTCAAGGTGGTGCAGTACATAAATCACGTTTTTATCCCTTACGGAGTAGACAGAGCTTAAGGCAACGAGACCTAAAAGCCACGTTTAGCAGGAGTGTGGGCGTCTAGGTGGAAAGGGGATTTAAAATAGTAACGGGTTGCTAGCCGCATCGCCTATAACACATTCCACGATTTTTGCCACTTAATTTTATCTAATTTGAATTACATGGCATTACCTTTCTAACTATTAAGTTGTTTCAAGTTTCTTACTATGATCAGTGTCACTTATATGAACGCAAATCTGCAATATTCACTGCTTGCTTCGTACCACGTTTATCCCGTCCATACCTTATTATACCAGCAATATAAGTCCTGGATTTACAGGTGGTCAAGGCTGATGTGGTTCGCGAGGCCTACAGGCCCCCTACTACAAATAAGGAAACGTTTATGAACGCAAGTTTCTTGCACCATCCACTGCACGCTCCGTACCGCGGGTCTCCAGCCCCAGCCCTACTATACCAGCAGTGTAATTCGTATCTTGCAGGTGGTTGTATCTGATGTGATATGCGACATACAAGCTCCCTACTACAAACAATAGAACTTTTATAAGCGCCAGTCTCCAGCACCATTCACTGCTCGCTCCGTACCGCGCGTCTCCAGCCCCTGCCCTACTATACCAGCAGTGTAAAGCATACCTTGCAGGTGGTCAAGGCTAATGTGGTTCGCGAGATGTAGGCCCCCTACTATAAAAAACGTAACTTTTATGAGCACAAGTTTCTTGCACCATTCACTGCTCGCTCCGTACCGCGCGTCTCCAGCCCCTGCCCTACGATACCAGCAGTGGAAGCCATACCTTGCAGGTGGTCGGGTCGGATGTGGTTCGCGAGATGCAGGCGGGCGCCGAGGGCATGGTGCCGCTCGAGCCCTGGCTTCAGATCGTGCTTCTCTTCTCCACACGGCTCTTTGTGACCTGAGGAAAGAAGACAAAAGACATTAAAATTGAAAAAAAAACTGTTACTACATCCGTTTTCTGCTTACTTGATCATCATTCCACCATTGTTCTATTAGGTATTCGGACTTAAGCTGTCTCCAACTTATTTCTTTTACTGGTTGTCTGGTAGAGATCGCTATTAAGCGACAATACCGCCTATTGTCTACTTTGTTTTTTGTTTCTGTATTGTTTTTGTACTGATTTGTGGTGTTCAATAAAGAATATTAGTATTGTATTGTATTGTATTGTAGGTATTTACTGACATACATACACATTGATCACGATAGAGCTCAAAGTTACAAGACCTTAAGGTCACACCTATTTGTTATTTCAGAAATAATAAAAATTAATATTAATACTCTTAAAAACTGCCTAAGGCTGTTTGTCCACCGCCGCCGTCACCGGGCCGTCGCCGAGAACGAGATTATTTCGGGCCGAGTTTAATATGACGTGACGGCGATCGCTTGTCCACCGCGACCGATGGTTTAGTTCGTCTTGGTTTTTCTGGTCCATATCATAGGATTCTTTCCAACCATTTCTTCTTCCGCGTTAAACCTTCGGGCATAATCTTAAAGTCAATAACTATCATAAAATCGACCAAGAGCGTGTCGGGCCACGCACAGTGTAGGGTTCTGTAGTTGCCTGTCACAACATGTGGATATTATGAACATATTTATTTTTCATTTTTATTAGATACTTCTATGGACATAGAATTCACAGTGATTACATGCAGATACTAGAACTAAAATGACTACTAATTATAAAACATGTTGTCATCATCACTACATAGTATAAAACAAAGTCGCTTTTTCTGTCCCCATGTCCCTATGTCCTTATGTATGCTTATATCTTCAAAACTACACAACGGATTTTGATGCGGTTTTTTTATTAGATAGAGTGATTCAAGAGGAAGGTTTTTATGTATAATTCTACGCAGACGAAGTCGCGGGCAGAAGTTAGTAAAACTATAAATAAAAAGTTGCCCTAAATCGCTGCCCGGCGGCATGGTGCCCAGAAGGCTGGCAGCATTGCCGTGTTGTACGGCAATGCTTACCCTTTGTGCTAAAAAATACCAGCCGAAGTTTTCACGGTTTCAAGTACATTTTATAAGTTGGTCGAATATTACTCGTTAAATTGTAAAGCCAACCTAGCTGTTTTCCTTTAATCTTTGTTTTAAAAAGAAAGAAAGAAAGAAACAATTTATTTATGATAAACACAAGGTTAAAGAAACAAAAAACAATACTACTATATAGATACCATAAATTTTGTCACCCATATATTAATTCAATTTAATTTAATATCTGACATTCATTTTGTATGCTCTTAGGCAAAACATAGCGTTAGATTAGATATATTTTGACCATCACTGTAACCAGTTTCACCTATGTTTGCAAATAAATCACTTTGACTTTGACTTTGACACCCAAATACGATCGTTTAGATGGGAAGGCGGGGGGACACTTGACTTTAACGACAGTTCAAACTTTAAAGCTTAATATTTTACTAATCCTGAATCGAAAATGGTTTTCCCACTACCACGATACTTTTGAATGACCTTTCCAACGACACACCACATTTTGGGGTAAAATGAGGACACAAATCGTACCCCACTTTAGGCGTAGGGGAGGTACCCTGATTTTTTTTTTGTCGACGTTGTTAATATGTAACACTCATGCCAAATTACAGCTTTCTAGTTACTAAGAATCTCTAAGCCGCGGACAGACAGACAGACGGACGTAGCGAATCTATAAGGGTTCTTTCTTGACTACGGAACCCTAAATCTGATTCCAATCGGGCAAGGGTCAAACCTAAAATGCGAATGACTCACGAAATTAGGTAACGCATGAGGTCAGACCTCATATTGTTGAACACATCAGTAATTTTTACAGCTCTCACAGCAGACAATGGACTCTGTTTGCGGTAGCTATTAAACATGGATGCGGATGGTTTGCCGAACATTCCAATGAGTAATCAATTCCGCTTATTTTTAGAATTCAATCGTTCACATGTTTGTATCTTGCCAATGATGTAAGGTTTTAAGTTAAAAAAAGCCTTAAGGCCACGTTTAGCAAGATTGTGGGTGTATAGCTGGAAAGGGAAATCAAAATAGTAATGGGTTGCTAGCCGCATCGCCTATAACATGATTTCTAAGACTCGCCCATTCCCTCGATGGGCTTTCATTTAAATAAATAAATAAATAAATATCTTGGGACAAATTACACCAATTGACCCAGCCCCAAACTAAGCAAAGCTTGTACTATGGGTACTAGGCAACGGATAAACATACTTATATAATGTAGATAAATACTTACTTAAATACATACAACACCCATGACTCGGGCACAAGCATTCGTATTCATCATACAACTGTCTACCCCTACCGGGATTCGAACCCAGGACCTCTAGCTGCATAGTCAGGGTCACTAACCACTAGGCTATCCGGTCGTCAAACACAGTTACACATCCTACCAATATTATAAACGCGAAAGTTTGTAAGGATGGATGGATGTTTGTTACTCTTTCACGCCAGAACGGCTGGACAGATCTGATGAAATTTGGAACATAGATAGATTATAGTCTGGAATAACACATAGGCTACTTTTTACCCAGAAAAAAGCAATAAACGAATTCTATGCAGACAAAGTTGCGGGCAACAGCTAGTGCATGCAATCACGTCTTTATCCCTTACGGGTTAGATACAGTCTAAGGTAACAAGATCTAAAGGCCACGTTTAGCATGATTTTGGGCGTATAGGTGGAAAGGGGAATCAACATAGTGAGGGGTTTCTAGCCCATCGAGAAAATTGGTAAAAATCTTGGGAACCATGTTATAGGCAGTGCGGCTAGCAACTCAACACTATTTTTATTCCCCTTTCCCTATACGCCCATAATCATGCTAAACGTGGCCTTTAGGTCTTGTTACTTTACTGTGCAAGATATCGGTTTGTCGCTTGTATGAAGTCTCGGCAAATAACACCTCACTTGCAGGGTCTTATTATAAAACTAGCGACCCGCCCCGGCTTCGCACGGTATATTATGCATGTATTATACATATAAACCTTCCTCTTGAATCACTCTATCTATTTAAAAAAACCGCATCAAAATCCGTTGCGTAGTTTTAAAGATTTAAGCGTACATAGGGATATAGGGACAGAAAAAGCTACTTTATTTTATACTATGTAGTGATAGTGAAGTGATAGTGAAGTGAAGTTCTTGACAGTTGAAACTTACATTGTTCCGCGATGAAAGATCGTACGATAGTTCTATTTTGATTTGTGCCTCTTTTAGCTGAATGTAGTTTTATTAGGTTGAGATTCGAGTTACTGTTGATTTTTGTTTAAGGTCAATACCCCGTTGGGAATACGTCCGATGCAAATAGAAAGTTGGTCTAATGTCGGTGGGCAATGTTTGCTGTTCTTCTTAAACGCCACTGTTGTAATTGAGTTTCAGAGTTTTCATTTCTAATGAGTACTTTCTTGTTTAGTTAAGTAATTGCCGTGAATTTGGGTTGAAATCTTTGTCGAAATTATAATTGGTAATGTTCCATGCTGGTCTGGGAAAAGAAAAAATATAGAATGTACCAGTTGCTTCTCTTCCCGCGCAGATGGTAAAAGCCCATCGAGGAAATGGACGAGTCTTAGGAATCATGTTATATAGGCGATGTGGCTAGCAACCCATCACTGTTTTGATTCCCCTTTCCATTCATACGCCCTTAATCATGTTAATGTCGCCTTAAGGTTTTGTTACCTTAGGCTCTGTCTACCCCGTAAGGAATAAATACGTGATTTATGTATGTATGTACCTATGTATGAATTGACCACTAATTGGTGTCCCACTAACTCAAAGCACAATATTATTATATTTTATTTGTGCTCCATCTTCCGTACCATGTTTCAAGCGAAATAAAGTTATTTGTATTTGTATTTGTATTTGTAATACAATAACAATACCTCTGTGGACCATTTTTAAATGTCAGTAGACAATTCCAAAATGGCAGATAATAAAGATAAAGTTGTTTCAAATTCAAAACTTCCGCGAAGCCCATCCAAATTTATATTTTTCTTCGCAAAATTGAGTTTTTTTCAGTTATAAGCACCGCATTTCGACCGTGGTTTGAGTGGTAAAGTTAGACAAGTCGAGAAATAGAAAATTCAAAGTGTCGTAAAAGTGCTTGGGGGGATTGACCCGCGCAACTTTGCCCATTCGTGAGATAGCTGGTTTAGATCGCAGTTTGTTACGTTTTAGGGCCTTCTCAAACTGGGAAGTGATAGTTTTACCATGGAACCCTTATTTGCCCGGTTTCAGATTCATACTAAAATGACAGCTAAAACCTGAACTGAGTCAGAATTGAATCGCATTAAGACATCATGGTAAGGCCTTGTATAATTCGGGGGGTTAAAGATAAAAAAGATAAAATATAAAAGATGATTTATTGCCACTAACAACAATTACAAAAAAAACAGTTATATACAACTTTATCCTTATTTTTACTACATAAAATGTAATTTACATACAACAAATGTGGCAAAAGGCATGTACTCAGCATTTGCTGCGGGTTAGAGCTCTCACAGGAGCCTCCAACTGACCAACGTGATGTCTAAATGCGATTCAGTTCCGATTAAGTTCCGATTTAGTTTAGGTTCGCTCGCTGTCAGATCCATAGTAAAAATGGAAGCTAGAACCTGAACTGAGTCGGAATTGAATCACATTAAGACGTCATGGCAAGGCCCCTGTGCATTTGAACTAACTTAACCTTCTGGAAAATTCTAGAACCATCATAAGCCTTGCTAGAGCTTACTTTGGGACTGGGCCTGTTTGTGTGAATTATTCCCTGATATTTATTTAATTATTATTATTTATCATACATGAACGTTTTCCAAAAAAAGTGTACATCATATTTTTTTCCAGAATTTAGCTATTTTGGGTTTTTCTTACTCAGAATCGTTTACCCTATACAAGACAAAATGTGTCCGAAAACTTTCATTCCCCTTCGTCACTTTTTTGTTCGTCGAATTAGCAGTATGTATGGAACGTGACGTACGAGAAAAAAATCTATAGCAAAATCAAGGACTCATTTTTTCTTTCATTCTGAGTAAGAAAAACCCAATATACCTACTTAAATTCAGGAAAAGTAGATTATGTAGACTTTTTGTGGAAAAAGCTCACATATTAGGTACATCACGTAGGTGTTTTTCCCCAACGAGGTAGGCAGAGAACCTAAGGTAACAAGACCTAAAAGTGGTCCCGGGTCAGGTGGAGTGGAGAGGGGAAACGAAATAGTGTTGGGTTGCTCGCCGTCGCCTGTACCTACCGTGATTCCCAAAATTTTCGCCCATTCCCTCGATTGGCTTTTGCCATCTGCGCGGGAAGATACTAGGACCTAATTTTTTTGTTTCGTCCTAAACCAGCATGCAAGAAAATGCTCTTATTTTTATTTTACGCCATTTTTTTATTTCTAAAAAACACTGAAAAAATCCGAAACCTTTCTGTACCTGTTATGTGTGGTGTAGCGGTATAACACGCATCACGGGATGATGAGGATTCGGGTTCGATTCCCAGCCATAGCTTTACTTTTCGGATTTTTCTATGTGTTCTTTGTTTTTGATTCTGTATTGTTTTGTACTGATTTGTAGTGTTCATTATAGAGCATTTGTATTGTATTGTGTTCTAAAATTGAGTGTCGTTTGGAAGTTTAATTTCTAACAGTAAAACCGTACAAATAAATACAAAAAATCAAGAAGTAAAATTCTTGATTCATTTGATAGTACCATTTTTTTAAACCAATTTTTTTTACTTCCATGCTAGTCTGAGAGCAGAGAAAAAACATAAAATGTACCAGTTGCTTCTCTTCCCGCGCAGTTGTTAAAAACCCATCATGGGAATGGGCGAAAATCATAGGAATCATGTTATAGGCGACGCGGCTAGCAACCCATCACTATTTTGATTCCGCTTTCCACCTCTACGCCCTCAGTGTCTTGCTAAACGTGGCCTGCAGGTCTTGTTACCTTAGGCTCTGTCTCCGTAAGGGATAGAAACGTGATTTGTGTACGTATTTTTGATATGCCAGCCTGAGTTTTGAAACAATTTAGTTTTTCTCTCCTTTTTTTGTTTATTGTAAATTATGTATTTTTTTTAATTACACATAAGTCGGGTTCTATCTAAATGCTTTGTTTACGTAAAAGTTTGTGGATTATGTAGTATATTTTATCTGTGTATCGCTTCATGAGTCATAGACGGTTCTGGCTGAAGATCAGTGCTGCAGTCTAACGCCTCAGCGTAATGTTGAGCCAGCGACCGTTTCACTTTTGCGAAGACACACAACGCTGATGATCTATTTTTCATGTCTGTTTTTATTTTTCTTGTTTTTTTGCTATAAAATTGTGTATATTCTCTTATGTTTGTGTGTTTTGCAAAAAGGAATAAATGTCTTGAAGACCAGCGCTGGCTGTACCTAAGGCCAGCAAATGCTGAGTTGGGACCATTTTGTGATAATTTATTTGTGATAATTTATTTTATTTGATGCTTTGTGATTGTCACAAATAAACTTTTTTCTTTGTTTTCTTTCTTTCTTCTTTCTTTCTTTCTTTCTTTTTAAACAGACATAACGAACCGACTGCCGAAACTCAATTAAAAGCGTCCATCTATTAACAGTTATTCCAAACCATATTAATTCGGCATCCGCGCCCCCTGTCGGTGGCGAATTGTCATAAACCCGGGATTAGGGGTCCCCCGTAAAATAAACCGGCGGGGACCCGCGAGGGTTCCGTTTATGGTATGGGGTAATGGTTGTTTAATGTTATTGGTTTCTGGCGGTGTTAATTTGGTGGCTTTTTAATATTTTTCGTGGTGATTTAGATTGCGGTCAAAAGTATTTGACTTGTGTTATTTTATTGCGATAGGGCTTTTTTTGTTGTTTTAACGTTTCGTATGCCCAGTCCCGTATTTGGGCGTAAATTGAAAATTTAAATTTTGTAATTTTTTCTTAATCTTTTAATTTGTTATTAAATTATTTAATGACCAGGCGGTTGGTTTTTATTTTAGCACAAAGGGTAATGCTGCCAGCCTTCTGGGCTTCCGATGCTGAATTTATGTATTATTTTAATTATTCCGTTTTAAATAAATTTGAATAAAAAGATTTTTTTTAATTATTTTTTTAATAAAAATAACACTACAATGCAGATTTTTTTTCTTCTGGCATACGAAAAGATTTTGGTATAGGTATCAATACAAACTTTTTTTCCAACGATCTTATTAGATTTTTAAAATAAAAACAAGAAATTTGTCAACGCTGGTGTAGGTTAGTAAAGCCAGAGTTAAAGGATTTGGCTTTTCTTTGTAACTTTTTACAGCGAAAAGATTATGTTATTTGGTAGGATAAATTTGAGAAAAATGTATTTATTTTGTTGCTAGCCGAACCTAAATTTAAATTTCTATTAAGAGCTGTTTTTATTTATCAATTTTTATTTTTTTCTACATAATTTAATAACCTGCCTTGGACTTGGACAAATATTTTAAAAATATAATTTGCAATAAATACATTTCGCAATTCGTTTTCATTTGTATAAAGGATAGATTAAGAACTATATTTGTGATTGATAAAAAACTGGGCGTCAGTTTTTTTTTATTAGGCATGGAATCGTAATGAGTTGTGAACTACATTAAACTTAGATTTAATCACGTTCTTTTTTTAATTTTCTAATTATAATGCACTTATTTGTTTGGCCCTGGTTTGGGCACATACGGGCTGTATTACTACCGACAACTCACCTCCTAGAGCAGTGGCCGTGAGGTTGTTGAGCATGGCCTCAAAAGGCCAACCCTGGCCGCCCCCTATGTCGACATTGTCCCGTGCACCTCCACGGAAACCATCCCCCACCACACCCGACAAAGCACCAAAAAAAAAGTCACAAAAAAGTTATTATTTCCTCGCAAACTCACACGACACCAACCATCGATCGAATTAAAAAACTATACACTTTAAAAAAAGGGGTCACAATTCGAAAAAATCGCCGTCACTCCCGCGAAACGTCAAAAACGACAAAATTCCAGCGAAAACCCGCCTTAATACAAAATAATTAGCGCTATATTACACCCAATTAGTTTTAATTACAACTCCGTTCAAACTTATTTACACACTTAATTTTTGTTATAAAATTAATATAACCCGTTTAGTATCAATTTGTACAAATTTGCAGTTTGATTGGTTCGCCCTTAAAATGATCGTTTAATGTGGAAACCGACTGCCGACTGCTCCAAAACAGATAGTCACCATATTGTCTCCGGCTACCCCGCGGGACGGCCCGCCCGGAACGCTACCCGCCTCCCTCACACACGCCAAACCCCACATAAGCTCATCTCGCCACCCGCATGCGTGCATCAGTAATGGATGCTTACATTTTGTTTACGTTCGATTCGAACAAACGAATAATCTATTATTTCATTCGTGCACGTATTATTGATACTATCCTCTCGCATTCATACAATATTAATGCATCAACAATCATACACTTCTCTCTTTCTCACGCACGCGACCCAAACTTAGCCGCGGCATGTCTGTCTCTGTCTGTTCGAAGTTTCGAATATCGAACGCAAAACGGCCGGTTCGCGAGCGACCAATGGGAGCCTCACAAAATCACTTTGAGCCGGCTAGGGCTGTCCGAGGCGAGATATTGAAATATTATCGCTATAGCTGGGCGTTTCATTTTATTGTAATGGAAAAAACAAATAGTAGTAGCTATAAATATGTAGGATATAAGGGCACTTGAAAGCTGGAATATTTCAGGCGGGCGACGGACGCGAGTGCGAATTCTTGTAAGAGCCTTTAATTTTCGGACGTTGTTGAATAAGGAATGCCGATCGCCTGCGACCTTTTTTGCGTCCCTGTTTTGGGATAGAACTTTCCGTGACGTCAGAGCGCTGGGTTTTTGGTAAAAAAACAAAAGCGCTGCGGTGGCCATGTTTTTGTTTTTTATCGGATTTTTTTAATAAACTTTTTTTTTATGACGCGCAGCTTTAACCGCGAGAAATGCCAATGTTCATATGAAATAGTTTCAATTCAAAACACGTTATTATACCGAGTAAATACCGTTTATTATCTCGCACTGTAGCTACATATTTTTTACACACCATTATTCTAATACTATGGTGTAAGTTAGACATACACATACCTACATTCATACACAAATCGCGTCTTATGGGGTAGACCCTAAGGTGACAAGACCTACAGGCCACGCTTAGCAAGATAATGGGCGTATAGATGGAAAATTAAAACAAAATAGTGAGTAGCTTTTACCATCTGCGGGAAGCGAAGCAACTGGTACATTCTATGTTTTTTCTTTGCTCCTAGACCAGATTGGAAGAAGTGTAAGTTACACTTTTAGTTCATTAAGTATAGTCAACCAAGTTTTTTCTTTGCTACTCTATAATTAAACATCATTTGTAGGACTTAAAAAGTCAAAGTTTTTTTCATTTTCACTCAATAATTCAATGTAAAGTAAATGGGCAGACGGGCTACGAGATGGAAAGCAATTACTAACCAAAGAAGCATAACGGGTGGGTTGCCAGCCTTTTAAAATAAGAGTAGGCAATTCGACTATTTCTATCCTTGAAGGTACAAAATGAATGTCAAAGCAAATCTAGGTACACGGTAGCGTGTCCAGCCAAGTTCAAAAATAAGTTACACAACTCTATGTCTGGAAGCCTTTTCTTAAACGCGCCATTCGAAAGCGCTATGGGTACCAAGGAACGGATAAACATACTTAAATAGATGAATACAAATATAATACATGAAGATACACTTATAACATCCGTTACTAGGTTACAAACAATCATATTCGTCGTATAAGTGCTTGTCCCTACCGGGATTCGAATCCTGTCTCTAACCACTAGGCTATCCGGCCGTCAAATAATCAAATGGTCGGCTGGTAAATGGTAAAATTCTTTATATTGTAGCAAGAATACAGTTTAAAATAGGTTTTCGACTAGTCATCAAGAATTCAAGATTATAATTACACAAAAAGATAGCTCACGTATAAAATTCGAGTGATGCGCGAAATGTTTAGGACTTTATGACGATAAAGTGATGAAAATGATTCCTATGATTTTCGCCTCCCTCGATGGGATTTTACCATATGCGCGGGAAGAGAAACAACTGGCTATCTTTTCTATTTGCTTCCAGACCAGTATGGCAACATTTTAAATCTCGAAACGAATCATACGTACCTACCTTTTCTTACTTCAACGTTTTGTTTATGAACTTGCCTTACTTTTATCCCGTGCTTTCAACTGACCATCTTCCATGGACGAAACTCCTTTAACTTTATAAAAATGTATAAAAAACTAAATTGCAATGGGAGCTCCCGGCGCTGCCTACGGGACCCCGTAGCGCTACGGGCGTAGCTAGGCTACGCCGTAGCCCTCTACATTCCTCCCCCCACGCTCAAGGAATTTGCGTCTAAACATAGCTGTTTCGTATTTATAGCGTTAAAAGAATTTGTTATACGTAAGGGAGGGTTATTAATATTGAGAGATAAGTTAACTTTTTACGATGGAGATCTATGTACAGTCAAGTGTAATAATATGTATTTAGACAAAGATGCAAAAATAAGTACCATACGCTCTTACACCGGCGTAATAAGGTCGTGGGACATATTTTTGAGAAGTTCCTATCAATACTTATTTTGCACTTGACCGTATGTACTTATAATGTTTTACGAAAAATGTCTGTTGTACTTTTGAACAATTGCATGTGTTTTTTTTTTCTTAACATATCAGATAATAACATTTTCAGTTCACAAAGGTATCGTTAAATAAAATCAAGAAATCTAAAATGAAAAACATAAAAGCCAATAGACGTAGAAGGAATTTGGTCACAAACATTGCAAGGTAAACGACACTGATTATTAGAACACAGAAAAATCCGAAAAGTAAAGCTATGGCCGGGAATCGAACCCGGGTCCTCGTCATTCCGTACGCGTGCCCCTACACCACCCATAGCAGGTGGGTAATCGAATTTTTCTATCTGTTACTAGCTGTCACGTGACCTTGCGCATTTTTGTCGCCAAGCGTCGTCTGTTTAAATGATGTGTCATAACAAAAAGAATCATTAAAATCGCTTCGCCCAGTCGAAAGTTATGAGGTAGGTAACAAACATAAAAAATAAAACAGACGAATTGAGAACCTCCTTTTTTTGAAGTCGGTTAAAACACAGAACAGAGCTACAACTTTATACAGGCTGTTTTTTCTTTAGACAAATAAAAATATCACAAAAACTAATTAACTATTTCCGATGAAAAAATAACATACACTAAAATCCTTCCAGTCACATTGCATTATCCGCATCACTAGCCCTCGAGTGGTCCACGGTACAGCATCCCTGATCCCTCCAAAGCTCTGGTGAAGTCAAAAGCTCATTTTATTACATTTTTAATCCCTCAAGTGTGTAATTGCAACATATTGCAACCCCCTCCTTTGTACGTTGGAGACGGCTATATGAGTGCAAAAGAGACGCATGTATTACTGGTAAATCCCGAAATGTACCACTATAGCTACAGACTTGAATTTTTTTCTTCCATGCTGGTTTGGGAGTACAAAAAAAACATAGAATTTACCAGTTACTCCTCTTCCCACGCAGATGGTAAAAGACCATCGAGGGAACGGGCGAAACTTATAGGAATCATGTTATAGGCGATGAGGCTAACCCATCACTATTTTGATTCCATTTTCCACCTATACACCCTCAATATTGCTAATTGTGGCCTGTAGGTACCTCTACCTGCTACCTTAGGCTCTGTCTACCCCGTAAGGGATAAACACGTGATTTGTGTATGTATCTCAACAAAGGCCTGGTATCTCACCGCTCGTTTAACCAAAGATTAAGTGCAGATTAACGCCGGATTACCGCCGCCAACTCTTCCCTCATTCACTTACCTACCTAATGCGTTTACTTAAAACTAATGCTGTTAGGGAAAGCAAGAGATTCTATTACACTTTGAGAATGTTATGAGAGTTTAGATAGCCTGGATTAGTGGTTAGAGGTTGACTGTGAAGCTGGAGGTCCCGGCATCGATTCCCGGGGCAGAAGAATGATTGCAGGAGCAAGTGGGTTATGTAAGCTATACTTCCATGCTCGCCAGAAAAAAAAAAACAGAATGTACCAGAATGTATCAGCTCCATCTCTCGCGCAGATGGTAAAAGCCCATCGAGAATGGGCGAAAACCTTAAGAAACATGTTATAGGCGATGCGGCTAGCAACCCATCACAATTTTGATTCCCCTTTCCACCTGTATGCCCACAATCATGCTAAGCGTGGTCTTTGGGTCTTGTTACCTTGGGCTCTGTCTACCCCGTAAGGGATAAAGACATTCGTAGCACCAGAAGCGTTGAAGATGCGTTGCCAGCTTAAAGGGCTAACAGTCTTACCTTATAAAATATGAATCTCAACGCTGGAACATAGCAAAGCGAGTACTGCTTGGCGGCAGGATCAGAGAGTATGGAGCGATGGTGGTAGCGCCCCGGACGGACTCTGTACAAGTTCCTACTATCTAAAAGTTTTGTACCACATACGTACACAAATCACGTCTATATCCCTTACGGGCTAGACAGAGCCTAAGGTAACAAAACCTAAAGGCCACGCATGATTGTAGGCGTATAGGTGGAAAAAGGAACCAAAATAGTGATGGGTTAGCCTCATCGCCTATAACATGATTCCTAAGAATTTCGCCCATTCCCTTGATGGGCTTTTACCATCTGCGCGGAGAAGCAACTGGTACATTCTATGTTTTTCCTTTGCTCCCAGACCAGCATGGAAGTACCACAGTTTGTATCACTGTATTAAATATTCATCGTTAATAAACGCACCGATAGCACGCCGGGATAGTATCATTTTAAAAACATTACCCCCCATCTAATAACACGAACAAACAAACAATAAACCAAATACCCCATTAACGCGTAAGCGATGATTTTTAATAAAAATACCCCCGCTTTTAATATCCGATAAGCAAGGGTATCTTCTTCCATCTCGCTCTAGAACAGCACAAAAAAACAAAAGCTACAATCAAAACCACACCCTGTATCTATGAGAAAAAATACACTTCTATTTGCACTGCGCCTTAAGTGACTAACTAATTAAATTGAACATTACGTCCCTATAAATAAAGTTCCAAATGCTTTGTAACGGCGCGCAGTTAAGGCGAAGTTGCTCGGAGCGGGAGAGACGCATCGCAGCATAAAACCGCGCGTAGTTTATTATAAGTTAATACGCTCACACCCGCCTTAACTCCGCGGTTAAAGCGGGCGCTGGCGGACAAGTTAAAGGTACACACAAGTTTTAGCTAATTTTTGATAATTATGATTACTTTTTACGATAGGTAAGTGCAGAAAAGACAGAGTTAAAAATTTGAGCTGGTATTTATGAAAAAAAAAGAATTAAAATCCCGCGCAGATGGTAATAGCCCAACGAGGGAATGGGCGAAAGTCTTAGGAATCATGTTTGAGGCGATGCGGCTAGCAATCTATCACTATTTTAATGTCCCTTTCCACCTATAGATACGCCCTTAATCATGCTAAACGTGGCCTTAAAGTTCCACGTCCCACTGCTGGCTGCTGGCTCAGAATGAAACGCGGGCCTAGTGCGGATTGGGAACTTCACACAAACCATTGAATTGGCTCGCAGGGGTGTGCAGGTTTCCTCACAATGTTTTCCTTCACCGAAAAGCTCACGATGAGGCCTGTTCTGTGTTGTGTCTACCTAGTCGCACTTGAACCACTGGCCAATGCAAAAGGATATTTCAAACTATATGTATATTTTTTATTCCTTTTGTATGTATGTATGTATGTATAACTCTTTATTGTACATAAAACACAGGAAAAAGATGAATACAGGACAACACACATGCACAAAGGCGAACTTATCCCTAAAAGGGATCTCTTCCAGTTAACCTTTGAACGATTGACAGGACATGAGTATTCAGCAAGAGTAGACACACAGAAAAAGTAAAAGAACCGATCGAAACCTAAAATAATCCTAAATGTCTAAATTTCCACCTATACACCTACAATCATGCTAAACGTGGCCTTTAGGTTTTGTTACCTTAGGCTCTGTCAACCCCGTAAGGGATATAGACGTGATTTGTGTATGTATGTGTATGTATGTAATAAATAACAGACAACATGGTTTAAATATAGTTAAAATGATCTTTTGCACAAACATAGATCATTATTAGACAACGGATAACTCACGTATAAAAGTTGAGTGATGCTCGACATGTTTCGGTCTAGTACGTAGTACTTGCTCTCGGAGCGTTCACGGTAGTTTCATGGTAAAAGAAATATTTTTTTTTTTTTTTGCAAATTGGCTACCAAGGGCTCTCTTACACGTCTATTTTTAAACTACCAGCGCATTTAGAAATACCAACATTGCCAAGAAGAATGCGCCGCAAGAAACTTGGCAGAAAGTCATTTTTTCAAAATTAAATACATTAAGCTACTACAATACTAAAATTAAATACATTTATAAAAGGGATGTATAAGGTCCCCGAGCCTTAAATTATATTAATATATGTAGAGATGTATAAAGTCTCTACTATTCAAGAAAAGAAGAAACATACTAAATGTTGTAATGAATGGTGTTGTTGTAAATGTTTTGCGGGTGGTAGGGCCTTGTGCAAGGTCCGTCCGGATCGCTACCACCATCTTACTCGCTAATCCTGCCGCTAAGTAGCAGTGCTTGCACTGCTGTGTTCCGGTGTGGAGAGTAAGACAGCCGGGGAAATTACGGGCACAAGAGGCATTGCATCTTAGTCCTCTAGGTTGGCAACGCATCTGCAATCCCTCCGGGGTTGCGGGTGTCTATGGGCAGTGGTGATCACTTACCATCAGGTGACCCACTTGCTCGTTTGCCTTCCTATTCATATAAAAAAAAAAAATGACCAAGTATAAAATAATGTGCCTTTATCGTGTCCCGCAGTGCCCCCGCGCCCCGTTTATCCGCTCCATCGTAATAAACTTACACGGTTTTTAACTCCGGCCGCCCTCGCCGAAAACAACACCATGTAGATATTTTCCTTGACGCCGGCCGGTGGCTATACAGGGTGGCCCATAACCCGCGGCAGTTTAATTTGCTATTATAATTTCACTTTTTTTATTCTACCATTGGATGGGAAAGGTTCTGGATAGTTTTGATTTCTTTTGTACAAGACGTGTCAGAATTGTTCTGGATTTTTTTAGCGAGTGGTTTGTAATTTTTTATTAAAACATACATACATATAAATCACGTCTTTATCCTTTACGGGGTAGACAGAGCCTAGAATAACCTAAAGACAACACTTAGCATGATTCTGGGCGCATAGGCGTAAGTGGAAAGAGAAATCAAAATGATGCGTTGCTAGCCGCATCGCCCGTAACATAATTCTTATTTTCGCCCATTCCCTCGATGGGCTTTTACCATCTGCGCCGGAAGAGAAGCAGCTAGTACATTCTATGTTTTTTTGCTCCCAGACCAGCATGGAAGATAAAATCTCTTTGACCATTGTATGAAACATAATCAAAAAACTTAATTGAAGAAACCTAAAAACCACCTTCTGAAGCATTCCAGATTGGTTTCAGGGCAGTCTTACAGTGATTCCACTGGTTCCCAAAGTGTAGAGCTGTACGAAGCAGCCGGCCGCCACCAACGGCCTCGTTCCATTTAAAAACCGCTGCTAGCCGCAGTAAATTTGTCGTAGTGTTGTACGCACTGTTTATCGATATCACAATTTACGTATAAACAGACCGACGTCGCAGTGTCCTCAATGAGTGACAACATTTCACAGGCTTTTACAAATTGTATGTAACTAAATGAATTTGATTCTGATACGTATTTTATGTTTCCAGAGAACTCAATTCTCTGGTTAGCAAGATTACGAGCATTACAAACTGCTTAAATCAAAAAAAGTTCATGTCCAAAAAAAGATTTTTACTCACACCTAAAATCGACAACTCGCGTATTAAAGTCAAAAATTGCTCGATATGTTTCGGACTGATTCGTTCCTTAATTAATATCTAAGTTATCCTTTTTAGTTCAGAAAGGTGGAATGTCACGGTGTTTTAAGTTAAATTGTTTCTTGTAACCACCAGGGGTGCGGTGCTCACTCGCCATCAGGTGAGCCATTTGCGCGTTTGCCTTCCTTGTGAAACAAAGCAAACATCGATACAAATGACCAAAAACATTTACTTTGCTACTCCGCTACTCAACCCAACACTGGTTGCGGAGTAGCAAGGTAAACGTTTTTAAAGAACCTTCGCAAACTAACGCCAGTATGTATTGTCATGGCAGGCGTACTACCCGCCCGCACCTCTCTCGGCCCCCTTTGTCGTCCTACCCCGCGCCCCTGTGCCGCGCGGGCGAGGACTCATTTAAGCGGTCGGTCAATAGCACGAAGGCGCGCAAGAGTCACCTTGCGCGCGAGATCGATTGCCTCTTTTTTTTACTGTTTGTTCTAGAAAGAGACGGGTAGTCTATCTCGCACGCAACGCGGCTCAAGCGCTTGGGGTGCGAGTTGGGTTACCTCCACGTGTGAATAAGAGCTGCGGTTCGTTTTCGGATCCGTCCGGGGGGAAGAGCATCGGCTAATGATTTCCTGGCAGTATCTGAGGGATATCATTGCCCGTTGTCTAAGAGCCCGACTGGGGGGTAGGGGGGTCTTTGACCGTGTTACCGTACAACGTTGCCGGCATTTTGTCACAAGATTTTATAATTAAAATTTTTTACCGACATTGGCGAAGTGGTCGTCGCTATAACGACTATTGTAACGCCACAATCATAAGAAGAAGAAGAAGAAGAAGGCTCTTGCGCGCTCTCGTGCTCGGCTGATTCGATAAACTATCGACACTTTTATCGACACCCCCCGCCCCTACCGCGTAAGAGCTAAGCCCTGTTTACCCCAGGGAGCTAATATATTGTTATTTGCGCATCTACATTCTGCGTCTGCCGTGTTCATCTAATTTATACGCGCCATTTTATATTCTGACTGTACTTTAATAACTGCGGCAGGAGTTGGGGAGCTTGTGTATTACGTCGGTGGAAAACAGGCAAGCGGCACAAGTTTTTTAGCACAAAAATCTGTGCTTTAATGTTATTACAGTACAGATTTTAACATAATCTTACAAAAATCTCTGTAATAACGTTAAGTACAGTAATAATATTAATGCTTCCATGCTGGTCTGGGAGCAAAGAAAAAACATAGAATGTACCAATTGCTTCTCTACCCGCGCAGATGGTAAAAGCCCATCGAGGGAATGGGCGAAAATCATAGGAATCATGTTATAGGCGATGAGGCTAGCAACCCATCACTATTTTGATTCCATTTTCCACCTATACGCCCACAATCTTGCTAAATGTGGCCTGTTACCTTAGGCTCTGTCTACCCCGTAAGGGATAAAGACGTGATTTGTGTATGTAATAATATTAAATTACACATTTTTTCTAGTATAAGGATCGATAGGGTAAACGATTCTGAGTAAGAAAAACCCAAAATAGTTCAATACAATTCTGAGAGATCGTAGTCCATCATATGTATCAGCAAGACGGGGGGGCGCCTCCGTCAGCGTAATCCGGGCTGCATAAATCAGAGGAAGCTGCTTGCGCGCAGTTTGTATGCGGCTTATTGCGCAGCGCGGGCTTTGCGAGGGGGCCCTTTAGGGTCCTGCGTTCCAACGGCGCCGACGGAACCCTGAAAGCATAGATATAGAGAAAAAGGGTATTTTTAATCTCACGTTGGCACAATTCAATTTATTTCATGAGTCGTGATAGCTAGACAGTAAATACAAAATACAAAATAATTAAAATACAAAATAATTAAAATATAAACTTAGGCTACCTTAAAATAACTTAGTAAAATAAAACTTACGTTAAAAATTAAAATAAATTTGGACCCTTAGGTAGGGTCCCCATCACGCAGTCAGCATTCCCGCGTTGTATCGCAATTGCTAGTCTGCGCGAGAAAGCTGCCCGCGCGAGGGTCTGTTGCCTCCCTCAGGCGTTTGCTGAGGTCTTTATAGAGCCCACGTGCGCCCTTGCCCCATGGACCAAGTGTCTGGACGCCAAATGCGACGAATTCGTATTGGGCGCCGAGACACTGGTATTTTGTCATCTTTACCCGCTCCCGGGTGTCCGCCGCCGCGCCGGCATGCCTGCACGTCATTGGAAGGTAGGACGCAGCCATGGTGTCGGCGCAGGTAGCGTCCCACACCAGCGCACGTCCGTACCTCCATGGAATCAATGACATCCCATCAGGGCGCTTCAGTTTATTGAATCAGTTCAATGAACAAAAAATATTTACCTTGCTACTCCGCTACTCACGTGCAAAACCACCAAGCTTGTGTGAAGTATATATGTTTTTCATGCAATCCCTCCGTCCACTACTGACACAAAACACATATAAATCCCACAAACTTAATTATCCCTTACACCACACGAACACTAACGCGTTTCGATCCCTCTACGGGATCATTATCAAAGTTTAATGAGCACAACTGTTACACATGCAAACCAACGTCGTACTGATTCGAAACCGTATAAATAAGCATAATGTACCTACATTCGTATATTTTTCCAAACTACCCTTTTATTTATTTTTTTATTTTTATTGTACACACTACCTTCAAAAAACCCGACTACAGCAAATACAAAAAGAACACAACAGGCTTGGTTATCTGGCACGTGAGTAGCGGAGTAGCGAGGTAAATATTTTCACTACATAGTATAAAACAAAGTCGCTTTTTCTGTCCCCAAATCCGTATGTATGCTTATATCTTCAAAACTACACAACGGATTTTGATGCGGTTTTTTTTAATAGATAGAGTGATTCAAGAGGAAGGCTTATAATGTATAATACTTGCATGATATACCGTGCGAAGCCGGGGCGGGTCGCTAGTTTGTTCATAAATTAAAATAATAAATTATAATCTCTAACTAATCTCTCTGATGTACAAAGGTCCGGGCACACCAGTGCGTAAAAGACGTCAACGGTGCGCTTAGGCAACAAAATATACGAAAAAACGCTGAGAGAACGTAACGCGTGCGAAACGTCACTGCGTATGCGCAGCGGTGTGGTCGCTCCTTAATGTAAAACACCATAATTTCCACGTCACACACATGCGTTCTTATTGTATTAAATACTGCCGCAGGCGCGTCCCATGACCTCCACTATTAATGATAGACTTGTCCTTCTTTCACATCAAAATAAGTCTAGCAGTTAACAAGACATCCGATGAACTCTTTCAATATACTGTCGCAAACTATCTTTGATTGTGAACTAAAATAGATCACTCACATATCAAATATTCATTGTTCTTCTTCCTAGAACGTTTGCTTCGTGTGTGTGTCTGTCTGTGTCATCATAGCTCTTAGACGAATGCACCGATTTGGATGCGGTTTTTTCATTCAAAAGCCAAAGCGGAGGTTTTTAGCCATGTTTCATAAAAATCGGTCAAAGTAATAAAAAAAAAAAAATTTAACGTTATTAATATTGGGTAAAAGACCATCGGAGGAATTGGCGAAAATAATAGGAATCATGTTATAGGCGATGAGGCTAGCAACCCATCACTATTTCGATTCCCCTTTCTACCTATGCGCCCACAATCTTGCTAAACGTAGCCTTTAGGTCTTACCTTAGGCTCTGTCTACCTCGTAAGGAATAAAGATGTGATTTATGTAATAAATGATTTCTATTTAACAGTAAATCTAATAGCACACCTTTAATTTAAATCCCGTCCAATAAACTTACGCAAATGAATGACGACATAACTGTCACTTTGACAGTTAACAGATAAACATGTATTTAATTACGCATGTCAACAAGGATTACGCGGCGCGTGGCGGCGCGTGCGCCCGTCATGACAGTTAACTTTGACAGGTGGGGGATCATTTTATATTACAGTTTGTCCGATGGGGCGTTGGTTCCCTGGAGTTTTAGAAACATGTAATTGTTCGGGTGAATGAGTGAATGCAAACTTCCCATGAGAAAGTTGAATCAAGGTGTACTGAGTCATCATCATCATCATTATCAACATTATCTATAGCTTTTATGCGTCCCAATGCTGGGCACATGGCTCTACTCAGAATGAGATTGTGTTGCATATCCGGTTGTTTCAACATATACACATACACAAATCACGTCTATATCCCTTACGGGGTAGACAGAGTCTAAGGTAACAAGACCTAAAGGCCACGTTTAGCAAGATTGCGGGCGTATAGGGGGAAAATGGAATCAAAGTAGTGATGGGTTGCTAGCCGCATCGCCTATTACATGATTTTTATGATTTTCGCCCATTCCCTGGATTATCTTTTACCATCTGCGCGGGAAGAGAAGCATCTGGTACATTCTATATTTTTTCTTTACTCCCAGACCAGCATGGTTGTTTCAAGTTACTTTATTAGTGAATAAGACAACAACAAACTCAATGCTGAGCCATGAATCCAAACTTTTTTCCACTCTAAGACTTCTGGGAGGAAAGAAATACATAGAAAGTACTAGTTGCTTCTCTTGCCACGCAGATGGTAAAAGCCATCGAGGGAACGGGCGAAAATATTAGGAATCATGTTATAGGCGATGCTAGCAACCCAACACCATTTTGATTCCCATTTCCACCTATACGCCCACAATTATGCTAAGCGTGGCGTTTAGGTCTTGTTACCTTAGGCTCTGTCTACCCCGTAAGTTATGTAATAACCGAAGATTTAATTCGTTATTGTTGGAAGTTACTGGGTGCTAGTTGCACTAAATGATTATTTTCTGTATTATTTGATCATCAGATAGAAACTAATATTTTTAACAGATGGATGGTACTTGTTTATGAAAAGTAGAGAAATAAATTCAAAAAATTCAAAAATTAAAATTTATTTTTGCGATTCGGCCACCGTTTTTTTAAACTGCCAGCGCATTCGGAAAGACCATCATTGGCAAGAAGAATGCGCCGCAAGAAACTTGGCAGTAAGTCATTTTTTCAAAATGAAATACAGTAGGGAAGCATATTTAAATTCTACTTAGATTAAATAGGTACATTTATAAAAGGGATGTATAAGGTCCCCGACCCTTAAATTATATTAGTCTATAGTAGAGATGTAAAGTCTCTACCAGTCACAAACGTACGTAGAGTGTAACAGACGTACAGACAGGCATACTAAGTAAACTTTAAACTTTTAATATTAATACGATCTAGACCCCGCTTCACCTACAAAACCCATTAAGCCCTTAATCACCCTAGTTACAAAAAAACTAATAATAGTCCCTAGTTCCCTACACGTAATGCATACAAAGGTCGATCGAACGCTCCAACAAGTTTTGTATTCATTGCTTGTTCAACACGCGCATTACCTAGCGTTTCACAGACAAACTACGCAACGTATTAGCACATTGATCTTTCCGTCGCTGGTATAGCGTTGTCGGGGTAGGGGCTAAGGGTGCGCCCACACGCGCCCGCGCACACACTACCCGTGTAAACTCGCCTTTGTTATATTATCTATAACGCAATGATTATGAATATTTATCCATTACTGTCTGATTGATGTTAGGGTGATGGTGAAATTGACAGTCATTGTCAATAGGTCAATGACTTGGCGTTGAGATCGTTTATTAGTATAGAGGAATTAATTGAACAATAGAGTCATAATACAGGACGTCTATTTTGATAACCAATTAGCGGGGTGTCATATGATTATAGCCGGGTCTTGCAGGTGTCCCTGGGCGACGGTGATTGCTTTCCATCAGGTGACCCGTCTGCTCGTTTGCCCCCTCTTTTATAAAAAAAAAAAAAAAAAAAAAAACTAATTTGTCGGCGATAGAGTTATCTTTCTTTGGAACAAAACCATTCTAACTTATAGACCGACCGCTTAAGTGAGTCCTCGCCCGCGCGGCACAGACGCGATATACAAATTGACAACGATGTCTCTCTGTATGTGTGTGTGTGTGTGAGTGTGTGTGTGAGTGTGTATGACCGATTTCGATACGGTTTTTTTTATTCGAAAGCCAGTTTCCTTGCGGTGGTTCATAGCCATATTTATTAAAAATCAGTCCAGCAGTTTGAAGATTATAATTCTTTTCTAAAACGAACTGAGACTTTTTTCTATTTACATACGTGTACAATTCTGATGTTGATTGTTTAGTGTGTCTATCGCCCGCTAGATGCCGCTGTATCGTGTGGTCGCAATCCTACATCGCGGTAACGGTGTGTTCCCGTGGAATGTATATAGACTACAGGCCCACGTACAAAAAATGTGGGTCATTATGAACCACCAGGTGACGTATATAGGACGATATAAGAGCATAAAATAATAAGATTCAACACTATGCCGTCACTTGTAAGCTGTCCAACTGGGTGCTGGTGAGAATTCAAAAGTGCAGGTAGAGTGAGTACATTTTGGTCATATGATCATGTACGGCATTTTTACCATCGATAGATCCATGAAAAATAATAAGAAAGCGCGCAGTGCCGTAAAAAAATGGTGAGCCACAAAGTCGATATTTTCTTTTGATTTTCTGACAATTTCGAGGGTAAATTTGGTCATTTGAGACTGTACGGCATCAGTTTCATACTGTTTCAATACAGCTTCTAATCCATTATTCCGCAACGCCGTACAAAAATTGTGCGACAAGGGGACAAAATCGAGGGTTGCAACCCCCTCTTTTTCCGTGGTCCGGGGGGTGATTTGACACAACATGAAATTAATTTATTTTGGAACTATTTTATGCATAGATAATATTTTTTTACATGCCGTACATTTTCGTTGGTCCAAAGGTTTGTAGGGAAAAAACACTCAAGGAACGAACCCATAGAACGAAATGTATGAAAAAAATGGTCTGCATTAAAATGTACGGCATAATTTTTTCCTAATTTATTTATCTTAATACTATATAAAACAAGGGAAAAATTTAGAAAATTGCTATGTTCTATTAATCTATGAATATTTAAACTTTTGCAAATTCAGTTTTTGTATTTCTCTATAATTTTTTTTAGAACAGTTTCTTTTGAACCGCACTACTATATAACAGTTGTATTTTACAATATCATGTTAAAAAAAAAGTTGCCGTACAGAGTCAAATGATTTTACAGCTTTATAAATCAAGTATACCATGAAATTAAGATAATCATTCAAATGAACAATAATTTTTTGACGGCATTATTTGTAATAGTACTTTTGAGTGCTAGATAATGTTTTGGAACCGAAGCCGTACTGTTTCAAATCACCCCCCGGACCACGGAAAAAGAGGGGGTTGCAACCCTCGATTTTGTCCCCTTGTCGCACAATTTTTGTACGGCGTTGCGGAATAATGGATTAGAAGCTGTATTGAAACAGTATGAAACTGATGCCGTACAGTCTCAAATGACCAAATTTACCCTCGAAATTGTCAGAAAATCAAAAGAAAATATCGACTTTGTGGCTCACCATTTTTTTACGGCACTGCGCGCTTTCTTATTATTTTTCATGGATCTATCGATGGTAAAAATGCCGTACATGATCATATGACCAAAATGTACTCACTCTACCTGCACTTTTGAATTCTCACCAGCACCCAGTTGGACAGCTTACAAGTGACGGCATAGTGCTGAATCTTATTATTTTATGCTCTTATATCGTCCTATATACGTCACCTGGTGGTTCATATGACCCACATTTTTTGTACGTGGGCCTGTAGTCTAATATAAGAGCTGTTAATTTTAATAAATTTGTCATTCATCTAGAAACCGTTGTCTTATTCACATCGACGGTCAACAATACGATTACTTGATTAATTCGTCAGTGTTTCTAAATTACCTTGCGAACTGCACTCGTAAACAAAAGGTATTTTATCATTTTAAAACCGCTAACAGTTGCTCAAAGCACGTCAGCTGGCATCACGTCAAACGCAACAATATCTCCTAATCAAGCATCCTCGCCAGGCAGCCAACACCCCACTACACCTGAACACACGAAAACCACTCCAAAAACACCACTAACACAAACACAATACAAACTGTGAACGCTAAAACCAGACGCAAATACCAGATAGTTCCAGAACAAATCTAGTTTGCCGTCGAAGAACTTAAAGCTATGCGGTTTTGAATGATACGCGTATGGATTTAAAGTCGAGGGTGCCCTGGTTTGATGGTAAGGTTTGGGGGGTAGAATTGAAACATGCCTCCCCCCCCCCTCTAATAAACATCAATTAAATGCACCTTTGCTTGATATTGGTTCGAGTTCAGATGAATTGTTGCGTTTAATATGAAACTATGATAGCGAATGAATGTAATGCTTCGTTAGGCAGCGCGCTTTGTCCTTTGACATAAACATAATGTTCTATACATACGTACGTACATACGTACATAAATCACGCCTTTATCTTACGGGGTAGACTGAGCCTAAGGTAACAAGACCTAAAGACCACGTTTAGCATGATTGTGGGCGTATAGATGGAAAGTGCGGGTGGTAGGGCCTTGTGCAAGGTCCGTCCGGATCGCTACCACCATCTTACTCGCTAATCCTGCCGCTAAGTAGCAGTGCTTGCACTGCTGTGTTCCGATGTGGAGAGTAAGACAGCCGGGGAAATTACGGGCACAAGAGGCATTTCATCTTAGTCATCTAGGTTGGCAACGCATCTGCAATCCCTCCGGGGTTGCGGGTGTCTATGGGCAGTGGTGATCACTTACCACCAGGTGACCCACTTGCTCGTTTGCCTCCCTATTCATATAAAAAAAAAAAAAAAAAAAAAAAAAGTGGAATCAAAACAGTGTTGGGTTGCTAGCCACATCGGCTACATAACATGATGCCTAAGATTTTCGCAAAATGCCTCGATGGGCTTTCGCCATCTGCGCGGGAAGAGAAGCAACTGGTACATTCTATATTTTTTTGTATTTGGATTAAATGAATACTCTTGCAACCATTTTTAGCGTATTTTTTAGCGCCTTCGAATTTTTCTATCTGTCACTAGATGTCACGTGACCTTGTCACTATGCGAATTTTTGTCGCCATGCGTCGTCTGTTTGAATGATGTGTCTGTACGGCACAATTACAAACTTCCACATAGACATTACTAACAACATAAGACATTAATTAAACAAGACAGATAGATATACTGTCGAACCGCAGACAGTATTGGGCCGTCACAGGCATACCTGGTTAATATAATTATAAGTTTACTAGCTTCTGCCCGCGACTTCGTCTGCGTAGAATTATACATATAAACCTTCCTCTTGAATCACTCTATCTATTAAAAAGAACCGCATCAAAATCCGTTGTGCGGTTTTGAAGATATAAGCATACATAGGGATATAGGGACACAGGGACAGAGAAAGCGACTTTATTTTATACTATGTAGTGATTATGTGTGTCTGTCTATCTAATTCTATGTGGTTAAAATTTTGGCATGGCATTACTCCCAGACTAGCGTGGAAGGAGATTATTTTTATTTTATTTTCCCTTTTCCACCTAAACGCCTAAACTGTAATATTACTTTGCATGCCCACTTGAAAAGGTATTTAGCATTATCTGGACTCGAACATTTAATGTACCAGTTGCTTCTCTACCCGCGCAGATGGTAAAAGCCCGTCAAGGGAATGGGCAAAAATCACTATTTTGATTTCATTTTTCACCTATACGCCCACAATCTTGCTAAATGTGGCCTGAAGGTATCTGTTACTTTACCCCTTAAGGGATAAAGACGAGATTTGTGTATGTATGTGTATGTATGTAGATACGTGGCCTCGAACATTACTATTCTTACATCTAAAAGGACATAATGTGACGCAAATAAAGAATTTCGTTTCAATTCAACGGAAACAAATACAGAAATACCATTTGATTATCTGAATCACCCTATACAATATTTATCAAAGGTAAATTCTTCTGCCACGTGCTGTACAGGGTGTGTTTATTGCGATTGTATTTCAGAACCGAGCTGCCTCGACCGTGGAGTTTCATAACTCTGTATTGGATCCAGAGGGCGCTGCGGAGTTGCCTGGAGACGAGGCACCGGCTCTGCAAGAATGCGGCGACACTCGGGAGGCCATCACGGGCGATGCACTTGTAATACCTATATTAACTAATATGATGAAACTGAATATAATTTTTTTCTCAAACATTGAGAGAAGATGAAAATAAATTTTGCACTAAACTTCTTCTTCTTATTTGTGGCGTTTCAAGTCATTATAGCGACGACAACTGCGCGAATGTCAAAGTGACAAAAATATGATAAAAAAATCTCGTGACAAAATGTCGGCAACGTTGTACGGTAATGGTCAAAGACCCCCCTCCCCCCCTGTCGGGCTCTTAGCCAACGGTCAATGATATCCCTCAGATACTGCCAGGAAATCATTAGCCGTTGCCCAGGGTGCACCGGACCAAGCACTGCTCTTCCCCCCGGACGGATCCAAAAAGGTAGCGCAGCTCTTGACCACACGCGGAGGTAACCCGACTCGCACTTCCACTAAACTTCCTCGCAACTTAGATGGTTTTCACGCTCCCGCCTTTTTTCTTAAGTTTATTTTATGTCATCTGCCAGGAAAGCTATTTGAGACATTGATAAAAACGTTAGACTCGAACAAAACGCGCACTCGGCCTTCAACTTGGCTGTATGACATAGTTGTTCATTATTCCATAGTCTCTTTGACTTTTGAAAAAGTTAAAAATAAATGAAAAACCGTCCAGCAATCCGATTTATGGTCAGAAAATCGCGCCTGCAAAGTAATTCGGCCGTCAAGAAGGCCCTTCGTGTTCTGTTACTTAGAATACAATGACGACATTTACGACAATGTTTGAGAAAATGATCTTAGTACCGTCGTCAAATCGGAGCGCTGCGGCGCAATACCGCCGTTGTTATACCTTGTTTATTTTCTATAAAATTGTGTATATTGTCTTATATTTGTGTGTCTTGCAAAAAGGAATAAATGTCTTCTTTCTTTCTTTTTTCTTTCTTTCAATACATTATTCTAAGTGGGGTTCATATCTGTCTCTTCTCGAACTTACCTCACCTTACCTATATCTATATGAATAAAGACGAATCTCCAAAATGTATGTACGCGCATAACTTCCGAAAAACTACATCAAATTGGATAATATTTTTTTTGATGTGTTCCCTATTGCCAGGACAAGGTTCGTGTGTTATTTTGAAAAAAGAAGTTGGACCGGGGGCGAAGTCGCGGGCCACAGCCAGTGTTGTTATAAATAGTCTTCTTCGTCAGTTTTACTACAAAAAAAATACAATTACACATTTCTTTTTAATTTTCTATCATGGTTTTAAATAGCTTAGTTTTAAATACAGGAGATGCAATTGAGCTGGCCTTGTGAATTGTAGGTATAGTAGGTAAGTAAGTAAATGCTTTATTATACAAATATAAAGAAACAGAGATAAATTACAAAAAAGACATGAATGAAGACTTGATGGTAGTTGTAGGAAGGCTTAGCTCTTTCTTTTTAAATTTGCCGTTTTAGGTCAAGCGTTTACAGCCAGTTTTCCACAAAAATACCAACAGATTATATTATGTATGTTGTTATTAGCAGATTTCATAATTAATACGTTTAAAGTTTAATACAATGTACATGTATGTCTATCAGTATCAAGTCAACGCCACGGTTTTCCCCGAAGCGCTGTCCGTGTGTCGCCAAACTCCGGAATTAATTCTCAGTCCCCGCCGCCATCTTGGATCTGTCACGACGCTGATTGCTTCATCTTATTGCCGCGACTGTACCTGCTGTTATACATGTACAAATTTTCACTTGGAACTGATAATATACATACTACATTAATCTTGTCTTTATCCCTTACTTCGTCTGCGTAGAATTATACATAAAAGCCTTCCTCTTGAATCACTCTATCTATTAAAAAAACCGCATCAAAATCCGTTGTGTAGTTTTGAAGATATAAGCATACATAGGGACATAGGGACACATAGGGACAGAGAAAGCGACTTTGTTTTATACTATGTAGTGATGGGGTAGCCGAGACCAAAAGGTCACGTTGAGCGTGATGTGGGTGTATAGGTGGAAAGGGAATCAAAAAAGTGATGAGTTACAGGCATCGCCTACTAATTCCTTATTTTCGTCAATCCCAGGTGATAAAAGATACTTGAGCAAAGAAAGAACAGAATGTACCGGTTGCTTATTCTCTTCCCGCGCAGATGGTAAAAGCCCATGGCGAGATTCGGCGAAAATCTCAGGAATCATGTTATAGGCGATGCGGCTAGCAACCCGACACTATTTCGACTCCCCTTTCCACGTATACGCCCACAATCATGCTAAACGTGGTCTGCCCAACTCTACTGATCTGCTTGACCTTCGACCGGCCACAAAATGCAGCAAGCGCCACAGTGGCTTAGCTCTTTTTTTTCTTTATAGTTACCGACCTAGGTATGTTACTTACCTTTCATACAAGTAATTTGGCCGCTGCTTTTTTTTCTAAGCTGTAATAAAGTTGTTTTGTCTCGTCAGACCTCCCACGCGCGCCGGAAGCGCACGGTAGCAGATACCGCACTTAGCGCGCATGCGCGAACAGCCTGTACGCTGCACAGGGTGCTCTAAAGATAGACACACTCATATTGTGCAGGAAAGCTTTCGTTTAACCACCATTGGACAAAAGGTATCTAGCTGACAAGGATCTCTTTTAGAAATGATTTCGAATTGTGCTACCTACTTAGAGTTTGTTATTGTTTTTTTTTCAATTTTGTGTGCTACAAAGTTTTTATACATACATACAAACTGTGTGCCACGGAAACATCCTGTATGTGTGTGAAAGAGACGCGCTCGGCGGCTCGTTCACACGCAGCGCCTGCGCCGAGAGCCGACGCACTTTTTGGATACTGATTTGAAATAAATAGCTGCACAAAATTTGATCCAGTCTCCGTACAAAATCCTACTTCACTATCACTACACAGTATAAAATAAAGTCGCTTTTTCTGTCCCCGTGTCCGTATGTATGCTTATATCTTCAAAACCAGTCAACGGATTTTGATGCGGTTTTTTTTAATAGATAGAGTGATGCAAGAGGAAGGTTTATATGTATAATACATGCATAATATACCGTGCGAAGCCGGGGCGGGTCGCTAGTATATTATAAATGTGAAAGTTTGTGAGAATGTTTGGATGTTTGTTACTCTTTCACGCCAGAACGGCTGGACAGATCTGGATGAAATTTGGAACATAGATAGATTATAGTCTGGAATAACACATAGGCTACTTTTTATCCCGGAAAATTGCGTAATTCCTGCGGGATAGCGATAAACGAATTCTATGCAGACGAAGTTGCGGGCAACAGCTAGTTACCTATATTGCATAAATATGAGGGCAATTTTTTTGCCACTGAGTATAGTAATACTATACAGCGTGGGTATTTTAAAATTGAATAATTCAGAGATCGTATAATACTCGATATACGACTGGATAATCTAGTTTTTAGATACCCTGATGAAACTAGAGGTCCCAGATTCGAATTGGAATGTTTTACTCGATTTACTGTTTGGATTTTGCCATGTGTTTTAGGTTTCACTCACTTTACTGTATCTTTTAGAAATACTGTAATTTTTTTAATTTAGGCCTACCACCATTTTTGTATTTCTCAAAACAAAATCTCTTTCTGGAAGTCAGCTCTCGGGCTAGCCCCAAGCCTCCTAGACTCCATAGTACCCACGAGACAATACATCTGTGGGAACCTCACAAGTCACAGCACAGTGGACCATTTCTAAGCCAATGAACGCTTTAATATTTTTAATTGGGCATTCCTAACATTTTCACCCATTCCGTCGATAAGCTTTTACCATCAGCGCGGGAAAAAGGCAACTGCAAAAAAAATAAGGTACTATTAAACGAATCAAGAATTTTTACGTAAATTTTTGTGTTTACTTTAAGGTATTACATACATACACATACATAAATCACGTTTTTATCCCTTACGGGGTAGAAAGCCTAAGGTAACAAGACCTACAGGCCACGTTTAGCAAGACACTGAGGGCGTAGAGGTGGAAAGTGGAATCAAAATAGTGATGGGTTGCTAGCCGCGTCGCCTATAACATGATTCCTATGATTTTCGCCCATTCCCTCGATGGGTTTTTACCATTTGCGCGGGAAGAGGAGTAAGTGGTACATTCTATGTTTTTTCTTTACTCCCAGACCAGCATGGAAATTAAAACAATTAGTACAATGACAATATTTATTTCATTTCTAAATGTCGTTTTATTTCATTTGACTCGACCTTGGGAAGGTAAAGGAATGCCTTAACGTAAGTAGCATCAAGTTACTTACGAATATTTAACAGAAAATCTATGAAAGATAAGTCAAAACCATCGGTTGTTGAGATAGTTAATGTCAAAATAACTTATATTTATTCCTTACTCGTCTGGGAGCAAGGAAGAAACATAGAATGTGCCAGTTGCTTCTCTTCCCGCGCAGATGATAAAAGTGGAATCATGTTATAGGCGATGCGGCTAGCAACCCACTATTTTAATTCCCCTTTCCACCTATACGCCCACAATCATGCTAAACGTCTAGGTGACCTTAGGCTCTGTCTACCCCGTAAGGGATAAAGACGCGATTTATGTATGTGTGTGTATTGAATCTTGTTTTATGCCTATGGGTTGCTAGTCTATCACAATTTCGATTCCCCTTTCCACCTATACGCCATAGTAGCATGGAAGAAACTCTCCTTTCTCATCTCCCTTTCTCTCTCTCTTTTCTTTTTTCTTCTTGTGTATATTCTCTTATATTTGTGTGTCTTGCAAAAAGAAATACTCTTCTTTCTCTTCTCTCTTTCTCTCTCTCTTTTCTTTTTCTTCTTGTGTATGTTCTCTTATATTTGTGTGTCTTACAAAAAGGAATAAATGTCTTCTTTCTTCCTTTCTTATACCACGTAAAAATACCAAAAATATAACATTTAAAGTAACGGCCGAGTGGAACAACAAAAAGTTAAACAAGCGCAATAATTCACCGGTTAGGCGAGGGTGGCGCCCTCTGTATAAATCAGAGATGATTCAATATTAATGATGTTTTAACCTTAGTGATTTATCGGTTTTGACGCGAGTCGCAGGCGGGCGCGGATTCGCAAACGTTCTTCAACTTGCTTCGTTAAACTTGTTTTGTTGGCAAAGTTTTATAACACGTTTCAGAAATAATTATTATTTCAAAAAGTTCTTTCGCCAAATTGCGAAGTATGCGGTACCCTAGAAGATGTCCAACACTTACTAGCGGAATGTCTTCGGAATCGTATTGCGAGGGAGGCGTTGGTTGCAGCAGCCAATCTGAATATGTATGACATGGGGATGTTTTTAGATATGTATGTATGTATGTATGTAAACTCTTTATTGTGCAAAATAAACAAGACAAACACTGAGATACATGCACAAAGGCGGACTCTTAGCCCAACCGGCCTCAGACGTCGCGTACTGTTCAGGTTGGCTGATGTGACCAACAATATGAGCTAGTGTAATATATTGTTCCACTTGTTTAATTCGCTGTTGCCCTATGGGCTAATGTGACAAAATGTACGAAGCCCATTTAAAAAAAAAAAAACATTTTCATCTGTCTGAAGATGTCCACTGTTGAACAAACAACCACCGGTTCCCCGCAACTTTCACGATGTCGTCGGTGTATAGTGGGAGGCCTGCCAGCACTGCGTCTTCCAGATCGTGGTCGCCACTCGAGAACTTTTTTTTCTCTCACGGCTATCTGTTCTTCAAGCGACGTGGCCTGCCCATTTCATTCAGGAATTCTCTTTTGTTGTGAAACTCCACAAATGTAATCATGAACAAAACAACGCCTTCTCTCGTCCCTGGTGAGCAGTAGATGTTCCACGGGAGTTTGTAATTGTGTCGTACAGGCATCATTCAAACAGATGACTCTTGGCGACGAAAATTCGCATAGTACCAAGGTCACGTGACAGCTAGAACAGATAGAAAATTTCGAAGGCTGCACCTGCAATGGGTGGTGTATAGGTATAGCACGCGTCACGGAATGACGAGGATCCTGGTTCGATTCCCGGGCATAGCTTTACTTTTCGGATTTTTCTGTGTTCTAATTTTCAGTATCGTTTAGAAATTTAATTTCTAATGGTAAAACCATAAACCTACTTCCATGCTGGTCTGGGAGCAAAGAAAAAACGTAGAATGTACCAGTTGCTCCTCTTCCCGCACAAATGGTAAAAACCCATCGAGGGAACGGGCGAAAATCATAGGAATCATGTTATAGGCGATGCGGCTAGCAACCCATCACTATTTTGATTCCCCTTTCCACCTATACGCCCACAATCATGCTAAGCGTGGCCTTTGGGTCTTGTCACCTTAGGCTCTGTCTACCCCGTAAGGGAGAAAGACGTGATTTATGTATGTATGTATGTATGTATGTATTTTTTTTCCGCTGTCGCTCGTCCCCCGGCCTGCGCTGTATAAGCCCCTGTTTTTGTTTATTGCTAATAAGGTATCAGCGCAAATAGCCGGCGAGGGGACGCGTGCCACCGGCCCCGCGAGGTGATCTTGTGGTGTTAAAGACATTCTTTACTGACCTAACAGTGTTATAACGGTGCCTGGCTGTTTTATGACACTTATTTTTAAGCGACAGGAAGGGGCAGCGTTATGCTGACAGTTGGCGCCGCTGTCTAGTAAGATCACTTTTTTTTATTATTTAGGCAACAAACAGTCACATAGTTAAACACAATAAAGTGTAGACCTGGAGTGCCATAGCAATGATAGTCATCGGTAAATAGGAACGGTAGATGCGGTAGATGGCGTTGCATTTGAAGTTAAACAGGTACAATACTTAATTAATTATTTTAGAAAACAATTTAGCTTTTCAATTAACAAAAGATTTACATTGCTTCTCGCTTGAGTTGCGGAGTAGCACTGTAAATTTTTTGTTCATTGAAATGGACCTCCGCAAAGTAACGCCTGATCCAATAAAATATTCAAAAAAATTAGCTTTTAATGAGTTTAAAGTAAAAATTTGGAAAATTGACAAGTGCGTGCGATTTTTAAGCATTTAAGTGAGAAATAACACGGTTCTTAAAATGAAGACAGTTTCTTTGAGCAAGAATATCAATGTGAGATAAATCTGTGTTATAATACTTTAGTTTTTTTAAGTTTTACCTAGAGTTATGCGCTTTATTGTACAAATATAAAGAAACAGAGGCATTGAAACCATATATTTTAGACAACGAGAGAAAGAAACTGAAAACAATTTTACTATTAGAGGCTTTATAGTGCTTGATAATACGAGTATACTAGCTGATAATGTAATCTATTTACATGTAGGTATGTTAGTGTTTAAACGGTTGTCTAAGCAACACAGAACGTTGTGCTTAGACATGACATTAATGTTTGCAAGGCGATGCGATTAGCAACCCATCACTATTTTGATTGCCCTTTCCACCTATACGCCCACAATCATGCCAAACATGGCCATTGCTCTTGTTGGGCTCTGTCTACCTTGTAAGGGAATACGTGATACGTGTATGCGTATGTATGTCAAAATGCTATCAAAATAAAATGCGCCTCTTCATAAAAATATCTCACAGAGTAAGAATTACGGGTGGCATTTGAGTTCTTTTATTGTCACTTTTACAGCCATATATTAGCACCCTTCTTTCGCTGTAGGAGGTATATGGAAAGGGAGCTATGGGAAGGGAACACCCTAAAAGCAATTTGACTTAAATACTAGGTATAAAAATTACATTCGTCCGATGCATTTAGCGTTTTAAATATAATGATTATCGGATGCAGCCGACGGCTTTGAGTTGCAAGCTCTTATTTAATTAACTTGCAATGTTGTCTTTGTCCGGGTAAAATCTTGCAATACTTAAAATAAATAACTGCAACTAATAATTTATAGTAACACTAGCTGTTACCCGCAACTCCGTCTGCATAGAATTCGTTTATCGCTATCCCGCAGGAATTACGCAATTTTCCGGGATAAAAAGTAGCCTATGTGTTATTCCAGACTATAATCTCTATGTTCCAAATTTCATCCAGATCTGTCCAGCCGTTCTGGCGTGAAAGAGTAACAAACATCCAAACATCCATACTCACAAACTTTCACATTTATAATATTAGTAGGATCCATATTTTATTTTTTGTTTAATAAAAATGATAACTTTGTGAAATGTGCTAATTCAAACTACCAAAAACCACTTTAGAAAATAAGTTAGTGTTTGTATGCCAATTTATTTGGTTAGACGTGACGCCGGACATCGACACTAAATACTAGATCACTTTTACCATGTCTAAAGCAATATAAATTATTTCATTTCAACACAAGTTTGAAGCAAATATCTTCAAGCGTTTGAGCTGAAATTGTGCATACTTGAGTAAGTCGGATGACAATACAACAACCTGGCCAAATACAAATATGAAACCTCATCGTGGATCCTCGTCTAGTTTGTAACGTCAACAGAATTGTCACTTGTCACTGACAATTGTCGCATTGGTGCAAAAGGGCCTGATGGTCGGCCAGGACCGTCACAACCGTTACAACGGTTTATCCGATTGACTTGAAATTTGGTATCCTACATACATTTTACGGGGTAGACAGAGTCTAAGTGGGATGTTTGTATGTGTGAGTGCATGCGTGTACGCTGCGCCGTCACGCATCCTACGAAGTCAGTAATAAATCAGCTTACATACTACACGGTTGTTTATCTTGCTCCATACATAATAATATCACTAAGGGAACAAGACCAAAATGCTACATTAAGCATGATTCCATGCTGGTCTGGGAGTAAAGAAAAAACATAGAATGTACCAGTTGCTTCTCTTCCCGCGGATGGTAAAAGCCTATAGAAGACATGGGCCGAAAAATCTTAGGAAACATTATTACTGGCGATGCGGCTAGCAACCCTAGGTATTTTGATTCCCTTCTCCACCTATCACGCTAAGCCTGGCCTTTACTTCTTGTTTCCCTAGACTCTGTCTACCCAGTAAGGCTTTGGGATAAAGACATAATTTATGTATGTTTATATTAAATAAGCATGGGCACGCGGCTTTGCTTAGTAACATAACTCCCATGTTCAATTAAAATTTCACAAAATCCGTCCTTTCCTTGACATCATTATTATAAGACATCTATGCAAAATTCCAACTTTCCAGATTAAAGTGATCGGGCATTGATGATTCAGTCAGTCAAATCGTACTTTTCAATTCCACGGCTTTTATACATCGAAAAAAAATGGTGCGGTATGGAGGGGGGGCCGTAGCGCAGTTAGCGCGAGAGGTGCGAAACGCCACTCCCGCGCAGCTCTGAGACAGTGGTTTCATTCCGTACAAAAACGACGTCGTTTCAATCCTAGATTAACAAAAAGCATTTACCTTGCTACTCCGCTACCCAAGTGCGAGCTTGTGCAAAATATTATGTTTTTACTTGCATGCCCCCTCTTCCTCTATATATTTCCCTACATAGGTTAAAGTGTATATCAATCTTTCTCTCTCTTTTCCCGTCTCCAAATTCGAACTTGCGCGATGAATGAGAAGAAAGACAGTTGAATAGGAAAACAAAGTAGGAAAGACACTGATGTTGAGGGAGACTAAAGAAAGAAAGAAAGAAGACACCCTGAGAAGAGACCTGCTATGGGTGGTGTAGGGGTATAGCACGCGTCACGGAATGACAAGGATCCGGGTTCGATTCCCGGCCATAGCTTTACTTTTCGGATTTTTCTGTGTTCTAATTTTCACAGACATTTAGAAAAGAAAGAAGACATTTGTTCCTTTTTGCTAGACACAGAAATATAAGAGAATATACACAATTTTATAGTAAAAAAACGAGAAAAAAACACAGACATGAAAAATAGATCATCAAGAAGCAAAAGACTAAGATGGCGGAATCGTTGTAACCTTACACAGCCCAGCTTAGCAAGGAATGGATCCACTGGTGCGGCGGGGCTGCGCGGGCGCCGAGCCGGTCGTAAAGGCCGCGTTTGCGGTTGCTTTTTACACGTTTTTAGGTCGCTGCTCGAGTTCTACATACACACATTGTGCTCGGGTTTTGAGATACAGGGTGCCCGAAAAATAATAAGATGCTACCAATGGGCGTTTTTAAAAAAAAGAACCCACGTGAACATTTTTTCCAGAATTAAAATGAGTTTGTACATACATACTCGAATCACGTCTTTATCCCTTACGGGGTAGACAGAGCCTAAGGTGGCAAGACCTACAGGCCACGTTTAGCAAGATTGTGGGCGTAAAGGTGGATAAAGGAATCAAAATAGTGATGGGTTGCTAGCCGCATCGTCTGTAACATGATTAATTATGATTTTCGCCCATTCCCTCGATGGGCTTTTACCATCTGCGCGGGAAGAGAAGCAACTGGTACATTCTATGATTTTTCTTTGCTCCCAGACCAGCATAGAAGTAAAATGGGTTTTTCTTACTCAGAATCATTTACCCTATCGATTCTCATTCATGAAAAGGTGTGTCCCAGATTTAACTATGGAATTTATTTTCCTGTTCGTCACGCATGTTCCATACATACCTTTATTAAAAAAGTGACCAACTGGAATGGAAATTTTGGGAATATGCAGTATTAATGTTATTTTTATTTTTTTGTTAATTCTATCTGTTTCTTTAAACATACATATACATACATATATAGACAGAGCCTAAGACACAAGACCTAAAGGCCACGTTTAGCAAGATTGTGGGCGTATAGGTGGAAAGGGGAATCAAAATAGTGATGGGTTGCTAGCCGCATCGCCTATAACATGATTCCTAAGATTCTATTTTGTTTCTTTTTTTGTACAATAAAGCTTTTACTTAACTTCTAAACAAGACAAACTTCAAATATTCCAACTATAACTTGTACTCGGTTGTTTTAGTGGAAACTATACATTTCAAGGTTCCGTAGGCAACTCAAAAGGAAACCGGATCTCATGTTAAACTACTACGGAGTGTCAACTCCTTTGGTTATACCTGCTACGTAAGTAAAAACGTTGGTAATTGGAATAAATACACAACATATTGTAAAACAAAGTTCTTCGCCTCGTCTGTCTGTGTTCTCGGTAAACTCATAAACTACTGGATGGATTTTCGTGCGGTTTTCACCAAACGATAGAGTAATTCATGAGAAATTGGTTTATTATGACTTCATTCATGCTGGTCTGGGAGTAAAAGAAACATAGAATTTACCAGTTGCTTCTCTTCCCGGACAGATGGTGAAAGACCATCGACGGAATGAGCAAAAATCTTACGCACCATGTTAAAGGCGATGCGGCTAGCAACCCAACACTATTTGGATTCCCATTTCCACCTATACGCCCGCAATCATGCTAAACGTGGCCTTTAGCTCTTGTTACTGTAGGTCCTGTGCTAAGACGTGATTTATGTGTGTATGTATGTACATTGTACCCGTGCGAATCCGGGGCGGGTCGCTAGTCCAAAATTTTTTACGTTGGAACCCTTTGGGTTAGCTCCGACTCACGCTTGGCATTTGCCCGAAGCCAATGAACCTATTAAGGAATGCTAGATTCCTAGACGAGGGGTGCTAAAACACAAAAGGTGCTAACTGAACCATTTTCGGTGCGGCTCTGATTGGACAACAGTTCGCGCTCGGGAAAACTAAGCGACACATTCAGTTTGTACTTCCGCTTAGTACTGATTTAAAAGGTAATGTTTAAGTGCGTCTTTGGTCAAATTAAAAGGAACTCGGTTTGTGTGGACACTAAAGCAGAAAAAACACGAAAAGCATTTTGTGACACTTTTTTTCCTTTTTGTACATTATTATTTGAACATGAAGCATATAAAAAAAATTAAACGTGGTCTTTAGGTCTTGTTACCTTAGGCTCTGTCTACCCCATAAGGGATAATAACGTGATGTATGTATAATGGATTATTGTGAAAAAATATGGTAATTACATTTCTAAACGTCACTGAAAATTAGAACACATAAAAATCCGAAAAGTATGGAATCGAACCCGTATCCTCGTCATTCCAACATAACTCACCTCATCTATGCATATAATAAAACTGAAGAGAGTCGAAAGTCTGTACATTAAAGATATTTAAAAAAATTGGCTAGGATAGTTAGAATCGATAACAGAACACGTTTGACATTTTTTAGAATTTATGTTTGTCTATCTGTTTATCTGTTTGTCTGTACATTTGCGAGCCCATCGCGTGAAAACGGCTGAACGGATGTGGATGCAACCTTTACTAATTTGAAATTGAGAAAATCACCGGCCTGAATATACCATTATAGGCCAGAGAGGAAGAAGTTTTAGCCCAAATCTTGATTCTGCGCAGGCGAAGTCGCGGGCAAAAGCTAGCGGTAAATAAATCTTCAGCACCAAATCAACCAGTATCGATTACAAACCCTGATTAATCATTGCTAACAGACCCTTTTCGGCCTGCTATTTATTATGTACGATTAGTGGGTATTTACAAACTACAAGCAAGACCTCGCAAACGCAACAACCTTCCTTCACATGTAGGTCTTCTTACTCTGGACGTTGTATTCCCACCGTCCAATATCATTTGAGCTGTAGGATGTTTTGGGTTGTATAGGAAGGAAGGGTACGGCTATTTTGGATGGGAGAGTGACGTCATAATGGTAGAGTCGTGTCCGTGGGTCCCGCGGGAGGGCAGCACAGGAGAGGAAGTGCATTGTTGGATATTTTGTTTTTTTCTTGTGTAGGGAGAGAATAGAGGAGTGATATTTCGTATGGCACGATATTTTCTTCGTAAAAAACAATCCTATTTAACAATATATTCAAAACTATATTTTGCAAAAGTATAACATGTGATTTTCCGGGATTAGAAGTAAAATTCTTGATTAATTTGACAGCTAGTAACAGCTAGAAAAATTCGAAGGCTTACCCACCTGCTTTGGGTGGTGTACCGGTATAGGTATCATGGAATGATGAGGATCCGGGTTCGAATCCCAGCATATTTATACTTTTCGGATTTTCTGTTCTAATTTTCAGTGTCGTTTAGAAATTTATCCTATATATTAATCCAGGTCATAATCTGAGTATTTAATTTCGTCACACATTTAGTAGTTTTTACATGAAAGCGTAACAAACATTCTCACTTTCGCTACAACGAAATAGCGTGGATCAACCTATTTCTTATTTTTACCTTGTCCCGTCAGCGAGAGAACAAAACAGTGAGTTCTTAGAATACCATTCGGGATTGTCTAGTTGTCTCGCTCACTCTTAGGTATACTTGAATCGGCCGAAGGCTGTACACATTGGGCCAACGCGTTGGGCCAGCGCGTTGCGCCAAAATCAAGAGTACCAAACGCACATTGGTTCTTTGCATTACACATTCTGTATTGGCTCTTTGATAAAGATGGACGTGGAATCTCTTGCAGCCGTGGCAATTTAAGTATACAGTGCCTTTAAACTCCACCAAAGTAGAGTGACTAAAAAGAACACCTCCTTGCTAGTCCACGCCATCGTCTTGGGAACTACCGACACTACCTGTTTCTGCTGACGAATAAAAACAAACTGAATAAGACGCCAACGTGTGAACAGTGTTTACGAAGCGCGCCAAGATCCTTTGATGGTGCACGAAGAACCGACACCGTGCGGCAGGCCGGCCAGTGTTGGCGCCAACTACCAACCAAGCCAAGTAGGTCTACACGTTGGCCCAACGCGCTGGCCCAATGTGTACAGTGGCCATAAGATCTCACGCACTGTGTAGACCAGTTTAGAAGACTTGTGTCACATTAATAAGCACATATAGACAATGATGGAAGCAAAACTATGTACCATAAGAAAGCAAGTTCAGCAAATTTTTGACGGACGGAGTAGAGGTTGTGTTCGTCTCATCTCCACCCTCACGTCTCACTGCTGGGCTTTGGCCTCCTCTCAGGACGAGAGGGCTTGGGCTATTGTTCCTATTTGGGAACATCACACACCATTGAATTGCTTCGAAGATGTGTGCAGGTTCAGGAGAGTTTTTAAAGAGTTAAGTAACCATAGCAACGAGTGACAAAAAAAAATTGATCCACTTATTATTAGGAGGATGGATATCGCAATAGTAACAAAAGCTATATATCTTTCTTGCTGGTCTGGGAGCAAAGGAAAAACATAGAATGTACTAGTTGCTTCTCTACCCGCGCAGATGGTAAAAGTCCATCGAGGGAATGTGCGAAAATCATAGGAATCATGTTATAGGCGATGAGGCTAGCAACCCATCACTATTTTGATTCCACTTTCCACCTATACGCCAACAATCTTGCTAAATGTGACCTGTTACGTTAGGCTCCGTCTACCCCGTAAGGGATAAAGACATGATCTGTGTATGTATGTATGTACGTAACAAAAACTAGAAATAAATAAACAGTCTTATCCACGCAATACTTTCGCCGCCCAACTCCTCAGAGACAGCGCACTTCATTAATGCTCTGCTCCATACATACACACAGACAGACGGACGGACACGGAAATTTCATTAGGGCACTATACGGGGTGATCTTTGCACGGAATACCTATTAATGATGGTGGAGAGGGATTTACACTGGGCTTTTTGGACGTAAATAGGCAGCTAGTAGACTATAGTCCGTGCTAGTTGTCGTAAAATTACATACATACATAAATCACGTCTTTATCGGGTCGACAGAGCCTAGGGTAACAAGACCCAAAGGCCACGCTTAGCGTGATTGTGGGCGCGTAGGTGGTAGTATAAGAACATGGCCTATAACATGACTCCTAAGAGTTCACCCGTTCTCTCGATGGGCTTTTACCAACTGCGCGGTAAGAGAAACAACTGGTACATTCTATGATTTTTCTTTGCTCCCAGACCAGCGTGGAAGTTACGTAAAATTAATCAAAAAAATACATAAAACGACTTGAGATATCTAGTTAGTTGCATATAAAGTACAATCACTTGGGTGGGAATTGAGATGAAATTGGTTTGCTTACAAGAGCTTTCAAATTGATAGGAATGGAGTATAGTAGTAATGGGGTATACTGATAGATGACTATAAGCATAGATTAACAATAACTAAGTATACTAGCTTTTGCCCGCGACTTCGTCCGCGATAAATTAAAATTTGTATCCCAGAGAGCTTGACTTTTTCCGACCCTTCAAAAATTATGGTTATATTTCAACCAATTTACACAAAATTTGGTAAGTTTTGTTATTAAACTATTACGTAAACCAGCATGAAAACCGCATGCAAAACCGTTCAGTAGTTTTGAGTTTATCGCGAACAGAAGACAGACGCCGAGGGGGACTTTTTATAATAAGTTGTAAGATTATCTAGAGTTACCTAGTTATTGTAATAGTAGATACTGTGCCAAAATAGACCATTTAGAAAGCACTAAAATATTGATAGCAAAATTAATCAATATACAGGACAGGCCGACAAATAGACAGACGCAGCGGAGGACTTTGTTTTACAATATGAATGTGTTTATATTACGATATATTATAAACTCGAACTTCGACAATTCTAATAGCTTAATTTTAGAAAAAAATACACAAAAGGTTTGAAGTACACTCCAGAAATGTGCACAATTTTGTACACATTAGAGCTGTAGTTTTGAAGACATAAGCAGATTTATACCACTTTCGAGTGATGTGCTTTCAAAAATCGGGTCCCTGAGGGCAAAACAATTGTCATTTGTTAGGTAGTGTAGCTATTGCCCCCGACATCGTCCGCAAAGAATTAAATATAGCCTAGCTTATGTTCATCAGGGATAATTGTTAACTCTTTAAAGTTTCATTTACCGAATTACATTTATTTGCTTCAAGGTTTTTAACTGTCTGCTCAGAAATCGTTGCAGATTTGGGAATTTTGAGGGACAAATAATAAAACTTTAAGTGTTGGTAACGCATTTGCATTGTTACTTAGTTACCACCAAAAAACCACGAAGAACAAATTACTAAAAATATTCTAATTAATCCTCTTAAATAGTTAATATTTGATCCCAGTGGTAATTTTGTAACAATACAGGGATTCACGTCGTTTCCGAATAGTATTTTCACAGACGTGATAAAAAATAATGAACCTCGATAATGGCCTGTAATGTTACTTTTCGAGCTAGTAGCGCCATCTTGCGCTTACAAGTGTAACATTAAGCCAGATACTTTCTTGACTGTGTAGTTTAATGTGCACGTAGTTCGTATATTTTCAACTAGATGTCTCTTTTATCAAACAACAATATTGATGATAGAGACATCTACTGGACAGTAGCAAAACAACAATGTGCTACTATTTCTGCCATTCGTCGCTAGATGTCAGACACAAAGTAAATAACTTTTTGCAGCTAGAGATATTTTTATACTTTT